>CALNHX010000198.1:0-436091 GCA_940337035.1 Agriotes lineatus
GTTGAACAAGTTGCCATTTGTTTTTATGTAATAACATTCCTCCGTCGGTCACAAACAGAAAAATCTTTTAATTCAGAAATATCTTTTGGAAATTGTACAAAGAGGTCGTAGAAAACACATTTTTAGGCGTTGGAATTTATATATATTCGTATGTTATATTTAAATGTATTTAATCTATTTAAATTTGAGTTAATTTAACAATTTAGAATTTTATTTGTATATAATGTTTATTAAATAATAATAATAATAATAATAATCGTACACAATAAAAATTAACCTTTTAATGCTATATTTATAATTACTGTGTCCAAAATCCCTAGATATGAGGCAACGTGCGGAATTCAGAAATGAAGCTATTTTTCCGATTTAAAGAAGTTATTTTTCATTTTTGATAAATTTTAACATAAAATTTGAAATCAGCGACCCAAAAAACCCTATAGTATAGCTAAAAACTAAAGTCCGAATAAAACAAATTAAGCTTTTTCGCCATCTTGGATCCGCCATTTTTTATCTTAGTTGAGTTTTAATGTTAAATTCGTAATCAGCGACCCCAAAAACCCCTAGACATCTAATAAAAATAAAAAAAAGAAAAGAAAAAATTAGACCTTCGACGCCATTTTGTAGACGCCATTTTTGTTTTTAGATCAATTTTGAGGCCAGATTCGTAATTTGTGAACCCAAAAACCTTATGTTATCAAATGTCAGGCAATGGTTTATATAAATAAAGAAGTTATATATTTTTTTTAATTAAGAATATATTAAAAAACACTTATTTGTTAATAACAATTGAAAAAATAAAAAGCACACCTTCTCACCTATGGGGAATTTTTCTATAGACTTTTTCCGGAATAATAAAAAAAATGTTCAAAATCGGTGTTGAGTCAACGAAGTTAGAACTTTTTTCCTTTAGTAAATGGACTATGTGGAGACAATATAGTAATTGAATTTTTAACACTTGTGTTCTAATTTACGATTAACACTAGATAGCGGTTTTACATTTAAAATTAACGCAAATTAACGTATTCAAAAAACATCTCATGATTTTAAAAATGATATGCAGTATGTCCAAGACAATGCACAGCGGGGGGTTCTTATTGGCGGTAAGAGCAGAGGCATCATGATGATTATCCAAATTTTCTAATTTTGCCTGGATTAGGCTATACAAAAAAACTTCGACTTCCCTAATCGTCAAAAATTTCATTGATTACAAAATAATCTGAATTTCCGGCAGGGACGAGATTAAACAATTCCGTGGTGGCATACGCAGGACTTTCTCATCCTCATTAACGTCGGTTCATAACCATTTTTGAAGTCCGGTAATGGACCCGCAAGAGTATTCCGGTACATCCTGTTATATCCATATCTAAAGGACCCTTTAATTGTGCCCCCCCCCCGCCCTCTGGCGCATTAAGAGGTTTACAGAAAAACTGAGGATTTCCAGGTATTAACTGTAATTAGAGCCCCAGCTGGCAGCTCTAATTTGAATTCCGCCGGAAATATGGCACAAGACGAAGCACGGCTATCTGCGGATGCTATTCGGTTTTTTTGTTCTGGCGAAAGCGGATGGCTTGTTAAATAATGAAAATTCAATCAGGCGTAGTCGAGAATTCTTGAGGAATGCTGATGCGAGTTATCTAACGTTGATTTTTCAGAATGTAAGGATGTCAAGTTACATATTACTCCCAGAAACAAATGTATTTTTGTTTTCAAAACCTTGATGTTGATTTGGAAATTACCTTCTAAATATAACATTCTTGAAAAAATGTTCTACTCTTACTTAGGTTTAATGAAATATTTATTTGAAGATTGTGTCATTTACTTATTGTCAATATATCACGAAATAACAGTATTATTTCCAGTATTATCGTATTGTTTGAGTGTGTCGCGTCCTTTGCAATTTTTGAATCGGCAGACGACCGAGGCTAGTTCATTATTCTCGGCAATTTTAAGGAAATGGTTTTGATAACTGCTAACAGAAATACAGAATGGGCCCAGTTGCCGTCCTGCGAGGACACTAAGTTCAATGTAGCAAACAGTCTAAACCAATGCTAATAATTATCCTAATATTAAAACACGGGAAGCTATCCCTGATGTAAACCTGATGTAGGTTCAAGTACCAAGGCTTTAATAAACATAATTAGCCAAGCTCGACTAAGGATTTACGAAGATACCATTATACACAAAGTATAT
The DNA here is from genome assembly GCA_940337035.1 of Agriotes lineatus. NCBI lineage: Eukaryota > Metazoa > Arthropoda > Insecta > Coleoptera > Elateridae > Agriotes > Agriotes lineatus. The sequence goes on from CALNHX010000198.1 coordinate 2,191, forward strand.
TAAAAGCAAATAAATACAACAACGGCTAAAAAGTTTACAAGAAAGGTTCCTTTTTATTCAAAGCAATCCCAGAATTTAAATTAGTAATGCATATATAGTGCTACGACTTCACGTATCGCGCCATTAATCTGTACTGATTCGGGATCTTACTTCTTGTAACCTATTATTATATGTTTATGATTTTTTTATCAATTTAAATTGCCCCGTTTATTATTTGAATGTTAATAATTATTGTGTTAATAATTATTTGTGCTAGCTCTTGAAAATCAGGGTGGATTCGTTTTATCTATTGCTTATTCTGAAATTTAATGTTCTGATTTTAATTTTATTACAAGTCGAAAATAACTTCTGTCAAGTGATATATCAAACAAATTTGATAATTAAATGACAAATACCAGATCGTTTCATTAGTCACACAACAATATCAAACAGTAAGTAATTCTTTAATAATAAATTCACCTTTTAAGTCTGTATTTTCTTTTAGTGCTTACCCAAATATCTAAACTGACCCACTTTTAACTCGAACTTATCAATGTCCTGGATGTTAACCAATCTGCTCCATTCTGCCTACTACCACAACCGCTTCAGTCCCCAAACACATCAAACAGCTACAATGACAGACAAGATGTCCAAACTGACCACAATCAGGGACACAATCTCCTACACAGCATGGAACCAAATACAGCCTAGCTGCATCCGCCAAATCCTTCAAACGTGCTTCCTCTACCTTATGGTCCTTACTTGGAATTCTCTCCTAGCACCAACAGCTCGAGGTAATCCAAATCAATTGATACACAATGTCAAATGTGATTCTCCAATAAACGTCACTTAGTACTTTTCTTTATTTATTCTCTTTTGTTAGATTAGTTCTGCTCCCAGTTTAGTTTTTTACCACATACTTGCAAGGTTCCTTAGTTTTATATTTCTTCTTCTTTAATTAAATTTCATTGTCATATCACCGCCCAAATAACCCTTCTTAATCGCCAAACATATTAATTTTAAAATAGGGTTTATTTTATACTTTTGTATTACACCAAATTAATTACAGCCACATTTTTTCAAATTTGTTATCTTAATAATCAAAACAAAAAGTCCTTAACGATATCATTTTCTACTTTTAGCACACTATATCCTTATTTTTTTATTTCTACCTACTATTTATAATAATTTATTTCGATTAAGTAATTGTCATTACCTTCAAACCTTATTTTTTTTAAATATTACATTATATTTGAATCCATCTGTTTTTCAATTAGCCATATTTTATTCAATTATAAATTCTATTTCTTTTCTAATTGCATACTAATTATTCATATTCCCAATTCATATTTAAATTGACCCTGATTATATTTAACTATTGTAATCTCTTAATCATATTTTAAAATTGATTTTTATACCTCTGTTTATATCATTACAATAGATTGATACAAAAGATTTACTGCACAAATAGTACTCGTATATGGAAATGCAAGTAAAACACAGGACTTAAGTAATGAGGGCGCTCGAAACCAATACAGCGAAGTAACCCTAATTGATGAAATCTTCATCAGACGCTCCAAAAAACAAACTATTTCTTAACGTAAGGTCATCGAAGGTCTCTCGTGACGTGTCGCATCTATACTTAAAGTAAGATTATTGGTTAAAAAAACAAGCTCGTCGCCAATCGCCACGGTTGGGACTACACCCTCGGTTATACAGAAGGTAATTTTTATATTTAATAAAAGTGACCTTCTTTCGTTGACCATATGCTTGCATGATCTTGCGGAAACGCAAGCAAGTAGAGCATAGTCATGCACTAGGTGTTTGGTGTCCTCCGTCGCTGTCAATTTTCAGATTCATTCGCCATTCACTCAGAGAACACCCGGGTTACTCAAGAAACGGGACGAGATCAAAAAGAGCAAAGCATTGAATTCTACCAGGTCAAGCCACGTGAATTCACGGCATATCTTTAAGACTGTAGGGGGGGGGGGGGGACTGCAAGTGATTTTTACTTTCAGAAGAGCATTCAAATCCTTTAGGATACGGCCAGGCGCAGCTAAATAATTAATTTTCACCTCAATTCTATTCCTAATTACCGATGCATCCGGGGATGAATCCCTTTTGTAAACTAAACTAACAAAAGCCCGAAGAAGCGTCTTCAGCCACAGAAGTAAAATGGACAACTGGCAAGTTTCAAAAGAACAAATTGGAATCTTTCGATTCCCAAATAGGATGCGTACAATTCTTAAAATCAAGGGGATTTCCAGTTTCGCATTCCAAAATTTACCAAAAATTATCAAAAATTGGTATAGGCAGCCTGATTCATACCACTCAAAGTCGTCGAACGTCAAGGGTGGAGCAAACGTGGAACTGGAAGAGGGTCATTTAGACCGATACACTTTCTTTTTGCTTTCTTAGAAAAAGGCAACCGAAATTAAAAAGAAATGCGTGTGGAACATGTAAGGAGGAAAAGATTAGAAGTTCGGGACAACTTCCCTACAAAAACTACCAAATCAAATTTAGGTGAAAAAAAGAGATAGAGAGAACGACCATAAGGATATTGCCTCAAGCTCGAGTACCAAGACTAGTCTTCGCTGCTGAACGGAAAAGGTGCCTGGCGGAAATCCCTCACAAGAAACAACACCCCACAGACATCCACCCCAATCGCAAACAACACCCACAACAGCAATAGACCCGACCCCATTTCTCAAAACAAGAACACTAAAAACCAGAAAACATAACAAGTAGCGTAAAAACGTAATCACATGCGGATTATTGAAATCATTATATAGTTATAAGGGTGTCGTAATAAGGAGAGGTTCTATAAAATGATTATCGAGCGAAGATAAGTATGAGATTCCTGTTAGCAATTTTTGTTTTAGTATTAATACGACCTTGCTCCATTTTAATTAGTTACCCTTGTTAATCCTGAATTCTGCCAAATCAGTAGAATTCTCCTGTATCTGCCGTTTTAAGGCTATGGACTACTATTTGCCATATTAATATAATAGGGCGCATCGCAAGGGATGCGATACCAAGAGGGAAGTGTAGGTAGGTAGTAGGTAGTGCAGAACAGCCATAGATGAAAATACTAAAGAAGGAAACTAATTAAGAAAAATAAGATTTCTTTCAATTTTCCGTACATAAATGCAAAGCGCGTATTAATATACAAAATTGAGAAGAAACAAGATTTAACGCAACGGAGTGGTTTATTCTACTTTTCTCTGTTAGGTTCTATGTCTCTACATAGCTCATGCCAGAGGTTCGTTGGAGACTACACCCAAAGAAGGAAATGACATAAATAATCTATTTACACTAAGCTTACAACGGAAAAATAATGTTGTTACAATAATAATTGAACTACTATTTGTACAATATATAATATTAAACTAGAAATTGTGGATGTCTGGTCGCGCCCGCGCCTATGCACATGCCAACCAGTTTGATCCAAAGGAAGCGTCTGCTATTGCCCCAGGTGGCGTTGTCTGGATCAGTCTTGCCTGCTGCGGAATCAAGATGGTCGCTTTTATACTGTAAACAAAATAGAACGAACATATGTTACGGTATTAAAAGAACTTTACGACACCCACCCAAGGTGAGCATCGCACCACGGAATCAGTCCTGAAAAACTGGCACACTTGCCCTGAAATCGGTTCGAAATAGGCTAAAAGGCCACGGCTGGGACGCTCAGGGAGTCGGGCGTGAGTCACACGATACGTTCTGGGCAAGCGTGTGGTGACATAATATATACAGGGTATGTCGAAATCATGAGGGCGCCACCAAGCCTGTCTTAACCCGGCTAACCGGGCCTGGACGGTTATACGGGAGCGAAGCATGCAAAATACTCCGCCAATAGGATTACTCAAGAGTTGCAAGGTCAAATGACAATTTCGGGATTGCCTTATGCAAGGATTGTAATTAGGTGTCAATCCGACCGCGACTACGCAGCTGTCTCACCCACCTGCACGCTCAAAGCTCCCTCGTTCCGTCGTACAATAATCAGTACAATGAAGGGGGCGTCTATCTGTAACAGAACATGCACAAGTCGAAACAAAACAATAATTCCCTTAACTAACCAATCATGTATTGAACTTCGGGTTACAATGGGGCGGCAGAGTGCGTCGCCCTATAGCTATACTTAGACTATAATTAAGGGCACCAGCTGGCACGCGCGCTCTAAACTTAGCGACAGATGTTGAACAGTAGTGAACAGTAATGAACAGTAATGAACAGTAATGAGCAGTAATGAGCAGGAATGAGTAGTAATGAGTACAAATATGCTGGCGCGACGCCTTATGCAGCGGACAGCGAAGATTAAATTAGCACTCGCGATATGGACAGTCTGCAATTCTGAAGGAATGCACCAGTATGCTGGCGCGACGCCTTATGCAGCGGACAGCGAAGATTAAATTAGCACTCGCGATATGGACAGTCTGCAATTCTGAAGGAATGCACCAATATGCTGGCGCGACGCCTTATGCAGCGGACAGCGAAGATTAAATTAGCACTCGCGTTCACAGCGGTAATCAGGTTAAAGACACATACCTTAATGCGTAGGCGGCGAGGGAGCCTGGTACAGTTGAGTTGCGACAGGCTGCAGTCGTAGGTGGCAGGTACCTTCGATGTTACAACGGCTATAGGAATGAGTGCACAACCGCCTTAATGGCGACGTGAGACGCGTCCAGGACGCGTACAACGGGACGACGAAAAATGGGCCACTTTCGTTGGAAGCAGGAACTGGGCTCCAAACACCCACGCTACGCCGAAGACAATTCGAAAACTCCGACTCACAACCACCACACGAGCGTTCTTTGCAACGGGCTGCGGACAACTGCCACTCAAGGCGAAACCGTTTGTCACATAGTCGCTGAAACAGCACTCGACGGGAAAAAGGCAGACGCCCCCGCCAAGGGCGAGAGCGCCGCACGAACGCACACACTGTCCGACCACTTACTCGATCGACGGCTCTCGGCTGAATGCCCAGAGGGAAGCGTTGGCAAAGGTCACCTTGGTCGCGTCCCCACGTGACTAAACCTTGGCAGCCAATCGCGGGGCGATAAAATGAAACAACTTAATGCCGGCACCAACGGTATCACGCCTCAGCGGCGTGCTTTCTAGAAGATTCGGAATTCCTGCGGGCGATACGCTCGGCTGCCACACCGCCATCAGAGGGGAGCTCCAACCGACGAGAAATGCTGCGTTTGGGGCCAAATATCTGCGAAATCATGATTCTGGAATTAGGCGATGGAGCCAAATAAAGAACTAAAAGGGTTTAGCATACGGGCACGCTGCCCTAAAGCCTAGGTGGCTATTTAAAATACCAAAATGACCTGAATCAAATGTGCGGAAGATGAGATTGTCCTTGTGCGCAAAGATTGAAAATGGTTTTAACCTAGCAACAAATTGCCCTAAAGGCGTGAAATGCAATTAAGCATCTAAAACAGCAAAATGACTTAACACATAGCTCGACTCAAAATTGCGGTACCTGCTCGGGGTTTTGAATTTCGGGATGTGTGTCGGGTCTGCCTTCTAGGAGGATTGTGATGTCCGCTTACCCGGAGCTAGCACAACGGCGGTGCTTGCATATAAAAATGACTTTCGCGACAATATTAACATAGTGCACCGAATTTCTGGGGATTTTAGAGGTGCAGGTTATGTACGGGAATTTCGAGAAAATATAGTTAATGCACCGAATCGGCGTTACGTCGATGCCAAGGGCTGTATTAGTGAAAGTTAGGTTTGGGGGTCTTGGAGAAATTCGCCTAGTGCACTGAGACGGCGCTACTTGAGTATCAAAGGGGTTTCTAGAAGCGGCGATTATGCACGTCACTGAGCCAACGCCGGTGTGTAATCAAGACATGTTCTTCCGGACTAGGAAAAAAATCTTGGCCAGTTGAGGCGGAACTAAATTACCAGGCTGGAACACGCTTTTTCTAATGGGATTGAGCGCAATTTTATGTCTTCGCTGGCGGGCGCTCCAAAACCTTCTCTGATCGAAGATTACGGGAACCTATACCTCAAAGGTTTATAGACAAATTTTTGACAATAGATGAAAAATGGGTTTACCCCCATACTGCGGTGTTGAAACAAGAATCGAGATAATGTAAGCGACGACGATTTCTATCTCAGCAAACGCAGTAGTTTCAGTATAGAAGGTTATGGCTGAAGCAGCATATTATTGCACTTTTTACGTCGTTTCCGTCAGGAAATTAAGATTAAACAACACTTGATACTGTCAAAATCTGTGGTTTCATCATAGTCACAAGTCGTTAGTTACATCTCTAGAGAAATCACCAAGGGGAGAACCTTGCAGTAATTTCTTGCAATAGTCAGTGGAAGAACTCACACCATTGTTCTCATTTAGCAAGCGACTTTTAATGAGTAAAAGTAGAGGAAAATCAACTAAGAACTCGTTTGATATTAATCTGTTATACAAATGTTAGTTTTAGTTTTGGCATGACCACATCATAACAATTGGACATTTTCTCACTGACAAAGGAAGAGGAAATCATCACCAAATTTACTTGATGATGTGAGCAACAAAATCCTACTTTATTTCGAAAAGGAGGAAATATTCTTGTTTTGATTAAATCTATCGGAGTCCTAGTTGATTTAAAACAAGATATCAAATGGAGAGTAACATATTTAGGAAACAGATTCAGTTCAATACAAAATCATCGCGTGTGTTTCCTACACCGAATATAAGCCTCTTAGAAAGGTTTATTTGTGGAAGTTCAATTCTACTGTGCCCCTGTGTTGGCCTAAATTCAACGTAGTCGTGGGTAGTTTATTAATTGCACAATAAAAGATGTTTTCTTAATGACTAAGGCTGAGGGTGACCCAAAAACGCTTTCTCCCAGCTTCTCATAAAAACAGCTCGTTATTTATAAATCGACAAGGTCGACTAAACAGAGGAAAATATAATCAAGTTACTTAATGCACCATGCTGAATTTAAAATTTGAAGTTGCAGTAGCCTCTTCATAATAGCGAAACACAAGATGCCTTGTTAAAAATTTAGACAGCGGCATTTCTGGACCAACATGGTTTTCCAATAATAAGGCTGAAAAGTTCAAATATTTTCAACAAATTTAAACCTGACGGAAACTCTAACACAACGAAACTATACGCAAAGTAAATAAAGAAGTCATTGAAATCTCAAAAACAAAACAGAGCAAAAGTGTGGCTAAATAGGGACGTAGAACGCCCTTTCCAAGGCAAACAGAAACCATATAGCCTCCGCCGCAACGACTTAGTTGCACAGGGAATTTATTGCGCGGTTCAAAACCCTCATACGAGACAAAGTTGAGCTTCTGGCACGTTTGGGGCAGCAACGTTGTAACAAAGCAAGGAGCAGTAAAACTCGCCGCTGCAGGAATAAATCCAATTTAAAGCGAGCACGTTGAGAAAACTAAAAGTTATGAATTATTGTTTTAAAAAGCAGTTCGTCTCTTTATACAAAAAATAACAATCTGCTGCCGAGGAGACAAAGCTCCAGCTTGCTGCCATCAATTCCAGGGCGGCCGCCGCTCCATTAAGCCCCATCGAGCTTGGATTTCTTCTGAACGGGGCATTTGCATAAAAATGGCTGGGATTAGGCACGTGAATAATATTTGGGGCGAATTTCTTGTTTGCTTGGATTTGTTCGCTGTATATTTTTAGAAGTTAGATTTGGAATTTTTGAATTATATATTTGGGGGGGACTAAGCAATAATTTTGCGTATTTAAATCGAAGTTTGTGATTTGAATATCGTGTTTTATACTCCTTCGATTTATCTGGTGGATAGCGAATCTGCTGAACATTAAGGAAACAATATAGTATATTACACCACCAAATTGAAAACCTGCATGATCTAAATCTGCCAAAAGGGAGCAAAATGCTTATGCCAGACGTAGAGTGCATATTTAAATTCAAGTTTCTTATTTCAATTCTGCATAAGAAAATTCTCCATGCAATAAAGAAAAATCCTCCACATGCGAGTGAACTAGTTACTATTCGATCCAATTACATTCTAAGAAAGTTAGTTGAGGGTTTGCAAAGGTTTACATACATAGCAGAACTAGAATCACCTCTCTTCTCAAGCATACATAAAGTTTCTTCGATACATCTAATTCCTTAAAAAATTCAAAATTAAATGTAAAGCTGCCAGAGGGGGACAAAGTGCCTGTGCCAAACGTACAGTACATAAACAAAGCGTTCCAAAACAAACAGTCGCAATTTGCACCATTTTCACTGTGCATTAGCTGATATCCCCGGGGCTTTGCTCAGTTTCAAGCAGCATGTAGGTGAAAATGGGCACAGCGCAAAACGGAACCGCTTTGCGAATGCATCGAGCCGGCCTGCGGACAGGAAATTTGTTTTGGCATTAATTAACCGGGACTAGGGTGCCTCGATGTCAATTTGACGTATTTGTCGTATAACACGGTCAGATAGTTGTCCTCACTAACTCTAAAGTACTTTATAATGAGAGGGGGCACCAATCTATCCGTACCCTGGTAAAGGATAAATACGTCAAATTGACATCAAGTTTTGAGTCGTCGATCGACGCCGCCCTAAAATGCAGACGATGGCTGAGGAGCACCCGACTTATTGAATTACGAAAAAGTGTGCAGTTATTATTCAAATTTGTGTTCACTCTAAGCTGGCCATAATTATAATTAAAAGGAAAATTCGAATCCATTCAGTTGAATTTTGTACGAAATGTTAACTAAAGTAGATCCAGTATATTTAGAACCACGATGGAAGTTTTGTTACTTACAATAACCGACAAGTGTAACAAAATAATATTAAAATGCAGAATCTTACCTTATGCAGCTGTTAAAATAACCATTAGCTCATGAAAACAGAACGATAGTGTGGTCGTCGGAAAACTACAAAGTTATAATATTAATTAATGGGCGCCAGGCTTTGTAATGTGAATTAGGATACCTCGACAGAGCCACTCGAGGCAGTTATGCTGCAGTGGGATGATCGTTTGTCGTTGGCAAGAGGCACATATATTGCTATGATCACATATTAGTAGCCTTAATATTTCCAATAATAATTATTAGCAATTATTAACATAACAAAAAAAAAACAGATATTTAGCATAATGTCCAGTAAAGGTAATAATTTAAAGTTCAGATTAGTTATGAAATAGCGTAGGCCTTGGAAATAATTGATAGCATGATATTTTTAGAATAGCTTTGTATTTGTTCATAAACAAATTAAAATCAGAGTAGGCTTGGCTTTTCTTGCAACTAAAACAACTGTAAACAAGACAATTGGGGTATCTTCTTCAAGAGAGTTAGTTGTGTTTGCCAAGCTCCCCCAAAATAAGTAATTTTTTAATGTTCTATTAAATACCCAAGGTGACTACAAGTTGTGTTTTATTAAGAGAGTGTATCCTGGGTTATTTGTGAAAGTTTTCCCTGAGATTGTGCCTCCTCCAGGTAGATGCGAAGCATCAATTTGGTGCAGTGCAAGCCAGAGTATTTCGAAGTGATTCTACGGGGGTTTAGGCAGTTTTCTAAGTGCGTGTACAACTGTATAAGCGAGCAGTGTATGTGTGGTGCAGCGGAGCCCTAGAATAAAGCCCCCAGCTTCAGTGAAAGTGATTCAAAAGGTCATCTAGATTGCAGCCGACATCCAAGTCGGTTCGAATGCAGATTAGGGCCTCGCTAACAGCAGACCGGCAACGATATCTTGTCCAGAGCATCGTGGGAGTTCCAGGTCAGTGCAGGTAGCACGAGATGCATCGCAGCAGCTCTCTAAAGGTCAGATTTGCCATCTAAAAAGTGTCGTTTTGTGATTGTGTTTGATTGGAGTCGGTTAGCGTCACTTCCGGTTCTTGGTGTCACTAGAAGTGTTTTATTTTGTGATCCGGTGTACTTACGTTCAATTATTATTGCATAGCAACAGCATTTACTGCGTCGACATCAACGATTTAATTAAAATTCGGAACGGTTTATACGCTGTCAAGACCAGGAAACCATCTTGAAATAGGCTATTCGAGGTCCCATCGGGTAGAAATACCACCATTGATAATTCTCATCAGTTAAATAGCGGGCATACAGAGTGCGTACAAATAAATATTGAATAAGACTTTAGATATTTAACAATAGCAAATTACTAGTAATTAACATGGATGTAGCAACCTAACCTTCTAGATAGAGTCATTTATTTAATTATAACTAAGTAGTATAAACAAATATTAGCCGAGCACTTTAACATAGTAGAAAGAATTAGATTCAACTATTTATTAAATTCTTAGTTAGGGCATCACAATATTTTACCTTAAGAGTACAAAAACCATAGAGAAAACAAAACCATGTTTGAAATGTTAAACGTTAAAGGGTATTGCAACTCAATAACGGTGTGACAATCATCAGTAAAAATCCGCTTTAGGCAAAAAAGTACGTTATTGCAAACTAAATTATATATAAGTTGTTAAAATAAATAAAATTATGAAGTATTTAAGCTATTATATCCGTCAGTGCACAAATTAAAGAATTGAAGATTATAATACGTAAAGTAATGAATTTAGTTAAACCTAAACTTCAAAATGGACGTCACCTCGAACACAAAACACCAGCCCTGGTGTAGGCAAGTAGATGAGAACCTCACCAAACGGGAGAAAGTACCGTACCACCAGAAGCGCAGTACGGTGAAAAAAGTTTACTTGTGGCTTAATCCGCTATGAATTTCTTTATGAAAGTAAGTGTAACATTAAAATGCCTATTTCAGCATGTGCGCGATCCTCTCAAGAAAACAAGTATTCACGAACACATCGCTAACAAGTTTTTATACAGCCTCGTTACACGTGTAACAACTTGGTCGCGTTTATTTTTTCAATAACCAGGGATTCGTCTTGAAAACGGAAAACTTTAAAAATTAACCAATAACGTCAAAATAATCTAGCAATTTGTGATGACAAAAACACTCTAGATTCAAATACACTTGACTTGTTATATAACAAGGTTATTTTGAACTTGTCATATGGAAACGTTGCCTAACGAGGAAGGCGCAATAAATTACAGGAATGAAATTAATGACATTACAGTTTAGTTCTACCTTATCGATGAATTGTACTTGACGTAACTGATCACATCTATAGCTTCTACCCACAAATTCGTTCTACATATATTTTAAACCCATATTCGGTTTCCTAATTGATTTTTTATTCTGCATGGTTTTAAGTTAGATTGCTATGCCACTGGTGTGGACTAATATATAATAATAATAATAATAATGGACTTTTATTTTCGGTCTAGACATAAACAAATAATAATAATAATGACAATGAAAATACTTAAATATTACATCAGTTAAAAAAAATTGTTGAGCAAAAAGAGTAAAAATTAAAATAGTAATGAACTAAAAATGTATCATAACATTAGACCGAAAATCACAAGGCAGAGTTCAGTAATGTAGTGAAACTACTACTGATCTCCCACTCAAACCTTGTTATCAACATTAAAACTATGTCGTGCAAAGGCGAAAAAACAAAATACATAATTTAAAAAAAAACTAATAATAATTAACTTGCAACACACTGACATGGGAATTTAACTGTATTAGACTTTTAACTTTATCGACTCTATTGACTCTGGAAAATGTGACGGCGCATATGTTTTTTAAACGAAATTACACTAAGGCTCTTAAAATCAGCAGGAACAGCGTTATAAAGTTTATAAGCACAGTAAGAAAAAGAACGTTCGAAAAGGGCAGTTGTGTGAAGTGGGGGGGTGATCAGACCTTTGTTTCTAATATTCAAGTTATGTACGTCTGTTCGAAATGATATACGCCTATGTAAATAAGAAGGTTTTTTATGCAAAATAATTTTATGATATAAAGTAACAGCTTGCAAAATGAAACAATTTTTCATGTTCAACCAGCCAGTTTCTTTGAGTTTATGAGAAATGTGATCATATTTGCGAATTCCAAAAATATATCGTAAGCATGAATTCTATACTCTTTGGATACGACCTCGATCAGAAGCATCCAAACAGGGACCATAAACAGGAGCGCAATACGTGAATTTTGAAAGGACCAGCGAATTATATAAAATAGTTTTAGCAGTTTTAGATAAGTAAGGTTTATGTGGATATAGGATTCGTAATGCAGCATAAGATCGCTGGACGTTATTTGCAACTTGCTCCCTGTACCTAAAGGTGTTGTCCATTACCAAACCCAAGTTTTTTCCTTGATCGACAACAGGTATTCTCGAACCATTAATAACTAAATTAATCGCGTCTTTAACCTTAGAACAAACATTTTTGCTACCAAATAAAAGTACCCAAGATTTGTTTGGGTTCAGTAAGAGAGAATGTTTTGATGAAATGTCGTGTACTTTTACAAGATCATTATTTATGTTACTAAGAGCAAGTTGCAAATCATTAGGTTTAAAAGAATAACATAACTGCATATCGTCAGCATACATATGAACTTTACAAGAATTAATACTTTGGAAAAGGTGACTAGTATAGATGGAAAAGAACAGCGGACCCAATATAGATACCTGAGGAACACCCGATGTTGTTAGCGCTTGAGGAGATATCTGATCCCATACTTTTACACACTGCGTTCTGTTACTAAAGTAGCTTATTATTAGATAGATAGAATTTTGTTCTAAACCTATATAATGAAGAATAGAAAATAATAATGAATGGATTAATGTATCAAAGGCTTTACTAAAATCAAGTAATTTCAACAAGGAGAGTTCGACATAATCTGTAGCTTTCAATATGTCATCAGTAACATTTAATAAAGAGGTTGTGCAGCTATGTTCAGGTTTGAACCCAGATTGAAATTCCGGAATTAGGTTATAGTGTATGAGATGTTCTTGCAGCTGTTCATGTAAAATATTTTCAAAAACTTTTGAAAGAACTGGTAAGATGCTAATAGAACGGAGGTCCTTATATGTTTTAGGTTCACTACATTTTGGCAATGGAATTATTACAGCCTGTTTCCCAGGCATCGGGAAAAACATTCTCAGTAATACAGCAGTTTATAATATGAGTAATATATTGAACTATTGTTGGACAACACAGCTTAATCATATGAGTATTGAGACCATCAAGACCAAAAGATTTAGATTGCAAGTTATTTAATATTTTAAATATAACGCCAGCATCAACTGTACGGAAACGAAATACGGTATCCATATTATTTACAGTATTAGAATTGTAAAAATTTATTAAATCCGGATCGTACGTCTGTTGCGGTATACTGTCAATGAAATATTTATGTATTTCATCTGGTTTATTTAAGTTAAGATGAATGTTGTTATTGTTAATAGGGCTTTTTTCTCATTGCATAATGCTGTAGAAGTAAAATTTCGCAAGGTTTTATAGTAATGCCAATGGTTAACATTTTTGGTTTTTCTAAATTTTGATTTAGCTTTATTCCGTAGTTTCATAAGTAATTTTATATTATCTGTAACCCACGGTAGATGTGGTCTAGTAATTTTACTAGTAACTGTGATAATGACATCAATTAAAGATGAAGTAGTCTCAGTAACGCGTGTAGGTTGTTCAATTAATTGTTGTAAATTTAATGATGTTAACATATTATTCAAATATACAGTAGGGGGATCGTTAGGTTCAAGAAAGTCAATGTTTAGATCACCCAGGCAGTATATCTTGTTCGAAATCGACATGTTAACAGCAAAAGATAACTCTAATTCATCGACAAAATTTTTATAATTAAGACTAGGAGGTCTGTATACTACGCCGAAGATGAAACAATGAAGGTTTAATTTTATAGAGATCCACAACTGTTCAATAGAATTATTAGTTGTAATATTACAATATTACAATAATATGAGTGTTTTCCGTGATGCTCACCACATCACCACGTGTCATGAATTTGACACGCGACAGCCGAGTGTGATAGCGAGGATACGGAAGCTCTGACCTTCCACCTTGCAGGCCAAGCTCCTTCATGGGGTGTTAGTGCCTCACCATTATTATGAGTGTTTTCGTAGTTTTTACAATTAAATAAATAAATGTAATAAAAATTACTAAAATGGATCTCTACATCCTAGCAAGTATTATTAAATTATAGAAACTAACTCAAATACATTTGCTATCAAATGAAATAGTTGGGTCCTTTTATAATAATTTAAAAAACTAAAAGCTTTGAATAATACGCATCTAACTACTATGCGGAAATTATAGCTAATGGGAACTCAAGTTTCATTATGACGATCCAACCTAACAAATTGTGCCAAACAAATTCGCTTTGCTTAGAGAAACAGTTCAGTTTTACGTCATGACACGTTTCCTAGGCGACAATTAAAGCGTAAGTAAATAGATGCCACAAAACAAAACACTCAAGGGACGCTTTTGCCGGAAGTTGACATAAAAGAGACGCCACTTCACAATTTTAAGAATAACGCTTTCTAGAACCACTTTCCGGATCTGTTCTGCTGCTCTTGTGGTGGATAATATGGCTCCAAAGAACCCCGCAGGAAATCCCACGTCGCTGTAGGCCCGTGTACTGATGAGTATGTTGCTGTAATGATCCACACATCTTGCTTGGTTGCCTCCCGAAACTCTCAGCGGCTATTCTGGACCACTTTGTCTTTTGCCCCAACCTAGGGCTCCAAACTGCTCCAGGACAAACCACTGCCTCGTTCACACTCGCCTCAGACTTCAATTACGCTGCCTGCTCATCGAAAAACTGCCTCGGAAACACCAACTATCGCTCGACCAACTTCGAAGTACTATTTTACCTGGGTGGAAGCACTACCAACACCAACCAAACTTCCACAGTTTCCGCAAGATACTCCTAATAAATTATACAACTTTTAATGAAAACTGGGGTATTTATTGATTGATAATTTAAGTTTAAATTGTGGAAGTCAAAATGAACAGCCAACAGCCACCAAGCTTGGCTTCCTATCCCCAGTTGTTTTATTTACAGATTTTATTGTCATGACAATCCAAAGCCTACTCTGATTACACTTGTTCATTGCAAAGCTAATGGGTATGATTTCAATACAATTTTTAACAAAATTATTGTCACATCCATAACAATAGTGTACAAAGATGAAATTAAAAATCAGCACATTATGGAACATTTTTAGGTATTATTTGACATTCATGAAATGTTATTAATTACAGTAATAATTATGGAGTCTTACAATTGTGTTCATAGCAATATATACTGTTAATTGTGTTGCTTAAATCACCCAACAATCAGATAAATTAATCAAACTTAAAATATCTGCAACTATGCTGTACACGATAATGTTTTTAAATACAAGTTTTTCACCACACTGGTAGATTCTGGCTTTGCCATACTCATACATTGTACTATTTTAAAGCTTCCACACTGGTATCATTGTAAACTTTCTAGATAGTCTCACCTCGCCATGAGATTAATCAATGAAACTTGAAGGATCGACAACTATTTTACCTACAAGCTACATTATTTTCGAACACTATTTCCTTAGTACACTGGTAGAATTCTGGGTTTGTCACATTGCTGAATTGTACTATTTTAAAGAGTCGACAGGAATACCATTGTGATCTTTTTAAACGGATTATCACCTCGTTATCAGAATCAATAACCAAATTTGAAATATAACCATTGTATGTATGTATGGCTGGTGCTTTATGTGCTTGCATCTGGCGCTACAATGCTAAACTTGCCCCGGATTCGGTATACAAAGTTGAAGCGCGCTTTTTGTGCTTGCACAGCAACCATTGTGTGAGGTTTGGGTCATGGTGATGTTTTGACCTTTATTACTCTATCTCTTAGGTCTGTGGTTCTGAGTAGAGCACAGTTAATGTCTGGTATAAAATAAAATTTGACGAAAACATTTTTTGTTTGTAAAAATGAAAATTTGACAAGACTATCGTAAGCAGTTTGAGCCGTAGATTCCGAAAAGCATAAGATATACAGGATAACCTGTCCAAAAAATCAAAGTTAATGACACTGTCTATAATCTTAACTATAACCACCCGTCAATCAGAAATTATGTCTAGTATCCTCGTATCGAATTTCATCCAAATCCCATGGCCCTAATCTCATTGTCAGCCGATATACCGCGATTCTGATTTTGTCCATGCTGGTTTTGCCATCTGTCTTCTTTAGAAACCTCACCCATGATTCTGAACTGTAGGCCAATACTGGGGCTGCTACGTTTTTAATATATTGACAATTTCTGTTGAAATTATCTTCGTGCTCAATATTGTACTCGTGATGCTGTTAAAAAATTTCCATGCTACTGCTCTTGTTTCTGAATACAACCATTGTACAAGCTACAATGTTTTGAAACATTAACTTTTTACCCCATTGGTACATTTTGGCTTTGCCATATTGATGAATTGTACTGTTTTGAAGTGTAGGCAGAGATATCATTATGATCTTTCTATACACAGTGTCACCTCGTCACGAGATCAATTAAACAAACTTAAAATATCTACATCCATTCTCTAGAGGTGTGTACTGACTTGAGAATTTTTTCGGGCACGAACGCAATCCATCGCTTGTCGGTTTTATAGCTGGGTACTGACTTGAGCATTTTTACGCGCACGGCTTACGCGCACTCACGTTCGTGCGCGTAAAAATGCTCAAGTCAGTACCTAGCTTTAGATACATAGTGTCACCTCAGTACTAGATTAATCAGTCAATCTTAAAATATCTAGAGAGATTCTACAAATTACAATGTTTCCAAACGCTAGCTATTTTCCACACCACTGATAGAATTTGGTTTTGCCATATTGTTGAATTGTACTATGGTAACACGTCATTGTGGCAATTCTAGATATAACGTCACCTCGTCAAGAGATTGGTGAGTCTGCAAGCTACAATATTTTCCAATTTTAACTTTTAACCGCACTGGTAGGTTTTGACTTTCCCATATTGAACAGTTGTAAAGTGCCGACACAGATACTATTGCGGTGTGTCTAGATATGGTGATACGTCATTATAACATTAATAATCAAACAAAATATCTAGATCCATTCTACCAACTACAATGTTTTAAAATACTAGCATTTTACCACACTGCTAGAATTTGCCTTTGCCATATTGAGGAATTGTACTGTTATAAATATTGACACAGAACCTGTTACAGCCTAAACCGGCATTAACGACAAAGAAACTATTTGTTACAGCATAAATACTCTATAACCAAAACCATCAGCAAACTCGTTGCCCTAACCCCGTTACGGTGGGCTGTAACAAAGTTTGCCGGCTTAAATCGCCCAGTGAGAAGCCGGGGTTCTTTACGACCTTAGATCTACGATCCGGTACACGAAATACAGCCGTCTGAATCCCTGTACATTGGAAAAATACACATACAAACCTCAATGAAAAACACAAATAATTAACAAAGAACTTTATTGCCGGAGAAAAATATGTAGGTGACAATGAACATTAAAAGAATTACTCGTTACAGTTACAAATACTTGAAATGTTAGTGAGGTTAATTGCGCAACGTTTAAACTAAACACAAGTGGTAAAAATGATTTTTAGATTTAGATTTAAAATATTAACGCACGCGAGAAAGCTGCGAGACACTAATACTCGAAACAAACGGAATAAAGCTTTGAAACCTTGCTGAACTATTAATTTAGGCGTAAATTAACCGGGAACAGAAAAAATGGGAGAAAAAGGCGGAAAGGGCGAAAATACAGCAACTTGTCCTCACAAACCCTTGTGGTGTTTTCAGACATAGTGTCACCTCGTTATCAGAATAAATAATCAAACTCGAAATACAACCATTGTACAAGCTAGAATGTTTTCCAAACACTGATTATTTAGAACATAGGTATATTTAGGATTTGCTATATATGGGATTGTATTATTTTAAAGTGTCGTCACAGATTCCATTATGATCTTTCTAACACAGTGTCACCTCGTCACGACATTAATTAATCAAACTTGAAATATCTTCAGCCATTCTTCAAGTTACAATGTTTTTGAGTATTGTCTTTTTACCACAGCGATAGAATTTGGCTATGCTATATTGATGAATTATTTTATAGTCTCCAGTCTGCTTTCATCGTGACCCTTCTAGACATAGTATCATTTCGCCATTATATTAATTAATGAATCTTGATAGATCCAAAGCCATCCTAGAAGCTGCAATGTTTTCAAACACTAGGTTTTTAGCACATTAGTAGATTTTGGGCTTTGTTATGTTGATGAATAGTGTACTATTTTAAAGTGCTGATACAGATACCATTGTGGTCACTCTAGAACTTTGGTCACCTCGTGCCAAGATTAATTAATCAAACCTAAAATTTCTAGAGCCATTCTGTAAGCTATATTGTTTTCAAACAGTATCTGTTTACCGCACTGGTAGATTTTGGCTGTGCTATACAGATACAGAATGCGGCAGGCTACTAAGACCATTGCAAAAGCAAGGAGAATATGCATGTGGCGGTCGTGGTGTTTATTTAACAAACGAACAATCAATGTACGATATCAGTAGGTCGTTAGGATCATTATAAATACAAGTATAAATTCAATTTTATTTTTTTTTAAATACAATTACGGTCACATGTAAAGTCCCCTTGCTTTTGCTATGGGTCCTACTAGCCTGCCGCAATCTGTATAGTCGGATTATATTACGAGGGGGGTTCGTGCCAAAACCGGAATTTTGTATATGCTTTCATATACAAAATTCCGGTTTTGGTGTAATTTTTTTTCCCATGCAATATTAAATGTACTCTAATAAAACCAATAATTACGTACTCTTGTTGTCATGATAACTGTTAGTTTGTTATTAAACATGACAGATAACACTGTGAGTTGCACTTTGAAACAGCGCATTATTATTCAGTTTCTTGCCAATGAAGGCGTCAAACTTGCTGAAATTTTACGCAAGCTTAGTGCACAATTTGGTGAAAGTACACTGGAGTCCAAGAAGCAAAGCATGCAGTGGAAACATTTGGATTGTCCTGCTCTAAAAAATTAAAATTGGTGCTGTCGGTTGGCAAAATATTATTGTAACGTCCTTGACAAAGTTCGTCAAGCAAATCGAAAAAAAAAACAAAGGGGATTGTTATTAAAAAGAGGATAATGCCTGGCCACACACGGCAAATATTACGAAGGATTTATGACGAAATTGGGCTGGGAAAGTCGACCGCATCCTGCTTATAGTCCAGACTTGGTTCCCCCAGATTTTCATTCTTGAGGACCGCTTGAAAGCCATCTTGGAGATAAACGATTTCATGAAGGAGATGCACTCAAAAAATGTGTTCTTAATTAGTTTAGACAGCAGGAAGAAAGTTTCTATTTTGCAGGATTTCATGCTTTGATGCAGAGGTGGAGTAAATGTGTAGATGTTAATGGAGATTGTGTTGAAAAATAAAACGGGTTTAATCTGTATAATGTTTTGCATTACTTTCTTTAAATAATAAATTTCGGTTTTGGGATGAACCTCCCTGGTATTTTAAAAATGGTCGACACGGATACCATTGTTGTCTCTCTGGGCATAGGTATTTAAAATTTATTTGAATGCCGACATTGGCTAATACATGTATACGCTATAGTCCCTACTCACCAGAATAGATCAAACTTTACAGCTTTTCTGCAAGATACAATGTTTAAGAAATACAAACGCTTTACTATATTGGCGAATAGCCTCGGCCGCATAGAATGTTTTGAAACACTCTGCTTAGCCGCTTCCAGAACTGCTAAACCTCTGCCCCGACAGGGGCAACAATAACAGAACGTTTATTACTTATTCTAAAGCTCATCCAACTTG
Organism: Agriotes lineatus; assembly: GCA_940337035.1. Lineage (NCBI taxonomy): Eukaryota > Metazoa > Arthropoda > Insecta > Coleoptera > Elateridae > Agriotes > Agriotes lineatus. The sequence continues at coordinate 21,877 of CALNHX010000198.1, forward strand.
ATAGGATAATGAAGTGTTTAACATCCGGTCTCCTGTCATTCCAGAACATGGCAAGTGGCGCTCAGCCCGGCTCCCTAGTGCCGCCCCGCAGCAACTCAACCCTCGGGGTCCTGCCAGGGCTGCGGATCCCCGATGGCCCGAAAGTGGAGCACTGCGCCCACGTCGACACCGACTACAACCTCACCACAGCTGCCGTTTGCTCCGTCTATATCGTCTTCGGCGTCCTTTACACGTTTCTGGGTAAGTCGAGTTTAGTTAACCCCTTCTAGATGCTGCCGAGCTTGGTTATCTTTAAAAATGTGTTTACATTTCTCAACAATTTCTAGGCCTCTTTTGGAGCAGTAGTCAAAAATTGAATCGGTATTTATTGCAACCATACGAATTCATGCATGATGTCGATATCATGTCTTAATATCTTTGTATTTGATCGTGGCTATAACGAAGAAAAGTACTTTTGATTTGGCATGTTCAAGTTCATTTAATGAATGTAAAACATAGAAAAAGTTATCAGCTTCTGCATAAATAGGTATATGCTAACATTTCGTACTAGCTGTTAGAGGGAACACGAAATAAAGCTGACATTAGCTTTTAAATGAATTATTGATATAAATAAGTTTATTATATCTGGCATTTACGTAGTTTTAAATGAGTGCCACTTTCTAAATTAATGTTTTACTTCTACCACGAATAAAGAACCAAACAAAAGACACTTGCTGCTGACACTTTCAACAATAATCAGTCCAAAATTACCTTGTGAAATGCTGATTTTAAGTAGTCTGAATCAGTACTCCAACTACGTTGTTGAAAATATGCACAGGAACTGCATTTTGTCAATGATCTTTCATTTAAAATAAAACGTAAAGTAATAAATGTTTGCTGTTTAAAATGTTTTGCATTACTAAGTACATCTGCATATGTTAGGATCGCAGTTATTTAAAACGTATCTGGAACGCCATTAGCTAATACGAACAACCCAGAATCCTTGGAGTTACAAAAAGTATTCTTGTTTTTGCGAAGCCGTCGCATATCGAGACCTATTTCTCTTTCCCTTGTCTCATGCCACATCTGATATTCGCCCTGAGACTCTTCCATGTAAATTGAGGGTATCGCTTCGACCCAGTTTCGAAGCGCCACCGCAAGAGTTTGTAGTAAATTTGTTATTTTTATCTTGTTATATACAGGGGGTCTCGTTAATAGACTGTGAAAACTCGGTTAAATTAGACAATTAAAAATGCCACTACTTTGATTCGCATTAAAATCTAGACATTTTATTTCATTTTCACTGCAAACAAAAAGCTGACACTTTCCGTTTTCGTTTTTTGGCGTGTGTATAATTTGGATGTTGTGGCGAATTGTTCTATAGCCACAGACCAAGCTTTTACAAGTAAATGCGATTTATATAATTTATATCACTTGCACGCGTATGATCTTGCTCCGGAATCTGGGATGTTGTAGCAGTGATCGGCAAATTGGACCCCTTGTGCTTCAGTTCCACAGTCAACTTGAAGCAGAAAGGCTGCTGGAGGGCGTAGCGCTTTGATGCGTGCATCCTGAATTGATTTAAACATAAACATCCACGCTTTTAGAATTAAACCGCACCCGTGTCCCACTATAGGTAGCTGGAGGAACTTTTGGTTTGATTATTTGCCATAAATCCATTTTAGATTGCAGCGGTTGGCCGAGTAAGCAATATGCTTTAGTCTCTGGCTACAACGCCAACACCTGTGGTAGTCGTTAATCTCTAACAAGGGAACTCTTTCTTAGTTTCCATGGGCAAGGCTAGCCAGCTACCCAACTTACGAGCAAAGAGGGCTAATAGAATCTCGACTTTGTGGTTAAAAACAGGCCACAGGCCTAATAATAATAAAAAGAAACTGAATGTAAGTAGTTTCACTCACTCTTAAACAAAAAAAATGAGATTTTTTTGTAATTCTGATGGCGATGGATTTGGAAAAATATTAAGGAAAATGTCTTTAATGGAAGCTAACTGACATACTCAACTTCTTTCTTCAGATTTTAAAAATGTTAAGGAAGCTATCGATAGAAGTGCTAAAAAGTAATTTGAGATTTAACAAGGTGTAATAAGGAAATGCTTGTTCTGATCTGGATAATTTTGATTAATTACTTTTTATGTGTTTATATTTTGATCTCGAGTGAATAAATTACGACCACTTTAAATAACATTATCTATATTTTTCGGTTAGTTGCGGCAACTTCTGTAATTATAAATGTTAAAAGGGCCGCGCTTGCAAACAAGTGAGCTACGAGCCAATGTTTGTAGTGATTTGAGGGTGATTACAACCCCTGGCGGTGTTTATCCTGGTGTTCTAACGTCATGCGAGTGCGATAGGTTGTAATTTTCCTATTTATGCTACCCAGCAGACTACCTGATTGCAAATTTTACCTGTGAGAAAACACGACGCTTACAAATGTTGGAGGATTTTGGGATTTTGTCGTTGAACTGCAGGTCGAACCCTCGGGGTTTTGAGAAGTGCTATAACTTCGCCTGGAGGATCCGTAGGAACTTCCCCTTTGTGGAGAACAGGCTTCTTCATTACGTAAGCCGATATATTGCTCAATTACGGTAGCAATTGTAACCAAAGCTCTCCTTTTTCGAATAAGGACTGCTAGGTGTTGTAATTCGTTATGGGGCCCTATTCCAGGGGTCTGTGGTGACTGGCGGCTACAGGCCGGGGTGCCATGTGCTGTACTCGACATAAGAAGGGTGGAACGATATTAGGGGTCGAATTTCGTAACGAATAACGCCTAGACGGAGAAGCGAATTCTGCAGGAAATGGTGTTACCGATGGCGGCCAGACGAGAAAGGAAGTTCTTCAGGGAATTTAGTCACCGATAGCGGTTTCACGAGGCAGGTCTGGTTTTCAGGGGAGGGGGTAGTTTTTTCGGTAGAGGCTCTGGTCTTAGAGCTGAACTCGACTGCCTGGACGTCATCTTTTTATACCCTCCATCTGGGCCATCTCTTGAAGGCGATCTCGGTGGGACTGCGTTGTGGCTGCTTGCACGCGAACTTTCGTACCGCGGAGCTTTTGTTCTTCTCGCAATTAGCCCCTTACTGGAGGTCGGGCGTTACTTGTGACTTACGTTGTCGTCTTTCAATTTCAAACACACGTCATGTTTTAAATACAATTTGGACCGACGCAAACGTCACTACAATATTAATGTAGAAATTTAATAACCCATTGAAAATGTTTGATATGAAGATCATGCCTAGCAGAAAGGGTCTGAAAAGCTGTAAATAAAACAAACCACTGGAAGTGCCCTGGAATAGACCTCATACAAAACTTCTAATATAAAAAACTAGTAGCTACATCTAGTAATTGCTCAATTCCTGAAAAATATACATTGTAGTGCACACGACATCCCCGACTGTCTCACGAAAGGAAAAAGTTTGTCCTGTTAAAAGGCAACAGTACATCCACTTCATCCAATGATCCATATGCAGACCCATTCCATGCCTACCCACCATATATAAAACATTCACGTATATTATCACACAAATGATCTACAGTCACAATACCACAAGAACACAAAGGATTCTGTAAAAGCTCTCAGATATGCAAATATTAGGTAGTCATAGGCTCGGTTATCCAATCCAGCCACAAAATAAAAAGGAAATCTACTAAGAAAATTCTCTTCGCGCGCTTTGCTTTTGCTTAGCATTAAACCCAGTTAGTTACATACTAGCCAATGCAAACAAATATTTAAAATAAGACATGAGTCTGGAAGAATATCTTCAGAGATCATTATAAACCATTTTCTATACTATATGGAAGACCTGCAACTGTACGTCAACTTCAAAAAACAATTTAGAAAACTGTTAAAAATTACATATCGCTTTAGTACAGACATCCACATGGAGTTCGGAAGTGATAAATGTAAGCCGGTACATCTAGAAAAAGGGGGGCTAACAGCAACGGTAGGATTACCAATAGGAGAAAACGAAACTATTACCGATCTTGGATTTCCATAACTGAAAATCGAACATCATAAAATAAAAGACACTCACTGGGTACTGTGTGAAACGGCTAAAAGTAATCTTAGAAACCAAAGTAAATACAAATTATATTTGTACATGGAAAGGGAATGGAAAACATAAAGTTTTGCCCAAGAACAGAATATAATTACCAACTCAACACTATGACCATGGAGTTTTAACGTACCACGACGTTAGTGGCGCCCCCTAAATCGTATCCGCACGGAAAAAGGTAGAGGTGGCGAATGTCTATCGCTGGGGTAGTCTATTATCCTAAGCCATCCAATCCGTGCAAAGAATTAAAAACTGCTGTCCATTAAATAGTCAAGGAAGCATTGGGGAGGAATAAAATGCAGAAGTATTGATGGAATGGCTAAGTCGAAGAACTAGTAAAACAGAAACGAGAAGCACTAAACTGTTAACAAGCACCTGATTCAGAGGACAGAACAATGCACTAGGTTAAATAGAGAAGTAATCAAGAATATAGTAAAAACAAAAAGTAGATATATGTATGGGAAATAAAGGCATTTAGAAAGAATACAGCTCATGGGATTAGAAGACGGAAGAAATGCCATGGGAAGTTATTGACTGAAGATAGAAAAAAATGAATTAATTCTCGTGGCGCCAAGCGGGGTAAGCACGTACCCCAAGGTTAGTTTTTTTGCATAATTCTCAAACTGTAACTTTTCATGTCTCCTTATATTTATTTATAATCACGTAGCGAAACAAAATCAAGATATGTGTATTAGACAAAAAATTAAAAATCTTTTGTTAAAAATTCAAAATTGACTTGGAAAACTGATCGAACGGCTGTGGTGTGATAGTTTCCTGCAGTTTGTGCTTTGTTTTAGTGGCCTATTGTATGGTTTTAATTTTTGGTGTTACAAAATGTCTAAGATATAGGTGCGTGACCCCAAGAGACTGGCCGAGAGCGAAATGTCATAGTTTTTGAATGAGGAATCCGAAATTCTTTAAAACATGTTAATAAATATTAACAACATTATTAGTTTTCATTTAAACGGTCTTTCCCGGTTTGATAATATACATGGTTTAAATAAACACAACCTAGAATACATTTTATTATGGTACAAATGTGTGGGGTACAAATATGCCCTACGTGGTATTTCGTGTAAGTTTTTGAGCGTATGCCACGAACGTTCAAGGGTTACAAGAAGCGATCGAGACAGCAGAGGAGCAGGAGCATACAAAAACACCCTAAGTGGCGATAGAAGAATTGCGTCGAGTATTATTTAAAACAAACATTTTGTAAAATATATTTAACGAATGTCTCAATAGGGAGACAGAGATACCAAGGAATGGACAATTGGCTTATGTTAGATCAGTATACAAAAACAAAGGAAGTAAGCAAGAGTGATATAAAACGATGGAGGTAATGTTATCTTCAGTTTCCAGCATTCTCTGTTGTTTTGCTGATAACCAGCTGCTGGTTGAGGAAGATTCAGATGACACCGTATAGATAACGAAATTGATGAAGGCTAGGCTCTAACCATACATTTTAATGAAACCCTTAGTAGCAGGAGGAATGGCTGAAGATGTAAAACTAGAACAATGCATTATAAAAGCGTGCACGGAATATACATATCTTGGCACGATTATATCTGAATAACGAAGCTCAGAAATAAATAAATACTGGCGTAACATAGGGAATACATACAATTCAACGACTAAACTGTATTTTGTAGTCAAAAGACAGAAGTCTTGAAACGAAAGCAGAAATATAAAAAGCAATGATTAAAAGCGTTGTCAAACGTTACTGTGGTATAGACACGTAAATCGAATGTCCCAGGATCGCCGACCGGAAGAAGGCGTGGGAAGGGAAGCCCAAGTGGAGTGTAAAGACTAGAAATTAAAGCAAGAATGGATACCAAACACTTTCAGGCCTGGAAAAAACTATAGTGTGTAGGCGTAGGTTATTTGAGACGGCCGTGTATTTGCACTCGTTTATATAGTATATATTATAAAATTACGAAAAATAAATGGTTTATTGCTCTTTTTTTATTTTATCTATTTGCATTAAACATTCGGCCCTGTTGATAGTACATGAGACTATCTTGGTTCAGGGGTGTGGATTCATAAAATTATGGAAAAACTTGGTATGGAAAAATACCTTGTTGTATGACAAATACTCTCAAATATTTCGGGAAAATGCTAACCTCTAAATTTGACTCAGAAATAAACTGATCTGTGTTGCACAAAACAGCGTAAATTTAATTTTAAAAACCACAAAAATTGCAAATACACATCAGATAAATATTAATACTGTGACGTAGTAACTGCTAAACTAGTTTTGTTTTTAGTGTGGCGTCGAACCGACGCGCGACAAGTTTTTGTTTTATATCCGGCCCAAAACTGAAAAAATGTCGCGACCACAGGAATATGGTTTTCCACCTCGTAGACATTCTGAAAATAATGGACCTACGGCAACGCTTTCGCTGTGAAATTCTACCTTAATCGGAGGCTTCTCGGAAGCTGGATATCGCTTCCAAATGACGGCAAGGGAATTATGGACTCAGGAATTGCTTGTTGGTTGGGATTTCTGCTGTACTGATTCTGGAATGTCCTTCCTACACGTAACAGGCGCTATTCTCGCTGGGCGAAGCTGCTTGCATAAGGAAATGGCCCCTCGAAGTCACCCGCACGTGAACAAATTTCTCTGCTGGCTTATCTGCTTCACCTGGACCTTTTAACACCTGGAAAACAACACCCACCGATGCACAGGACACTCGTGAATAACTTTAACCGCAATTGGTATAACCAAGAACAATTTTATTTACAACTTTCCATGATAATTGAGGGGCTCAATGTGGCCCCAACACCCAATTGTCAAGCTTGTTTAGTTATTAATAAAAAATTACAGTCAGGTCACTTAGCAACTAGATATTTTTTTATTTCTATTTTATTCCGCACTCCGCCAACAGCCGTAAGGCCAATTATAGGCGTCACTGTACATTTTTATGGGGACTTCCAACCCCACTAGCGACTGTCATGATGTTATTACGATAACCGGGACCAACTTTTTTCCGTGGCAGCCGTACCACGAGGTGCCGGGAGAAGCAGCCGTGGAACTCCCATCCAAGTTCTGACCAGAGAAAGCGTTGCTTAACTCTGCTGATCGAACGTGGACGCTTGTTCAAGCTACAACACCTGGGAATATTTATAAAGGAAATTAAGATTGATAACGTGTTTAACCTTATGGACTACAGTTTTGATGTCATGTCTTTGCCTAACCACTAATATTGTCTTTTTCTTTGAATAATGGTTACTACACTAGCTCTGCTTTTAAATCAATTTTGTTTATAATGCCCTGATACACCTGGAGTTCATCTAACGTCTCATTAATTGTCTTTCGATCTGTTACCTTCCATTTTTATTGCTGTTTGCAATTATTATTTTGCTAGCACGGTTTCATTTACCTTTCAGATAATCTGCCTTTGGTTATACACTTTTACTACATAACGCTCATATTCTTTCTGTATTTAACAAATCATTTTGTATTATTCTATTCACATTATGTCTGTCAATTCCGTCAGTTACAAATTAAATTGCGTTAGCCCTTCCGAATATTTATCATATCTGAAACTGTGAATGTAACCCTTATAAAACCTGCTTTGTTTCATGCTAACTTCTATCCCTCAAATGATTAGTTACTGCTACTCATATCAAGTGCACTTATTAATGTAAAGTATTGATTATCTTGCAATAGATAAAATATTTAATTGTGTGCTCATGTTGACCTTATTCATTTAGTTAATAAGGCAATTAGAATTTTTATGGGCAGAGAACCATCACAATATATACAATATTCATACCAGCACAACCTTCCCGTTTGGGTTGCTATCATATAACTAAGGAAAATCCAACACATTTCATAGTTCTATAAACGAATTGCTGCTGTATAACGATTACTTACATTCCAAAGGTAGTTTGCAATACATAATGATAATAATAATAATAATAATATGGCCTTTATTTAAAAATAAATGCACATAAGAAAATCAAACAATGAATGAGGCGAGATTGAGCTCACGTCAAGCCGTAAGGAGTTCTGCCATCTAACCCCATAGTTCGTCTGCACTGTTTTTTCTTATGTCTGTCCTCCGTGGTATTCCGTTGATGTTGTGAATTTTATTATTGCGTGTCTGAATAATCTATTTACTATTAGAACACCGACTCTCCTTGTATCTTCTCTACCACTATTTAAAAAAAAGGTGTAATAATGTGTAATCATCTTTTCGGTCTTGTTTCTAGTAAAGCCACTATATCTAATGTATTTATATATTCCTGTCTCTTTTACTAGTTTTTTAACGCGCCTTTTTTATATTTACATTCCACTTTGTAATTCTTGGTGAAATGTACTTTTACCAAATACCGAAAATTTGTAAAAAACAATATAAATTTGTGTTGCCATCGTCGAGACACTGTGTGATATCCCTGTCAAGCTTTTACTTCTTCCTGTGGTTCTGGTACTCAGCCTCCACTGATATTCAATTTTTAAAATACATTTTGTTTTCCAAAAGGTGTGTTTTATATCAACATGCTCAGTTTTCGTTAGAGAACCCGGCGCTCAATTTACGGGCCGTAATCCATACATCGGATGCATCGGCAATTAATCGCAGTCCGGCGTTTGCGTGAAGCGTCCTACCATAACAAGTGTCGGGGTGGCTGCGTCGCGACGCCCGGGCGTGGCCTTGCAGCATCAGCGGATGCAGGCGATCGATCACCGGCCTGCGCCGCGACGCCACCGCCAAACATATGGCTCGACGCATTTCTAACGATTATCCTAACTAACCTTCCTAACGCAGTTTATCAGCTGGAATAATCAATATTTATTTCCATTGCGTACGGACGGCGCTGAAGCGGCGCTTTCGCGGTCTGATAGCCTCTCGGTTATTTCAGCTTTGTAGCTTGTTCGGTTGTCATCGAGCCTTTAGAAGCAGCATAAACAGTTTATGTATGGCTGGGAGTGGAACACGGCGTGTCCAAATAAGCAAACTGTTAAATAGGTTACTCTTGAAAGATCCTTTGGGTGTTAACATTTTGGGGGCCAGTTTGGAATTGACAAGGTCCTGGAAATTCAAATATAGAAGCAACTGCTTCTTGTGTCTTCATTTAGGATAAACTGGCCATATTCGTCTTTTTATTTGAAAGATGCAAAAGAAGAGTTGGTGAGATATTTGCGAGACCTTCAGATCATCTTGCGATCGCGACAGTTCAAAATAAAGTCTGAAACTTCGAAATCAAACCAATACCAAGACTTAAATACCAAAACCCTTGGTCTTAGTCTAACTTAGGAACTTTGATGTGAATTGTAATTCCGCTCGATTTTAAAAGTCTGGGTCTCGTCCCCATGTCGTCTCGAATTTAGAAATTTCCAACGTTACACTTACTGAAATAACAACTTCCTATGTAGTGCAATTTTATTCTTTTTTCAACCTACTAGAAGCACCACAACAATAAAACTTTATAAAAGTATGAAGCACGAGGACAATATAAATGATATTATAAATATCATTATTGCTATCTGTTTATTTTCGTCTTGCTCGAGCGAATCTCTACGCTTGGTACGTTTATTGCTAGAGCGGCCGTACATAGCTGAAATAAACATTCAAAAACAAACTAATTGGATAAATGAGTATGTAGTTTAATCCGTAGAGCTCTAGACACATCGTCACCTAACTGCACAGTCTCCCTTTACAAATGTCTTTTATATGTATAGGTATGAGGCTTTACAATTCATTGATTAGAAAAGAAAATCATTCGGTACTACACCGCTTGTCAACACGTTTTACAACATACTCGATTAATTATCTGTATATATAAAAATCGGTCGCCGTGTGTTAGTGTGTTAGTAACGCAAAAACTCGAGAACGACTTGACCGATTTGGATGATTTTTTTTGTTGTGTTCGTCTTACTCCCGAGGTGGTTTAGCAAAAAAGAAAATTCGGAAAAATCCAAAGCCGGAAAATTGGAAAATATCAAATGTGTGTTTTTCTATACACTGTACAACTTTCTATTTGCAGTCATACTTTTATGATTCTGTGCTTAATGGTTTTAAGGATTTTTTCCATCATGCCATAATCCAAAACAACGTTTGCCGAGTCAGCTAGTTGACAATAAAATTAATATTTAAATCTTAAGCTGCCAAATGCTAACTATGCGGAAATATCTCTCATCCACTTCAACTTGGTTGCCACCAAACTCTTCTAAGCCAGACGTTTGTGCTGCACCTCCAGTGGGCACTCAAACAACACGCGGTATCCGAGCCCTCGTCATAGTCGCACGCGTTGTCATCGGTCTTACCGATCCGCACCAGGTAGGAGCAGAAGCCTCCGTACCCGATCACAAGCTGCACCGTCGGACGGTCCAACCGTTCGGTAAATTTGCTTCTCGTGATATGTATTCGAGTGCCATCCGAAGGGCTAGTACCTCGCATTGAAATACAGCTCCAGTCAGCCAAGTTGGTGGTTTCGTGTTGTAGCTCTTGTCCTTGGTCGAAGGCGACAGCGTATTCTACAGGAATATAAGGTACAGACCATCATATCGTTTATTCCAAAACCATATCAACATATCAAAACAGAAGTAAACTGCAGACGTGTTGAACTATAATGCTTCTACACTTTACACAAACACCACGAACACTATTATAGCTTATAGCAGCAATAGCTTAATTATAACAACAGTGATGGATGAAACAATTTTTTAAGCTGAAAATCAAATATGTTTCCCTTTGGTACGTAGCTAATTTGATTACTAAAAAGAATACAGCTATATGGACGTATTCAATTTTTGAATGTAAGGCGGTACGGAATTATAGAATTTAACAACATTATAATTTTTATAAATCCCTTATTTCTTACATTAATACTATGTACTTCAGATCTATAGCGAATTTTATCATGGAGGTAACTTGGGACTTTGGTCGTTAGTAATTTATGGAAAAAGCAAGGAAAAATGCATAAACGACGGTTCTTCATATTAAGCCATTTGACTTCCTACAAGGATTGTGTATAGGCGATGTGGTATTTTCAATATTAACATTTACGGGTCTAGGACATCTCGGCGCCGCAACTTCGGCACCGCCATCTCGGCGCGGGGCTAGCTCGGCGCCGGGACAACTCGGCGCCAGCCAACTCGGCGCAAGGCCATCTCGGCGCCGAATTCAAATTCGCAAACTACAGTGTGCACTACGTAAGAAAATTATTATAAACAAATAATAAATAAAGTGATCGCCAAGAAGCTGGCATCAAATGAAAAAAAAATATTTAGAATTTCTTGGAAAATCAAACACTGACGACCAGAGGTGGTTGCAAAGTGATTACAAATGAGCCAAACAAAAGTTGGCACGAAGCAGGACACTTGGGCGCCGCCGTCTGGGCGCCGCCGTTTGGGCACCGGGACTTTTGGGCCCCGCCGATTGGGCGCTGGACATTTGGGCACCGAAATTTAGAAATATTAAAAATGGTCCACGATTCATCTGTTATTTATCGTAAATATGATTTTTTGCAAGCAATTTCAAATTACATTGTTCACGGTGTAATAGATTTGATATAGATGTATCTATTTAAGTAAATTTACAATTACTCCTCAAAATGTAACACAATCAACTTACGGCTTAGGTAAAAATGAAAACTTCTCCATTTATAATCTTAAACCATTCCAGAAAATTAAAACAAATATCATCGTCATAGAAATTATTTATTATATAACAAGTAAAATCAGGTTACAGTTACTTAAGTAGTATACATATAGTCACAATAAAAGTAGAACTACAATATAATCTACCACAATTACAAGAAGACATTATGTGAAATTATTAAAAATAATTAAGCAACATTATTAGAAGTTTCAAACTATTTAAAAATGTATACTACTGGCGCCCAAACGTCCGGCGGTCAAAAGTATGGCGCCCAAACGGCGGCGCGCAAATGTCGCGTACCGATTTATATACAGGGTGATTTTTAAGTTGATTCTTTCCGTTTACCAGGAAATAAAGCTAAAAAATAAGCATTTTTTTTACCACTTTTCCGAAATATCAAAACTAACGGAGGTACAGTAATGACTCATGTTTGTGAAAATAATGAATGAGTGAATATGCTTATTATTTACTGGGAGTGTCGTCAAAATGCCGCTGCCGCATCGCTCTTATACGCGGAATGTGTGTGTAGAAGCAAATGCTGATAATTTTGAACATATCATTTAAGTTAGATTAAGTTTAGTTTAATTTTCGTTAAGTAATTTTAGTTCTTAATTTGAAACTTTAACACTTTGTACCTCTGTTAGTTTTTTATTTCGCAAAAGTGGTAAAATTTATTTAGCTTTATATCCTGGTAAAAGGAAATCACCCTGTATATACAGTGTATCCCTGGATAGGTGAAACGACTCTAGTAAAAAGTAAAAAATTTTCGATATAAATTTTCATTTTTTGCGGTTCAGCTCTGCTTGGTTAAAGGCGAATTTCTAACAGCATTTCAGTTTTCAAAAGTGAAGAATGCCTTGAAAATTTTTAAAAAATCTATTTTACTGTAGGGTAGTGTGCCTTTTATGTAGCAAATACGACAAAAAGTTATTAAGAGAAGTTTAGACTCAACATCTACGCTCCTATACCAAATTTCAAAATCCTCGTCCAACTTTGATCTCTCACATTTTCTTTTATGATTTTACTTTCAACAAAGACTGCTATGGAAAAATAAATATTTTTAACAAAGTTTTTTATTTCATAATAAAAAACCTTTGTTAAAAATAAAACTTTTTGATTTGGGAGATAAACATTAAAGAAATATTTGTTACATAAAAGGCACATTACTTATTTAAAAAATGGCGTTTTTGGAAATTGTGTAAATCCAAAAATGGTATTTTTCGGAAATTAAGCAAGATTTCAATGAGATTTTTTGTGTGTGTTAGTTTTAGCTGACTGAACAATATCAAGGCCTCAAAACTTTGGCACATTTGTAATCACTTTGCAACCACCTCTGGTCGTTAGTGTTTGATTTTCCAAGAAATTCTAAATAATTTTTTTTCATTTGATGCCAGCTTCTTGGCGATCACTTTATTTATTATTTGTTTATAATAATTTTCTTACGTAGTGCTCACTGTAGTTTACGAATTTGAATTCGGCGCCGAGATGGCCTTGCGCCGAGTTGGCTGGCGCCGAGATGGCTCCGCGCCGAGTTGTCCCGGCGCCGAGCTGGCCCCGCGCCGAGATGGAGGCGCCGAGATGTCCGGCTTCGATCTAGGTGTACCAGTTAACGGTACAGTGTGAGCCTTTGTTGAAGAAAATAACACAACCACCAATAAACTGACTACTGTAGCTGTACAATACCTTTTTGAACACACTGTACATCGTTCTTGGCTGAAAAGGAACTCCCGTCTATAATATAATTTTCATATTCATCCCTTAGATCCTAAATGATTCATCATTTCAATACCATAGGTATGAAAAGTAGAAGACGCATCTTGGACATTTTCGAATAATTTAGTAAATCGTTTTTTTGTTTTTGTCTTCAGTTTGTCTATGTAGTAATTCTACGGTTATGATCATTTTGCGATAACTCCATCTTGCGAAATTTTGACAAGCTGGAGCAAGCAGTTTGTATTGTTGTTTCTTCGCACTAAATATTAATTTTTTATATAGTGAATTTATTTTAATGGTTAACATATCAGTTTCGTTTCTATGCCAGCCTTTACCGGTCACTTTGATAGCTACCAATGATATCAATAGATTAGAGCGTTTATTTTACGAGTTAACATACGAATTTGTATTAAGTGTTTGCTAATAAGAAATTTTAATATTGTTACCGCAACGTAGGTGTGCAACTAAAAAGTAGATACGTAGGAACAACTTGTGTGTTGTATCTTTTCTTCAGTGGTATACATTAGGATAACTTTTAATTGTCTTTTTGACAAGTAACAATTCCTATGTTAACTCGTAAAATACACGCTCGAATCTATTGGTGTCATTTGTAACTATGGAAATGACCTATATGATTAAATGGTGGCATAGAAATGAAACGCTTATGTTAACTATTGAAATAAATTTCCTGTATAATAGTCTGGTAGCACTTACCAACGCCTTTATTAAGGCGAGATGCCTTCGACTCGGCAATATGGCAAAGTTAGTTTATCGTGGGATTTTGTCGAAAAACAACTAATTGAGTAAAAAAATCCGAGCATAATCATGACTTCGAAATACATTTTGTGGATTATTTCCCAAATATCGTTCATTTTGCACCACTGCGCAATGACTATGACATTTATACTGACGTACAATGACAGTTTAAATGCTGTCTTTGAAATACCGCCTTGCTTGGTGTTGCCAATTTTTATTGTTTACCAAAAAATTTATTTGAAAAATCATGGCATTTGATTGCATAATAACAGATGCTTTTAAAGATATTTAGTGACCTTACAGAACCAACTATAAAAGTTTTGGTAATTCGATATTACTTATCGACTTTGACTTGTCTTCTAAATCGCACATCAATTTCTGTAGAGAAAAATTCAGACTACAATTACTATACTACGAGGCCAAGGTGGAGTTACAATGTTATTTCGTCTTGGCTAGATGGTGATAGTTTTACCCGAGCGTAAGCCAGGCTAAAAATTACTTTATGCCAGTGGTGTATACAATATTTTATGCATATACGACCTAATCGATCAAGCGAGAAAATACGAAAAAATACCACTTTCACGCACTAGCATTCAGTGATATTGTTAACACTCATAAACAAACGTAAGTGCGTCACGGATGTAGTAACTACGTAACGTTTTATTTAAATTTTATTGTAAACAATTGATGAATTGAGATGGCCCGCTTTAAAACGCGTAATAAATTAGTTAGCAAGTGAGCAACACATTTTTTCCTCGAATTATGCCTTCAAACTTGAACGTGCATCCTCACCACAACTCATTATGACCTCAAATTGTATTCTTGAGAGAAGCTTGACAATATTATTGAAAGCATTTTGAGGTTTTGGTGTTCAATGTGTTCTGAATGAAGCTGCGACGTGAAATTTTTGTTTTACAAAAATTATAAGTCACTCGAGGAGATTTTTTTCAATCACTCTATATTTATATTACAAGTAACGGGCGTCCCAAAAGTGTTGAAATCTGTTTTTGCCATGAATTTGGAGAGATATGTCATTTATTAATTCACAACTACTGACAGCTACTGAAAAATTACATTTGGCCATTGTTTGTAAATTAAGAAATGACATGCCTTTCCCAATTTATGGCACGAGCAGATTCCAAGACTTTTGGGACACCCGTTATTTAATCTAACAGTTGTGTTGTTTATAACTGTACACTCGTAATCGTCTGGTAGCATACTTCCCACATTTAAACACTTTATAGTATAACATGCACTTCAAATAGTATCTGCACGAACTAACAACTATTTCCTTGATTATGCGGAAAACAATAAACCACCATAAGTAGAAAACACTTAATAAACTGTAGACGTCTAATCCATCTCTGTTTCTACACTTTACTTAAAATTTCACTGGCTCTGTATTAATCAAGTACCGATTGTAGACGAACAGTTGTACTGATATCGTACGCGTCTGTAGAATACGTATATGCCGCCGACTCTGCCGTTTACCTTACGCGACCCGTCTGTGTAGCATCGCGTCTGGTCGACAAGGAACGTAAATCCTCTAACGTCTACCATGTGACCCAACTCCAGCTTGTTCGACAATCGCTTAACGATCCTTCCTTCTAGCCCCAAGCTTGCAAGGATCCTCTCCTCTTGCCCCAGGGCAGCTGCCCTGCAGTCAGAAATCTCAGAATATGCTGTGTGATTAGGAGCTACCCCGCTTAATTAGGCTATCAGGTATCCGTTACAAATCAATGTGCTAACGTTTTTTGTATAGTTGATCTATTGTGAATTTGACGTAAGGTTTAATAGCCAGTACTTCCTGTAACAACTGCTGAATTTGTTAATTATGCTTCAACTTGCGTATGTTATTGATTAACTGTCGAGCTAAAGCTACATCGCCGCTATTTGTTTGTATTTTGGGATAATTATCTCCAAATATTGACATAATTACATCTAGCAAGTGTCGTTGTCCAGTATATCCTACATTATTTTTCCATCACGGCGCAATAATTTTCATTGAAGCTAATGTCTAGTGAAAGTGCAGAGAATTTCTTGTATGCTGTATTTTAATAGATCAAAGAAAAGGAAACCAAACGGAAATATTTTAAGGATGTATTACGAATAAAAAAATCCAAATAAACTTGCCTCAACGTACAATTACTGATGCGCTATTGTTTATGTCATAATTGCTTGACCAAAATTTGGGTTAAACATGTTATTTATTATTATTATTATTATTATAAATTATTATTATTATTATTATTTACAAGAAGTATTATACTCATCTTTCCATACGTGTACGTCGTAGAGGTGACTGCTGTGTTCTTGGTGGAAATTGTAAATTATTCCTGACACCGTCTGTAGCTGCGTGGGATTCATGGCATGTAAGTCTACCATAATCAGGCCCGACGAACCCAACGGCTATACCATGGAACCCTTTGTCCCAACGTACTGTCGTAGTGAATGTGTATTAAGCCAAAAATTTTTTACAAAGACTTATGTGTCAGTGCTCTAACCTGTTCTAGTAGTATGGGTAACACGTTTTCCAAATTTTTTAAATTTAAATTGTCTAACGAAATCGCCATTCAGTATGCTAGCCACCATTGGTAATAGTAAATGTAGTCTAAAAATTAGAGCGCCTACTTAAATGAGGATGTTTTTGGGTCTATTCGTGGAAATTATGAAAATCAGTGGTTCTATATCGTGTGCCACTCGCCATTCCCATCTCGAAATGCCGTCGTTTTAACGGCATACTTTCAATTTTAATTTCGAATCCGCTACTTTTTTACCCTCCAGCTCCAATTTCGGGACGACAAAGCGCCAAATTAAAGCCCGGGGGTTTTCTGGGGCATGTTTAACCTCGCCTGCGCCAGGTTAATAGGCAACTCGTCCTGGTGCCTTTGAAGAGGCTTCCGTCGTGTCGCTTCTGCACATTTTTGATCGCTCACCTGTATATTCCCGAGCCCGATTTGGGTCACTAACAACGCAAGTTTAAATTGGTAGCCTGGATTCGTTAGCAGTCCGCGTACACAAAGGATTGTGCTGGGAACGGAGGGTTTCCTGTCGGGAAATAAAAGCAGAAATTTCCGCGTTGAAGGATGCCGTTGTGTGGGCTTTCAAGGACGGGATGTTTATTGCAAATTATCATGCTTGAAGTCTCGTAAGTTTCAACATTCTGACTTTTCAGCGTGGAGTTATTTTTTGCTGTTCAACGTACTAAAGCTCAAAAACCCAATATTTGTATACTGTAGTTTTAAAAATAATCATTTACGATTCAACGAATGGTTTGGATGTACACCCTCTCTAACATACCGTCTCGCAGTAGTCTAAATCGAAATTTTCCGATTTATTAGAAACATATCGAAGTCGTCCCATTTTATTTTATCTACCCAAATTAAAGGAATAATAGTTACAGCTTGATTCTATACACATTCTTCTCAATGCGTGGCATAGTTCGAAAGGGCAAGCTGGCTAACACGTTTTGTAGGCTAGATCACAGTAATCTGAAGCTTTGGAAGCATACTTGGTGTTTGTTATTAGGTACAAGGGTTAGAAGAATAACAGTTATCCTTTGATTCTATGTACGTTCTCATCAAATCATGGAACAGTGTGAAGGTAGATTTTGCTAACATTCCCTACAATCTAGATCACAGCTTTGTGCCTAGAGACAAGAGTGATTCTACCGGGTGAGTTTTTTAAAGTGTTACAAGGTTTTAAATATTTTCACGGATATCGGGAGACATATTTAAATATATATTTGACATTTACCGCCTCTCTGTGTTTTGAGGGCTGGGGGTAACTTTGGAATTTTAAATAGGATGATGTACTTTTGTTTCTAAAATTCGATTCTACGTAAAAAACTGCGTATGTGTACAAAACATTTCTTGATTTGCTTTCGGTAACGGAATTATGATTTATTAGGTTATAAAATTTAAAAAATGTGAAATAATCGTTAAAACGTCAAAATTCTCAACTAACTTAGGTAGAACTAACGCATTTCTATGGAAACGAATAATAATGCTGAAATAAGTGAACTTGATTTATTAGTAATTTTTTTAAATTTTATTAAAATTTAGTTAATCATAATCCCGTAATCAAAAAAGCAAATAAAAAAATATTTTGTACACATACGTAGTTTTTTACGTAGATTCGAATTTTAAAAACAAAATCACATCATATCATCTAAAATTCCAAGGTTACCCCACACCCCTCAAAATAGAGATAAGGGTAAAATGCAACAAATATGGTTAAAAATGTCCCTCCATATCCCTATTACCTCACTAAAATTTCATGAAAATATTTAGAACCGTTCTCGAAATATTGCCTTGTAGCACTTTAAAAAACTCACCCGGCATATCTAAGTATTTCAGTAAGGAAAATTGAAAGTCACTTTTGATTCTAGACACCATAATTCGAGTGTATAAACCTTCTAGCATCGATATGTTATGATCTTATGATGTATGCAAGAAGTGCACGATATTATTTCTTGCTTATGTCATAACTTTGTAATTTGTTCGAAACATATTAGAAATGTATTTAGTTACATGGACCATGATATAATTAACTATATCAATAATAAGAATGATAGGTACCCTTTGATTCTACAAACGTTCTCATCAATTCATGGAATAGTGTAAACATTCAAGCTTGCTAATATACCTCGAAATATAGATCAAGCTCTTTTTATTTGTTAGAAACAAATAAGAACTGTATTTAGTTACAAAGATCATCATATATTATTATCCATCTCAATAATAAAAATGATAGTTACCCTTTGATTCTACACACTTTTTCCACAATTTATGGAATAGTGTAAAGGTTCAAACTTACTAATCTACCTCGTAGTCTAGATCAAAGCGTTCTTGTTAGAAACTCAATAGAAATGTATTTAGTTACAAGGGTCATCATATATCATTATCTATGTGAACTGTGAGAATAATAGTTATGCTCTTTGATCATCTTACACACCTTCTTCTCAATTCATAGAATAGTATGAAGGTTTAATCTGGCTGATATACCTAGTAGTCTTTAGATCAAAGCTTCCGTATTTGTTACAAACATATTAGACATTTATTTAGTTACAATGATCGCTCCATATATTATCTATCTCAATAAGAAGAATGATGGTTACCCTTTGATTCTACAAACTTTCTCATCAATTAATGGAAGAGTGTAAAGGTTCAAGCTTGCTCATATACCTCGTAGTGTAGATCAAACCTTTCTTATTTCTTAGAAACAAATAAGAAATGTATTTAGTTACCAGGATTATCATATATTATTATCTATCTCAATAATAAGAATGTAAAGGTGGAAGCTTACTAATATACCTCATAGTCTAGATCAAAGCTTTCTTATTTTTTAGAAACTTATTAGAAATTATTTAGTTACAAGGATTATCGTTTATTATTATATATTTGAATTATGAGAATGATAGTTATACCCGTTGATCATCTTACACACTTGTGTGAAGGTTCAAGCTGGCTAACATACCTAGTAGTCTTTAGATAAAAGCTTCCTTATTCATTACAAACATATTAGAAATGTATGTAGTTACAAGGAACACTTCAATAATTACCTATTTCAATATGAAGTTGATAATTACCCTTTGATTATACACACTTTTTCCTCAATTAATGGAATAGCGTGAACGTTCAAGTTTGATAACACACCCCGTAGTCTAGATCAAAGTTTTCTTATTGGTTAAAAACATACTAAAAATTTATGTAACTACAAGGATCATGGTATATTATCCATCTCAATAGTAAGAATAGTAGTTATACTTTTAGATCATCCTACACACCTTCTCATTAATTCACGAAATAGTGTGATGGTTCAAGCTGACTAATATACCTGGTAGTCTATAGATCAAAGCTTCCGTATTTTTTACAAACGGTTTAGAAATTTGTTTAGTTACAAGGATTCCTACATATATTATCTATCTCAATAAGAAGAATGATAGTTACCCTTTGATTTTACAGTTTCTCCTCAATTTGAGAAACAGTGTGAATGTCTAGATCAGAGGTTCTCAAAGTGGGGTACGCGTACCTCCAGGGGTACGCAGCCAGATTCAGATAATGGCGAATACAAAAATGGTGAGGTGGTTTTCAAAATAGACGGAATGTATGTACAGTCGTGTGCAAATAAATCTGGGACAATGGTTTTTTCATATGCAAATTGAGTTAATATTTGAAGCATATTTCCATGGATTTCCTACTATCAGAAAGAGTTACATTAAACTTTGACAAGTAAATGAAAATGTAGCTCTTTCTGGTAGCAGAAAATCCATGGAGATATTCTTCAATTTCCAACTAAACCTACAAATGAAAAAACCATTGTCTCAGATTTATTTGCACACGACTGTACGTATATAATGTTTAATAAATAATATTAATACTACTAAATCTGCTCTTTATTCTTTTGGTAATCAACGTGTTGATTCATTGAAAAACATGTTAAAATGGGAAATACGATCAGAACAGAATATTAAACAAATAATGTTTATGTGTGAATCAATTTATGAATGTGTATAATAGTTATTTACTATGCAGTGGGATAACAGCATCATTAAATACGTGTGTGTAAGTTACAAACGAGTGCGTAGCACGAGTTATGTAAGCGCACAAGTATATTAATGATGCATTATCACACATGTATTGTACAAAATTTTATCTACGACTGCCTAAAATTGAGAAAAGTGCATTAAGAGAAATGTCAGATTTGACATTTTCAAAAATATTTTAGTAGGCAAATGTCATTCTGTCATTCATTTGACACTATTTCAGTTACGTAGTGAAGCCATTATACCACTCAGTTAGGTAATGAAGCCATGAAGTTCATTACACCACTCAGTTAGTTAATGAAGTCATTACCTAACTGAGTGGTGTAATGAACTTCATTACCTAACGGAAATAGTGTCAAATGAGTGACATAATGGGTTACTTATCCCACTGGAGTAGATAGATAATATTATATCACCCATTTTTTACTTTACGAAATTCTGTAACTTCGCAGATTTAGTCATTTTTCATGTGGACAGTTATATATTTGGAACATTGAGAAGGAGTTTAAGTGTGAAATAGATTGTACATTATTTTATAACTGTATAACTGCTTGTATACCATTTCCAATTTGATTAAATTCATTTTACTGAATTGTAAATGGCTTAATATTTTCTACAGTGACAAAATGTGTCAGTATGAATGAAGTAAGATATGTTGGGTTCTATTAACGCAAACATATTTAGATCTTGTAATAATCTGACTTTTAACAATTTTAAGGTGTGAACATCTTGTAATTTAGTTCTGACAGTTTTCAAAAACCTATAATATTTTGCACATTGAAAAAAATGTTTAAATGCGAAGTAAGTTATGTTTAACTTTACTAAAATAGCATTTAAATAACTAGGAAACTATTTTCAATTTTATTAAGCTTTTAACAATTTCAAATTTCATATCGACAGCTTGCAAATGTCTGTTGTTTTTCACTTAGAAAAAATGTTTTAGTCTGAAATAGGTTCTTGTCAATTCTATTAACAACTTATACATTTAATTCTGACCAGTTGTTAGTTGCATACTATTTATTTATTTATTTATTTAAGTCTCACTCAGCCAACAGCCATTAGGCCAATTACAGGCGTCGCTGTGCAGTTATGAGGACTTCCAACCCCACTAACGACTGTCATGATGTTGTATGACCGCCGGGACCAACTTTTTTCCGTGATAGCCGTACCACGAGGCGCCGAGAGATGCAGCCGTGGAACTCCCATCCAAGTTCTGACCGGAGACAGCGTTGCTTAACTCTGCTGATCGAACGTGGACGCTTGTTCAAGCTACACCACTCGGGACCCCTCTGGTATTATTCTCTGAGAAAAATGTTTAAGTAGGAATCATATAGAAAGTTACTAAATAATTTCTTCACATTTATTAAGCTTTAAATATTTTAGAAAGTTTAATTTGACTGATTGCAAATGTCTGTTACTAGTTTGCACATAGAAACAAAAATTGTGAAATAAGTTCCTTTTAATTCTATTAGCACAAGCAAATTTTAAATATCCGTTTTACCAATTTTCAATTTTATTAAGCTTCTAACAGTTTTTAGTTGTATACTGATAATATCTGTCACTTTGTGATATATATATATTCTTTTAACCCCCTTTCTTGAGTGGTTATCACAAATAATATTAAATTAAATATAACCTATTACCAGTGGCGGTGATATGCATAAGCGGGAATAAGCGTTGCTTAGGGGCCCGGGCCCTTTGGGGGGTCCGGTAAGTTCTGTATTTGCTTATTAAATATCTCGTTATCTTCTACTTCATTTGGGTGTAGATTGCTAGCACTGCAACCTCAGTCCCCACTTTCAGTTATCAGTCATCAGTGATTAGACTCGATTTGAGAGCTTTGAAAAACTAACAAACATTTTTGAATTTTTAGAACCGAAAAACGTTTTAAGAATGCTGGAAGCTGAACAGGTTCGATGGGATTTGCTCCAGAAAAAGTATTCTGATGTCCTCAATAATAATCTCGCCATTCAGTTTGTGAACGCTATTTTCGTACTAAAATAGGATTTAAATGATAGCATAAGTGTTCCAGATTTGACAAGTTTATTCCTACAGAAATATAGTGTTGTCGAAAGCAATTATTACTGCATTGGGTTTATTCTTGACTCTACCTGTAACATTAGCCACAATAGAAAGATCATTTAGCAAGTTGAAAATAATAAAACATTATTTAAGAAATTTTACGAGACAAGATAGGATACATGACCCTTCGGTTTTGTCAATTGCGCAAAAAGCATTGTCTATGATGGACATAAAAATCTTGTGGAACAATTTGCTGTCAATAAGGCCAGAAGGATACACTTTTTATTTCTGATCAATTTATTTTTACGGTGTTTTATAGATATTAATGATACAAATAAATACTAAGCATTTGTTACCTATTTTGACGTGGATTCTTAGGATTTTACCTGAATATTATTTTATTTTACTACTGTTACCTAGGTAGATATTTATCCATCAGTTTTCTTTGTATTTGTGCCTATACCATCTTGAATATTTTATTTAGTTTTATATTTTTAATTAATATTTTGTTAGATATGTTACTTAGGAAATGTGTTAAATGTTAGGCATTTACTACTCTATTTCTGTTGGTTATAACAGGATGTTATTTTATTTTTTGTTAAACGTTTACTTTGTATACTATAATTATAAATATACAATTTAATAAGTATATAAATCTTTACAAGGGGGGCCCTTTTTATATTTGCTTAGGGGCCCAAGGTGCTCTTGCACCGCCACTGCCTATTGCTTAATAACAAGAAATAGTATCAGGTATAGTTCCTTATTTACTTACCTTACTTCTTACTGAAATAAGTCAAATTTGACGTATTTCACAACTCATATATGACATTTTGAATTATATCATGTGATTCTAGTTTTTTAATACCTCGGGTAGACAATTAATAAGCATTGAAAATCCTGGTTCCCAGCTGAATGAGTTAATGTTCAACTAATAACTTCTTATTGTACTGAATTACTATAAAATATTAATAAATTGACTTCGTTGGTCAAATACACTCTTTAGTACACAAAACTGAACTTATTGGTCAGTTAGTTAGTATCACTTGAAAGCTTGGTCTGACATTACAAAACGTCAGATAGATGTTGTCAAAATATTTAATCAAATAATGTTTAAATGATCCAGACTTGATTTGAAATTACGTTTATAAATATCCTACTCCAAAATATATAAATTTCAAATTATAATGACCGAAATACGTCGAGTACTCGATTCACTATTCAAATTTAGAAAATTAAGTATTCTAAATTTAAGTTCTAAATATAAAATTACAATTATTTTCAATAATTTGTCGTACCAAACTTGCTATGTATTTCTTAATGTTACAGAAAAAATGGGCACTAACCTTCTGAAAGTATCTCTTGTAACTGAGTGTGTATTATATCAGCTCCTAACTGGATGCTAGTCTGCAAACACCTCCTTTGAGTTGTTCACGACCAAATTAAACTCGTTGCAGGTCTTGGACCCCTTAAGATGTGGATAGACAGTTCTACAGCATACCACAAACCCTCACTTGCCCTTTTTTACTGGTTTCGAAGTAAAAATACCACTTCAAATGGCTTCAAACAATCTTGAATTTTATTTTGAATAATAGTTGTGACCCTCGGTCAAATTTGATCGTAAAGAATACCATATTGCTATTACGTATCAAATATCCAATTACTTTTCACAATTATTGGAATCTATCCCTTTAACGTGATTATTTTTCGTCGATTATATATTCAAGATATTTTTCTGCTTCATGTAAACAACACTCTGGTTGCCTATTACAACCCCACCAGTTCAAAACATACAACTGTTATCACATGATACCCATTGGATATCTGGATATTATTATTAAATTAAATTCATCATTCACACAGTATGCTGCATTACAACTTATTAAAACTCTTTAAGTGAAAAAACGTAAAAAAATACTAATTTAAATTAAGTATTCAACGTTTTAGATCATTTATTTCGATAAATTTCAAATGTGTGTTAATATTTTTGCATATTAAAAAAATGTATTAGTGCGAAATAAGATGTTTTAATGGTATCAACACAAGGAGAATTATAATCTTAAATGACAGTTTGATTTATTCCGATACTGCTAGGTTCTGAACATTTTATAATGTTACGATTTATCTTCTGAGCTATTAAAAATTATACGCCGCTTGTTTTAAGCTTTTATTTACAGCAATTTAACTTAACGATTTAACAAACACACAAGAACTATTAATACGGAACACAAATTATCTATACACTAACAGGAACTATTTCTAACAACAAATACACTTTATTTATTTATTTACGACTTCAACATGAATGATTTATATGGCTAGATTTATTTACACACGAGTTATTTATATGGCAGCTTCGCGCACTTTAAGCTAGCTTTGGACTGACTGCCTTCCCGCTGTGCTGGCTTATATATTCGCCGGGTGAGTCATTCCGGAAGCGTCGAGATATTCTCGACCATTCTGGCAAATGCTGACGCATCGCCCGTATTAATCCCGCAGTCGTTCTCGAACGCTGACTCATCCGGTTGCCCGCGACCCGGATCAAGGTCGTTACAATAAATTTAATCTCAACAATTCTAAAATGTCTAATATTATTTATCTTTAAAATAAAGGTTTAATTGTGAAATAATTTTTATCTACTTTGCGTTCGTACTATTACGATACGCGTTTGCGTATCGTAATAGACACAAAGCGATGCTATAATAAAAATACTAAAAATTTTCCATTTTTTGGTTAAAAAAGTGGCAAAGTAGATAAAATACTGTATGATACCTCGTTTATAAGGCATTTTGTAGCACTTACTGCTTTAGGGCACTCCTCGCTTCGCTCGTCGTACCCTAAATCCGTGCGTGCTACAAAATGCTTCTTATAAAACTCGTATCATAATATACTAATATGTATCCCTCTTGAAATAAAATGATTTAGATAATTTAAATTACGGTGATCCAAGTTATGTTTAACCCTATTGACGCACAACGATTTGCTAAGTAAAACAACTCTTGAACCACTCCCAATGTCATTAAGTTTTGAGAACATTTTACAAATTTTTGATGAATTTCGAATGTCTCTAATGTGAAATAAGTGATTTTTGATTCTATTCACAAAACCAATATAAAATTTAGGTAACCCTGTAACCAGTTTTGTTTGTTAAGTTGTGAACATCTCACACAATTAGCACTTTTGTAAAAACTGAAAAACGTTTCACTCGCTTCCACGATATCATGTTAAGTAAGGTGTGCTAACTACGCAGTCAGTGGAGTTAGGGGTAGAATTACTTTGCTAAATTTCGTAAAGGGGTACTCAGGAAAAAAGTTGGAGAACCGCTGGCCTAGATCAAAGTTTCCTTATTTGTTGCAAACATTTAAGAAATTTGTTTAGTTACAAAGATCGCTCTATATATTATCTATATCAATATGAGGAATGCTAGTTACCCTTTGATTTTACACACTTTCTCTTCAATTTCTGGAATAGTGTGAAGATTCAAGCTTGCTAACATACCTCGTATTCTAGATGAAGTCTTTCTTATTGGTTCGAAGCGTATGTATTAGAAGTATGTAAGTTACGAGCACTTGTAATGCAGCATACCGTATGAATGATAAATTTAATTTAATAATAATATCCAGATATCCAATGGATATCATGTGATGTAACAGTTGTATGTTTTAACTGGTGGTGTTGTAAGGGGCAACCAGAGTTGTTATTTATATGAAGTAGTAAAAAATAACTTGAATTGATAATCTGCAATAAATAATAACGTTATGTTAAGGGTTAAACTCCCATTAATTGGGAAGAATAATCATTTATGATTCGATACGTAATAGCAATATAGTATTCTTTAGAATCAAATTTGACTATAAGTCACAACTATTATTCAAATATAGAATTCAAGATTGTTTGAGTCCATTTAATCATTAAAATAATTGTAAATATATGTTTAGAAATTAAATTTAGAATCATTCATTTGCTAAATTTTAGTGATTTGACTACTCGACGGTTTTCGATCATTATAATTTGAAATTTACATTTTTGGATTAGGTTATTTTTTAGAATCGTCATTTAAATCAAGTTTCGAAATTAAACATTTGATTAAACTATTTTTGACAATATCAATTTTTTTTTGTAATATCAGCAAACTTCGATGAGATACTAACAAACTGAAGTATGAATTTAATTTTGTGAAGTACCTGAAAGTGTATTTGATTAGTCAAATATATTTCAAAAGTAATTCAGTCTTTGAATACAATAGAAAGTTGTTAGTTGAAAATTAATCCATTCAGCTGGGAGACAGGAATCCCATTGTTTGGACTGACTAGCCGAGGTTTTAAAGAAACTATAATCACATGACATAATTTTAATGTCAAATTGATTTGTGAGATATGTCAATTTCTATTTATTTCGTTAAGAAGTATGGTAAGTACATAAGGAGCTATACCTGATAGTGCTTTTTTTAATAATTAGAAGAAGAATATATTTAATTTAATATTATTTATAATAACACCGTAAGAGAGAGGTATATTACACACTCGAATAAATGCATATCTCAATAAGATGTTTGATGGTTACTCTTTGATTCTACACACCTTTTCCTCAATTAAGGAAACAGTGTAAACGTTCAAGTTTGTTAATACACCTCGTTAAGATAATCTCTGAAACTTCTTTGTGGCGTGAATTCATAGTTCATATTCTTATTTGGGTATTTCGCCACTCGTTATTTAATATTTTTAATTTGCAAAGTGGCGAAATACCCAAATAAGAATATGAATATACACCTCGTAGTCTAGATCAAACCTTTTTAATTTGCTAGAGACATATTAGAAATTTATTTAGTTCCAGTAGTAATGATATTTGCCTTTGATTCTACAAATGTGTTCACCAATTCATAGAAATATGTAATCGTGTAAGCTTGTTTATAAACCTCGTATTCTAGATCAAAGTTTTCTTAGTTGTTAGAAAAATATTGGAAATGTATTTACTTAGTTAAATGAATCACTTAATATATTATCTATCTCAATTACGAGAATACTGATAGTTGGCCTTTGAATCTACACATTTCTGCTTAATTCATGAAATAGTGGGAAGGTTCGAGCTTGCTGAATTACTCCGTAATATAGATCAAAGCTTTCCTATTTGTTAGAAACATATTAGAAATTTACTAGTTATAACGATGTAACAGGCCAATTCGTGCCACCTGTATTCATATAGTTCACACATTTTTCTTGGATACACTGTTAGCAATAAAGCTTAGCCGTATGTGTCATTATGCCTTAATCAAGTAAGTGCGTAGTATAAGTAGCAAATATGCATGACGCAGGCTTAGGATAATTATGCATTTGCATATCTGCATATGCAAATGCATATTTTTACTGTTTTCTACATTAAATGCATAGTTTGAAGGTTTATAATTAATGCTGCATATTTCTAAAAACTTTAATTTCTAATTGCATAAAATGTAATTATTTTGAAAGTTTTAAGTACTTTCAAAGCAGAGCAGCATGAAAAACACATCTGTTTACATTTTTTGTTGAATATTGGTAATTTTAAAGATTAAGCATTTTCGGTAATCCATGCTAACCTTTTAATAGGAAATTCAAATGCAAATTCTTTTTCGTCAATTCTTAGAACGGTCTAGGGATTATGGCCCAGGTATACTTATGTTTTGGCTTTATATTGAGCCGTTCTATACTTCACTATACAATCTTGAGTAATGGATGATATTGATTTGACATTTAACTAGAGAATTGTGTAAAAAGGGCTTAGTGTTGATTGATAAAATATGTTTTTGGAAAACTCTACTAATCCTTTTCTTGCCACCTCTTTTAAGTTTCATTTTGTAGTAGAGCCACAAGTATAGTTCTCCAACATCCATTCTACAGTCAACTTTAAAACATCATCCATAAAACATAAGTCAAAGCCCAAATTAACATTTAAAATGAGAAAAGAGGAATTATCTTCAAGTGTAGTTCCAAACCAGTTTGTACTTGATTTTGAATACTTTACCACTAATGGTATTGTGCTATTTTGTACATATTACGAAAAAAATTTCAAGTTACTCGGCATATGCAAACAGAAAAACATCTGAGTAAGAAAAGCAAAAAAAACCTGCTAATAAACAACATCAATTCCAAAACCAGGACCACACCATTCTGAGTTAAATTATGATTTATGTAAATTCTTCATTCCTGCCGATATATCTCTATCCAAGTTACAAAAACCAACACTTACAGTATTTCTAGAGAAGTACATGAAGCGAGATATTCCTCACGCATCAACATTAATAAAAATTTACGTTTCTGACTTGTACAGTGCTACATTGAACCAAATTAGGGAAAGGGCATATTTAGTGCATATTTTCGGTATTTTACATGCATATTTGCATGCATATATTCCAATTTTTAAGTGCATATTTATCCTAAGCCTGTGCATGAGCGTCCACGTATTATAAGCATCTGTCCGCAAGAACACCAGTGAAACGTGAGTGAATTTGCGTATACATCAGCACAGTTCCGGGCATCGAAGCGAGAAGCAGAATTGCAACAACGCCGTGAGCCCGCGGGAGAAGTATTCGGGCCCCAGCTAGTAAAGGATGCGAATCGTAAGCAAGCAAGCTGCTCGTGCTTACGAATTAACAGAACGACGCGGGTTAATAACAGCCCTAAAAAGTGCTCAGTATAGTGTGACGTGGCTTGCATATTTTCTATCTAAATAAGAAAAATGATAGTTGTCCTTTCATTCTAGACACTTTCTCTTCAGTTCGTGGAATAGCGGGAATGTTCAGTCTTGTTGATTCACCTCGTAGTCTGGCTCTAGATGCTTGCTAATGTACCTTGTAGTGTAGATTAAAGCTTTCTTATTTTAGGACCACTCCATGTATTATCTTTCTCAATACGATAAATTATAGTTATTCTTTGATTCTACAAACTTTCTTCTCAATTCATCGAGTAGCGTGAATGTTCAAACTTGTTGATACAGCTCGTAGGTAGTCTAGATCTAAGCCTTCGTATCTATTAGAAACATATTAAAAATGTATTTAATTACAACGATTACTTCTTATATTATCTTTCCCAATTAGAAAGATCATTGTTGCTGTTTAATTCTGCACACTTTCCCATCAATTCATGGAAGAGTGTGAAGGTTCGAGCTTGTAGTTTATATCAATGCCCTCTGATTTATTTGCAACACATGTTTTATCTACGGCAAATATAAGAGCAAGAGTTACCTACTAGTTGATATTGCGCACTTTCTCTTCAATACATGGGATAGTTCAAAAAGCAAGCTTGCTTGCCCTGTTGTGTCGGTCTAATATTTTTGGTTTGTTGGAAACATATCCGACTTTTATTTAGATACGAGGGTTGCCCAATATTTTTTTCCAGTGATTTTGTGTAATAGAAGTTGAATATTGACTGCGAAACCACTTGTGTCTTTAAAACCTTACATACAAGTCTTTTTCAACTCCTCCATATTGAGATAGGAGAGGCACTGAACAATCTTTACATGTTCTGCGGGATTTTGAAAGTTTATAAATAAAAGATTTTTTAGCTAAACTAGTTATGCTTACATGCTTAGGTTGGGTGGAAATATTAGTATTCCATTGCTATTATTTATTAAACGTCAATATTTTAATGTTATGCCCTAATTAAAAATTGGAAAAGGACTAGTTACCTTGGGCCTTATAAATATACTTTATTTATGTTTCTATCAGAGTTCAAAGTTTAAACGAAATTAGGGCCAAGTCTTGCTTTCAAATAGACTTTCGATATTCTCCGAAATGCAATTTCGTGAAATACAAAAGAGAAAACAAATCAGGCCGTTTACACTCTGACAAACGAGAGGGAAGTAATAAAGTGAGCGTACATAATTCTCCCCTCTAATTTTGAGCCATTCGCGCAGCACCAAAGCACCGTAATTACTGCAAGGTGTGTTTGTGTCAACGATAGTTATAAATTCATAAACAGAACTTTACATCCCATTGTTCTTCCCAAACGATGTAGGCTTGAGTGAATCTAAGCTACCATGCAAATAGGCTCGACGGTGGGCCAGCTGCTCATCAGAAACCTTTGGAAAGTGATTTATTTCTGTTTATGCGGGAAGTACCTACATGCATTTATGGCTTTTAACTTTAATAGAAATGACGAGAGGAATTGTATTATTTTTTCAGATTAAACTGGGTGGATAAGTCAGATACGAATCGAAAGCATGTAGCAGACTTTATTGAAGTAACATAACAAAACTCCATCTCTCTACTCTCTAGTCACTTTATAATACCTTTAAAATAGAAGCCTTTCCACTGCGTGCTCAAACAGTTTTGCAGAAAATTCTTCACTTGGCATCGCCTTCACATCTCACTCCTGCTAATATTTACCCATTTCAATGCAGTTGTGTATTTTGGGTCAAAATGGCGGTATAAGGTCTAGCATTGTCTTGTAGGAGTTCAACGTTTTTCAATGTTCATATTTGTAGTTGTGCCATAGGAAAGTGTTTTATTTATTTTTCATTTGCGGTTAAATTTTGCAAATTTTAGAACTATTTGCTTTTAATTAAGGGGTTTCAACTATTTATTAGCGCCTTAAAGTGAAATCGTAGAATGCTAACTACTATTGAAGCCATGCCAAGGCAACTGTTATTCTTTACCAAATAAACTTATTTTTAAGGAAACATATCTAATCTAATAATCTATCTTTAAAAACAAAACAGTAAACTTATCCTGGCTTCGCACATTCTGGCTAAGGTGCGTCATATTCAATTCCTCAGAAGAAAATGTCCTTTCACGCAAAAAGTCTCCATTAGTTGCATTCCTAGCCACAGTGCAGGGGTAGTTGTCATGTAAGTAGGGCAGCCCGAACCCGAGCAGAAACCGATAAAACTGCTGTAGCGAAACGATCCCTTACAGAATTGCTTATCCGCCATGAGAGCCGGAGTTTAGTGGGTTTTCTGGGAGGTTTTTCCGCGTTTATGCTGCCTGAGAAAACACATGTGATCCTCAAGATTAGCGAGTTTTGCAGTCCGAAAAAGCTGTAGTTATTCTAATATATGAGAACCTTTCAAATGGTTTATGTTTGAAGTTTTGTATTAAGCTTCTTTCTGTTCGGGTTGCTTGTGACTGACTTATGTCTTAATTCTACTTTTGATTTCGACCTGTAGATATCTAACATATACTTTTAAGAGAACATTCGCAAGAGCCGTTTATCAACTAGAAGCGGCTCAGAAAGTTCGAAGAAAAGAGAACAACGTCTGCAAAACTATAAGCTGAGTTTCACAAAACTAACTTTTAACGTAAACGTGCTCGTCTGGAGTTCGTTATTGCTAAGTGCACAATTGAAGGTGTCTACGCTGTTAGTATAAAAGTTGGGGAAAGAATAATCTTAAAATGAATTTGCAAAGTAATTTTTCATGAAAGTTTACAGAACGTTAGCTGAAAATTACTTCTATAGATACTAAAGATTTAGCTGCGAACTTGCTACAAATGTGTTGAAAATTTTACTGCCATCTTGCAAAAAATTGGTCCCGTTTTACTTTTCTAATCTGTCTAGACTGACAAAAATTGAGAATATTTCGCGATAAGTAACTGCCCTTGGGGTAAAAGCGTGAATAAAAAGCCACCCAGCGGTTTGGTAAATTGCTGTGGGTCAAATAAACTTCAGCGTTCGGCGTTAGCTGGTGTTCCACCATTACTAAGACGCTTTACAACTACGACGCAGTCAGAGTATATAATTACGCCCATGAACTGAAACAAGGATAACCATGCTCCAAAAGCTCCCCAATAATTCATATCCGCGCTAATTCTTGCATTCTTACAGGCTACCGCTGCTTCAAAACGGTAATGTTTCTCACGGGATTCATCTTCGCGTCCAGCATCGTCTACCTGATTTGCCTGCAGGGCGAGTTGATGCCCCCGTACGGCAACGCTGGTAAGTAAACGCCTTTAGAGGTGACCCCGTCTCACGGGTTTGTTCCAGGTGTGGCCCTTCTCGCCGGCTTTCTCTTCGGCTTGATCACCATGCTGGTGCAGTACGTGGGGCTGTTCATGAGCGGCCTGCACACGGGGCTGCTGCTGGGGCTGGCGGCGCTCCTCGCCGC
This sequence comes from Agriotes lineatus, assembly GCA_940337035.1. Classification (NCBI taxonomy): domain Eukaryota; kingdom Metazoa; phylum Arthropoda; class Insecta; order Coleoptera; family Elateridae; genus Agriotes; species Agriotes lineatus. The sequence goes on from CALNHX010000198.1 coordinate 54,638, forward strand.
CGACCACGTCCTCGAAACGTCCCCCAGGGGCTCCGTCTGGCTCTGCGTGGGCGTTCTGCTGGCGTCCGCGCTCCTTTTCGCCGTCCTCAACTTATACTTTAGGAAAGGTGCGTGAACTGGGGCAACCCCAGAACGGATCAATAGTGGCGCCGAGTGCCCCACTTTTTTGTTTTTAATAAGCAATGTTTATTTTTTAAATTGCGGAAAAAATTGTTTTATGACCGTGTTGTGAGGTGGAGCATTGTCTTGATCTTCAAGTCATCAATCCCCATTGTTTTCAAATTTAAATTTGCATATCCGTGGCGGGTTATTATTTTGAGTGAATGGTTCGTGTTTCTAGGCATCAATTAATGCTGAACAATCCTTTTGCTGTCAAGTGAGTAGTGAAGGTCAAGTGTGTGAATATGAAACTCTTAACAGTAATCCCTTAAATTACAATGAGAACTAGCTGGCGTAAAGGAAACCAATGGAGAAATAAAGGAGCGCGTGTTGTACAGAAGAAGCAATTAGGAAATCAAGAAAAAAGGAATCAAAATTAAAACATAACACAAGTGAGGGAAATGAAGGTGAGATATCTTAAGACTGATAAAATCCGTATAAAACATTGTACGTGCATTGCACGCTAGCTTAACAGTTAACTTTTGTAAACAAAAACTATTGTTATACAGAGGGCCATTAATTGTACATACAGGCTAAATTCATATAAACGTATGAAAACCACAGCTGTGAAGAGAAAGCACACGATCGCAGTATAAATTCAATAAATGACAAAGGAAAGAAGAGAAAAATATAAATTACGACGATCTTGAAGAGATAGAAAACAGCTCAAAAAGTTTTCAGCAAATCAGAAAATAATTAGAACACCTGCAACAAAAATGAAAAAAAATGTAGAAATAAAATCAGCAAAAGAAAATACCACACAACAGCCAGGACCTACAAGTACTAAACCAGGAAAATTAGAAGATTCAAAAGAAATAGAAGCGATAAATCTAGTCTTGAAACCAATAGAATGGATGAGAAAGGAGACTAATGAATACTTTATAAACTGTAAAGAATAAATAAAGGAAAAAATGAAAAAGTGATAGAAAAACTACAAAATGAAATTAAGGGAAAAGAGAATAGAAAGGCGAAAGCAATCAATTGAAGAGCAAAATCCAGAATTCTAGAAAAGAAGTAGGTGTAAAGCACAAATTTCAAAAGTAAGAAAAATTTACAAAACAGAAGACGCCGAAGCAACAGTGGAAAAAGTTTCTCCCTGGACGCAAAAAAGGGATGAAATGAAATTCAAAAGAAAATGAAAGAAATATTAAAAGAGCAAAGTAAACCGAGGCAAAGTCTTACGATGTTACGATATACAAAATTAATAATAAAGTTTATGAGTGAAGTGACCAAGAAAACCACTTAAATCTAAACGGTCAAACAACAAAGATGAACTAAAAAATTAAGGAAAGCAGTAAACAGGAGGGAATATATGGCGACGTACAGTCGTGTTCATTAAAGTGTTGTACAGCATTTGTGCTTCGTGAATATAAATGAATTACACAAAAAAGCTTTGTGTATACGAATATTTTGAAAGTATACATCTAGGTCTACTTAGTTAATGATACAGTGTGAGTCTTTGTTGAGTAATAACACAACCATAATTAAACTTACAACTACCGTTGTACAACACATTTTTGAACACGACTGTACGCAGTAGAATTGACTAGGAATAATGTGAAAAGAAACAAAGTGGAAGGTAAAGATTGTAATAACAGAATATTTAAAACAAACAACAACCAAAACATAAACATAAATAAAAACGAAACCCATTAAAAATTGGATCATGAAACATTAAAACTATTCTAGCTGAAAAAAGGGAAGAGTCAGCAAGAGAAATGTCAATATATAAAATAATACGGAGTAAAGCAGGAAAAATCTATAAACAAACCTACTCACTATACTTCTCAGGAGAAAATAAACAAGGGAAGAGTAGTGCAGCATTCATGATTAGCAATACAATCCAAAGCAATAACAGGAAGACTAGCATTTATATTATTATGATACATAAAGATCAATCATATTAAATGAAAATTAAAATAAATACAATTGGTATATTAATACAATCAAATTTAGGAAATTGTTGACTAAGTTGAATTGGGTAATACAGATTAAATTAGAGACAAAATGGAATTTATTTGGAAAGTTATAACATTTGAGTATTCCGTAATGGTGATGGAAGATAAGATAATGTTAGTATGAGACAAATATGCTTGCTATGAAAATAAATAAGTGTAGTATGTATAGATCAGATTATTTAATTTTAAAAGTGGGCAGTAATAATCGTAACTATATAAAAGGAGAATTTTGTTTAAAAAATACGATGATTGAATAACAAACTAAAATTATGTACAGACGTTTTTGAAAAAATCTATTTAGAACAAATAAAAACTTTGAAATTATGCCTTTATTTGTATGAGATTTGGTTATATGCAAATAAAAGGGGTTGTTTAAAAATGTACGAGGTGAACATAAGCGAAAATGTAAACTAGAGTTGATGTGAGTATACAATCGGTGAAGATATTGTGGAATACAGTTTAATTAGCTACAAAGAAGAAGAAGACGACAATATTTGAATATATTTGGATTTATTGGTGCATCGCAATGTATAATTGACAGTCATTATTGGATTTGAGGATTCTACAGAGGACTGGAATCGGTTTGCTGGTGTGGCTTGGTTACTACAGGATAGGAGCTGCGGACAAAGGAAATTAGTTTGGGTATTATCTGTTAGTTGGAATTTACCAGGAAGCTGATATTGACGGTCGCACACGAGGGATGTAAGGAGTGAAGTGGATCTGCAGGAGCCCAGAGTTTTGACTTTTGGGAGTTCTTTAGTTGGTTGCAGGTACATCGAGGATAGGCTGACATTGAGCTTAGCTGAGAAACGTCAGAATCAGTGGTGTTTGATGTGAGTAGCTGAAAAGTGAAAGGAAGTCAGGTTTGTTTTAGTTAGTTCTAATAAGGAATAAGGAAAACAATTAATTGAGTAAAATAAAATAATAACAGTACTTACTTTGGTGAATTAATCATTGATTTGTGAAAGGGAAAGGATATTTGTCAATTTTGATTTTGTTGTGGTTTTATACTTGTCAAAAGTCAAACTGACATTTAATAACAGTCAGTGGTAAACAATTCATATAAAATTTAGAATATCAAAGAATAGATAACTTGATTAACGAACCACACCCTTATGAGAGTCTCAAATGCATTGCATAATATTAAAATAACTAATAATAGGATTTTAAAAGTAGAGTGGTATATTCATTGTAGATTTATATAGCGCAAAAGGTGGAGCTAGCACCCCAATATATAAGGATAGAAAATAATCAAGCTAACATAAAATTATTGAACCTACCGAAAAACAGAGGATGAGTTAAAGAATAAGTTATATGAGGAACTAGGAGCTGTCCATGAGAGCTCAAAGAATGACATCATAATGGTATTAGGAGACTTTAATACTCCAATTGGAAAGGAAACAAACTACATATTGGGTAATAAACTAACAAAAGACAGAGTAAACAATATAGAGCGAGGATGGCAGAGTCTAAAATAGAGGATTTTACATGGAACGGAGAATGTATTAAGACAAAAAAAAACAAATAAAATGAAAGGCTGGTTCGATGTAGAATGCGAATGCAACGTAAAGGCCAAGATGCAAACTAGAAACAAATGGTTCAAATCTAGGAACATTCAAACTTATAAGAATACAAAGAAAAGAAGCATTCAAATTGTGCAAAGAGAAAAAGAGTAGTGGATTAAGAAACTCGTCTATGAAATAGAAAAAAATTGCAAATATAATAGAAAGATTTATGAACTTATGAAAAGACAACATATAACCAAAAGAAACAAAAACATACGGGAATCGCACTTCAAAGAAGTATACCAAGAAAAAGTAATAATGGCAGAAAATAAGGAAAACTATATAGGCTATAACAAAAGTGGCAATATAACACCAACATATGAAGAATATTATATACAAGCAGTCAACTTAGTAAGAAAAACGAAAACAGTAGAAACCGACAAACTGGTCAGAAACTGACATAAAGGAGTGCAAGAAAGGATACATAACCTAATTTTAGAGATTTGGGAAGGAGAAAACATTCCTAAAGAATTGAGAACCAGCCTACTGATACCACTCTATAAAAAGGAAGACCCCACAAATTGTAACAACCCAAAGAAACAGCATGATTGGAAGTGATTGTGAATGGGAAAAACGGAAAAAATATGTAAATGACAAAACAATAATCCGATCAATAATAACTTTGCAGCTAAAACAAATTGGCTCACAAACGAAGAGGAAGAAATGCTAAGAATAGTATAAAGAAAAATATATAGAAGAATCTTGGGTCCCAAGAAGATGTTAGAAGGGGAATACAGAAGACTAATAAACCATGAAATAACCAACAACATGGCCAGATTCATTAAAATACAAAGAATAAGGTGGGATGGCACATGGAAATAATAAGAAGAATAACGGAGTGGACACCAGTAGAAGATAAACCGAGAGGAAGACCCAATACAAAATGGAAAGACCACGTACTTCAAGAATCAAAACTTAGGAATAGCGTTTGGAGAAATTAAATTAAAATCAGGAAGGAGTGGAATAAGATATGGAATGAACCAACAAAAAAAAAGAATAACCACTTATAAAATGGCAGAGAAAGAAGAGTAGTGAAAAGCGGAGTCATTCAGCCAAGTGAACAAACAATCACCAATGAAGATCTGATTTAGGCAGAAAAATACGTGCACTGGGTAGCTGAAGGTTGGAAGGAGGTCCTTTTTTCAATTAAAACTGATAACGCTGATAAATCTAGTTCTGGTCACTTGGAACCGAGACTAAAGCACCGATTGAAGATGTTTTGGAAATGTGTTTCTTATTATGGCATTGAAGCACTGGTATCAGTCACCAGGATGATGAAATCTGATCAATACATTGAAACTTTAGCCAACCGAACAGTTCCTGAGCTCAAGCAAATCTATGCCTCACATGATTACATTTTTCAACATAATCTGGCTTTAAGTCGTGAATTGAAAATAGGCAATTAATTTCTCAATCAGAACTAACTCGCTGTCTCCTGAAAATTCGTCTGATTTAAGTCTTATTGGGAGCTTTCCAATCCATCTCCGCGGTGAATTATTCCCCTTTTTCTTCAAAATTCTCTTATAATTTATTTTTACCTTCACTTCATTATAGTTTCATATGTGCTCTTGCTTTTTTGGCTTTAGTTTTTTCCATTTTAGTTATCTGTGTTCATCTTTTCTTCTTTATTTCGTATTCTACCTCCTCTTTTGTGTTCCTTGTTTTGCAGGTATAATTTTTTTCATATAATTTTTCTGCTATCCTTTTGTCATCTCTCCATAATTTTATTTATCCGTGCTGTACCATGAACGGCAAATAATTAGACTCAAGTCCCAAACAAATCCGACTCAAATACTAAAAACCAACTTCAAGTTGTACCAAAGAAACGTTCAGGCTAGATGGGAAAATCGGAGGGCCGACTAGCTACAGTGGAGACGGCGTGCGAATCTGTTCTAAATTTGCAAACGGTGTTCAAATTAACAGGGGGTGCCAAAGAGCATTTCAATACAAGCGCGATATATCCATTAGCTTACGAGAACTCTTAAATTCATTAAAATTTGCGTAGCTGAATTCGCTACGACCTGAAACAGACTCAGAAAGGTTTGTCACGTAAATTAACCATACATAAAACCAAGCATAGTAAACAGGATTATATTAGGAGTAGTTATTAGATACAACAAATTACAGACGAAAGTTATAGATACAGCCAGTACCGACTAATTATAAGAGTTTCAAGGCATTAGTGTTTTCAACGCTATTAATCGCATAATTCTTAAGAATTCGCCTAAGAAGTAAGCGAGCACAAAAGTTACACAAATAATTACATTGTCACAGCACAAAAATGTAGTTAATCACTTCGGTTGCTAACATGTTGTTTAGTAATTGGCTGGCAGATCCGAGCCAGTGAGTTCAAGCTTCGGTGTAAACAATAAATACAGGTTTGCAAAGAAGCTGTCACATGTATAATGGGGCCTTTGCAATGGTTTCCGGAAATCAGCTACAAAAACTAGTGTACAAGTACAAGTACAAAACTGCAGAAACCCATAATATTTATTGAATTAACCCAGTGGACCGAGTGCACTACGACATTCACATAACCACTATAGAACAGCCCCCAACTAGGGCAAAGGTCACAACGAAAATCTGCGTGTGTTCGATACGAGAGACGCTATCACAAGAGGATACGCCGTTGAACAAACCCAACGCCGTACTCGAGTGTACACAGACATGTTGAAACATAATCTGAAAACATAACCTTGCACTAAGCGTTATATTAACGTCAAAGTGTCGCAAAAATTAACCAGTTTTTCAACGTTATGTGGTTGATTCTTCATTAGCCTGAGACGGTCTTTTAACGTTTAAGTCATTATTAAACAAGACCGTTATCTGTGGACGTTATAATTCTATCCAAAACACGTACGTTTTCAACATTGCTAACTATTTAACGTGTTTTTTACGTTTGGTTGCCACGCCGACGTCTTTTGAACATCATGTTAACGTTGTAACGTCGTTGCCTTTTCAACAGAAAATATACGTGCTTTATACGTTAAAACGACGTTTTATTAATTTCATTTTTAGTTAGGTGCTAACGTTGTAAGCACCTTACATTTTAACCACAACTTCAACTTGTTTTTTTACTTTGAAACGATGTTTTATTTGATACAAAATTGACATTTTATTTACGTCAATTATTAACTAGAAAATAAAGTAATTTTTTCTCAGAATACTCTTTTATTTTACCACTCCAATAGAATAAGATGGAGACTTCAGTTTATAAACGAGATCCCAAAATAGATCGGCTAGCTGCTGCAACACTGTGTAGTCGACAGCTGTTTTATCTTAAATGGGAAAATGGGAAACAAATTAAGCTTAGTAGAACGTAGCACTCTATCTACCATATATTCTTCGTTATTTTAGCGTAATGTTGAAAATGTTGTTTTCGTGTTTTTATAAAGGTCATGTCTACGTTTCAAGTTAACTGCTGGTCTAAAAAGCACTTAAAATCAACGACGTAAAACCGTAATGGAAAAACGTTATTATCACGTTGTTGTAACAACGTTATATATTAACATTATTTTAAAGTAAAATAGAAAATGTTAAAGGGGCAAGTCAAATGAGAGTGAGAATGATTTTTTATTGTATCGCGCAGTGGACATAGGGCAATAAACATTTTTTTATGAAAAGAGCATGTCTTGTGGAGCAGGCAACAAAAATTGGGATCGCGTAGGCGTATGCGTTTGATTACACTGCGGTGACAATTGCCGAGTGATCTTCAGTCGCACGGCCTCATGTTGCAAACGTTGTTGCCCACTATTTGGCCCGATAAAACATTGAATGTGTGCCCCACCCTCTACACAGCCCGGACCTCTTGCTCCGTGTAACTTTTTTTGTTCCCTCGATTGAAATCGGAGCTGCGGGGGTGACATTTCAGCTTATCTGCGGCCGTTCTTAAAAAGGCGGAGGCGGTTCTGAAGACAATTGCAAAAGACGAGTTCCAGCACGTCTTCCAGGAATGGCAGACACGTTGGAGAAAATACATTTAAGTCAGAGGGGAGTGCTTTGAAAAATACCATATAAACATAAACAGTACCTAATGTATTTCCGGAATAACAAAAATTATACTCACTCTTATTTCATTTGCCCTCGTATAACGCAATATCTACGTTTTACATTAACTGATGTTCAAAAAACGTCGTAGCCAACACGGGTAACAAACGACATAGACGATAATTACTAAAAGCTTAACTGTTAACTGTTTGACAAAAATTCAACGACTAGTTTTTTCAACTATGTCAACGCCTTTTCGACGTGTTTTAAACGTCCGTGTGCTCCCTGGGACAGACCTGCAAACAAAGGCAATAACAAAAAGACATTGTAACCTAGTCAACGACCTGACTACGGATTGATAGTTTTCTTCGCAAGAACTGAAGGTCGCCAAGCGAGTTCGGCGACCCCAAAATGTAAACAATAAAGATGCTAGGACGGGGTCAACCAGAATAACACGCGATGAAGGGCATAAATAATATAGAACGGAAGCGTGGCGCTTTTGGACCGTGCTACGTTTTTCCTTTTCTTGCACAGTTGATTTACTACCCCTAACTGTTCTCTATATCCTTCCATACTTTGTAGTTTATATATCTTTAACCACTTCGTTCGCGCTTCGTTTTTTCAGTCGTTATCAAATCGTTCTTTTCTTCTTTCTTTTGTATCAAATTACCTTTTCTGCCGTTTTATTTCGGATATTTTATTCCGTTTGTTATCTATATATTCTGCTTCCTGTTGTTCTTTATACTTTCTCTACACTTCTGTTCAAAGTTTTGCTATTGTTGTTTTCTCCTGACAAAATTTAGATTTTGTTCGGATTACTTAAAAATAGCCTTGAATCTGCATTTGTCCCTCTATGTGTTCTCACATCTTGTATTGACGAAGCATTTGTTTGTTACTAGTACATGATCTGTCTGGTTTCCTTCATTGTTCTTTTTTCCTGGCATCACCCATGTTATTTTATGTATTGCTTTGAATTTTAAGTTACGTACGTACACAATATCGACAATAAAGACAAAAAATCTCCACTATGTCGTATCAGACCGGACATTCAGCTTATCTCCAGTTCTTTTTCCTAGTGATTTATTTTTTTCCGAGTTTCATATTCTGGCTAGGCTGCCTTTCTTTTTCCATAAATCGGTTCCTGTTTTCCATATAAGTACTTTTTACAGTTCGATCATTGTCCTTCTAGCCATATGTTCTATCCACTTCAATTGCCATTCATTAGAACACCATTAGAACTATTTTATGAACCAATGTTTACCTTTGTTCAATTCATTTGCATGGTACTGTACTTCCAGGTCTTACAATACTAGGAACCACAGTGTACGGAGGAGCAATCATCTCAGCAGCGGTAGACTACTTCCTCGAGAGAATAGCCATGGTGATATGGGTGTGGCAGAGGGTGTCCCTGCGGCCCGTCGTGCCGGCACCTTGCTGGTTCTCGTGGGTCGTGCTGGCCACCTGGCCGTCCTTGGTTTTTGCCGGCTTGATCATTCAGTGTGCTGTGACGGGGCGAGGTACCTACCACGCCGACTGTAAGTAGCAACTGACAGTAGCTTGTAGCATTCACGAGGTGCCCTGGCTGGATCCTTTATGACTGATAATACTGACAGTGTTTGCAGGTCGTAAGAAGCCGAGGGGCATGATTGTCCACCGGGGCCAAACCAGGATCGACAAAGCCGAGCTTCGACAGAAGAAGTACCGGTACCTCTACCAAGTGCGCACTGCGCATGGGGATGTTATCAGTCAGGTAAGCAATTTTTTGAGTTAGCGTTTTTGACGCCTTTTATTGACATTTGCTTTGCGCAGATGGCATAAATGACAATAATTGTAGTGCATTTGGCAAAAGGGGTAAGGTAAGGTTTAAGGTAATTTCAATTCTCCCAACTGGGGGCTGGCTGCTATAGGGACCTTCCGTCCCTCTTCAGCCAAGAAGGGGAATTAAAGGATGGGTGAGAGAAAGGAGGGGTGGAGAATGGAAGAAAGGCCAGGAAAGGTGGAGAAATACTGCACATGTATTTCCTCAGAGAAAGTACTCTGTTGACTCAGGAAAACCACCTAAAAACCCGAATCAGAACAGACGGTCGCGGGAATCGAACCCACGACCTCCCGAATGCTAAGTAGACGTGCTAACCACTACTCTATAGAGCTCGGTGGGTTTTTGGCAAAACAGAATTAGCAAGTATATGCAAAAATTTTTAAGGGCCACTTCATTTGCAATTTCCTCTGATGTGGTGCATATGGTCCACCCCCCTAGTGAGTTTTTGTCTGCCTTCTTTGGCCTTTCCGTGACAAAAACTTAGGTTGTTATGGGTGAAAACAGATTTACATTTTACACAGCAAATTGAAAGTCGACTCAGTAGGAAGGGGTGGGTTTTTAGCTGTAAGAAATGCTCGCTCACGGTGGTCAAAAACAAATTGTACTTTAAATATGCGACACATTGGAGTTATATGAATTGACTTTTCGCATATAAGTTTCTGTGGATAGCCAGATGCTGGAGTTCGTTTATTGCTTCGAATGATTAGACTCAGAACACCTTTGATAAATTACGTATATTGTCTCTAATATTACATATCCGTTTTGTAAATAGGCTTAATGTTAAATCGTATGTACAGATTAATTGTGAAATAAAACGGATTCAAATTAATAGACTGCTATAGCACACTAGCGAAGGTGCTGCAGAAGTTGGCGGGTCTCTGTCGATACTGCGCCCTGCTGCGCTGCCTGGGTGCCAAGCCTGAATCTAATAATAGTCAATGACGGCCCGGGTTTGTTGTTTACTACGTTGGGACGTTGTGCAGCTATTTAGGGGTAACTCGCATCCTTAACACCATTTTTTGGGTGTGAAATTGTAGTTTGTAGGTGACAAGGCGTTCTACGTCAATGTCGGCTTGCTTTGCGGGCGAGCTTAAATTTTCTCGTGGGGCGCCGTATTTAAGTTTGTAAGGTTACTCGGGTTTGTTCGAATAGCTGTAATTTCGTCAGGGGACGTCGTGGGATGATCATGATGACCAGGAGATATTAACCACGTTATGTGTTTGATTAACTATGGTGGAGGTGGTGCTCGGCGTAATTGCGGGGCTTTGAGTCGGCGGATGGTAGGAGAGGGTATTCCTCGGTTCCGAAAACGGCATCCTGGAGGATAGATTGCTGCAGATTTTAGAGATTTACTCCGATATGGAAAACGGCAGCTTGGAAGATACGTACGAGGCTTATGAGTTGAGGGTATTTAAAACTCTTAGAGGCTTCTTTTGGCTGGAAAGTGCCTGGCTGCAGGCTACTGGGCACAAGCCCCAGATGGCTTAAGGCTGCTGGCTGTTCCGTGTGGAGAGGGACTCACAAGTTTTCTCTGGATGAAACTTCACACAGTCTGCAGTTTTCATATCGAAGAGAGACTAGTCCCCAAATCTTACGCAGCGGTTTAGTACTGCTTGCACAACTGGGTTATGGAGACCAGCTGATGCATTCTGCACAATCTGAAACATCGGGGACCACTCGTGGTAGTCAAAACGATTAAAGGCGCTGGTTTTCGCTGGTTGAAATTTCCCGACGTGCTGGGATTTTTATAGCGGCAATTTTTGGACTGCATTTCCTTTCCACACCAGGAAGAGAATACCTCTGGAGGTTTTTCGCACGGGAAGCGATGGTGGCCTTGTTGGCCATACTATAAACATTTTTCCAGGTGATTACAGGTGGTACGGACGGCATTAAGAACGGGGTCTGATACTTGCCGGTCTCGTGCGGTCTGTTACACTGTAATAAAAGGTTTATAAACTGTTTGAGTGTATACCTTTTCTGGTTCTTGTTTTGGTTTCAGGACTTCTGGTTCGCGGGCATCTTTTTTGGGTTGTTTGAACTTCCGGTCGAGTTTCTGGATATCTAGGTTCTTTGTCTAATTAATCAAGCCTGGCCCTTCTTGGGCGCCATGTTATATCGCTAAAAGGGAACTTTTAGGTCTTGGTGGGGCGTTACACAATTAATCTGAACACAGCATGATTTCGCACATTTCGTCTAGTACCTACACGCCCGCGGCCACGCCGAAATTGACGTGTCGCTGTCGCCTCCAAACTACACTTCCACACCCGAAAATTGGTGCTAAGAGTGCGAGTTACACCGAACTAGCTGCTCGTAGTCCCGGCGTTGTAAACAATAAGCCCGAGGCACTATTTACAATTTTTAGTTTGAAGCTTGCTCTCAGGCAGTACCGCAGCCCGCATCATCGACGCAAAGGCCCACCAACCTCACGAGCACCTCAACTGGCTGGTCAGAGAAATCCAGAACCTACTTAGGCGTTTAGCATCAGCCGTCGTTTATTAATTTGAATCTGTTTTATTTCACTATAACATTGTACTTACGTTTTACCATTAACTTTATTTACAAAAACGACATGTAATATTAGAGACAATACACTTAATTTATCCAATGTGTTCTGAGGCTAACGAATCGAAGCAACCAAAGAATTCTGCCATGTTGCTATTTACAGGCACTTATATGCGAAAAGTCAACTCATAAACCCCCGATGCTTTGCAAAACATGGCTCGCGAACACGTGCACCGCTGCCCTTTTGTCCTTATCGCCAAGTCTCCGTTGGATGGAGGTCAGGCGCCAATCGTGACATCAGATGGCACCGTTTGAATTCTATTATATTAATTACGTCTAATTTAGTTTATACAGACCCAAACAGCATAAAGATGCTTTGATAAATTCGTGTAATTCTTAAGCGCCACCTTTTGTGTCCTCTGGAAACTGATACGGGACGCTCCTCCGGAAACTGATACGGGACGCTCCTCAAAAAGGGAAGGCGAGTTCCGTTAGCTTCAGAAAGTAATTGAGCACCAAGAAATGATCTATCTTGTTTAGTATCTAACATTGCTTATCTGCTTCAAAATGTGCTTTACAAATAAATTGCTAAGCATAAAATTCAAGAGTAGCTATATTAAAATATCACAAATACACATACGGCGCTGCAACCGCAACAAATAAAATTCAAAGAATTTTACGCGCTTCGTAACGACACGTTTCGCTATACAAAGAAATCCCTGAACATGTGTTTTCCTCGTGATGCAATTCCACAACAAGTTTCATAGTCGCGCGGCAATTTGCTGCCGGAATGTGTTCAAAACGTGGGTCAGCGTAAGGCAGTTAATGTCTTAAATATATCACAACATAATCGGAATGGGATAATTCACAACATGTATTACTTAATTAACAACTGAAATGTTTAAAGCGGGTGGAACAGCTTTAGTAAAAGCAACTCATCAAATTATCGTCAAAATATGGCATCAGAAACAGATGCCTGATGAGTGGAATATGGGAGTCATATGTCCTCTGCACAAGAAAGGGGACCAGTTAGAATGCAGCAATTATAGAGGTGTTACCCTTTTGAATAGTGCCTACAAAATATTATCGCATATCCTGGCAACTCGCATACGGGCATATGCTGAACCTAAAATCGGACAGTACCAGTGTGGATTCCGACCCGGACGGTCAACGACAGATCAAATTTTCATACTACGTCAGATTCTAGAAAAATGTAATGAATATAATATCGACACGTTCCACTTCTTCTTTGACTTTAGGGCTGCCTATAATAGTATACTACGGCCAAGACTATATGAGGCCATAAATGAACTACAAATACCTGAAACGCTTATCGACCTTACAAAAATGACACTATCTAAAGTGAGGTGTACCGTGAAACTACAGAATGAGAATTCTAACTCTTTTGAGACAACTGTAGGTGTTAGACAGGGCGATACGTTGGCGTGCCTCCTGTTTAACATAGCGTTGGAAAAAGTGGTTCGGGAAGCGGAGCTTGATGCTATTTTCAATAAATCCACCCAAACTATGGCATACGCAGATGATGTAGATATCGCATGTAGAACAGTAAGAAAAGCTAAAAAATACTTCGCAATGCTCGAGAACGCAGCAAAAAGCATGGGCCTACATGTAAATGAAAATAAGACCAAATTCATGGCTGCCACAAAAAACAATAGAGTGCGGGATGTGGGTAAGAATATTACAATTGGCGACCGCAACTTCGAAGTAGTACAAGAGTTTATTTATCTCGGAACCTCAGTGAATAAGAATAATGATATCTCAAAAGAAATAAAACGACGGATTATGTTGGCTAATAGATGTTACTATGGACTCTCCAGGTATTTAGGCAGGCCGAGCCTGTCTCGTACCACAAAAGTACGAATATATAAAACACTATTTATCCCAGTTTTGATCTACGGCTCCGAAGCGTGGAGACTGACAAAAGCGGATGAAGTGCTGCTAGCATCCTTTGAAAGAAAAATCCCGCGGAAGATCTTTGGTGCAGTGCGGGAAGAAATTGTCTAGAGGCGGAGATATAACTTTGAAATTGATAATATGTACAAAAGGAAAGTAAACAACGACATAGTAACGACCATTAAGGTTGGAAGGCTTAGATGGGCAGGTCATGTGGCAAGATACGATGCCAATAATCCAGTCAGAGGGGTCTATGAGGCCCAACCAATTGGCACAAGAGGACAAGGAAGACCAAAACTTCGTTGGAAAGATGGGGTTGACGCAGACGCAATAAAAATGGGAGCCCCCAACTGGAAAATGGCTGCACAGAACCGGAAAGAATGGCGAAAGAAGCTAGAGAAAGTCAAGGCCCCCCTGTAGGGCTGTACGACTAATGATGATGATGATGATGATGTTTACTTAATTAACATAACATATTTAACTTAGCTCGAAATGCAACAGTTTGGCTAGCTACTCGAGGCCGATGCAAACGTTTGCAGTAGAGAGACCAGAACGGCGGTTTAAGTAACGGAAGACCTAGCTCAGACAATGAAAACCTCAAGAATGGCCGGTTGACCACGGACAATTCAGCGTTGGTATACGGGCGAACGTCAAGGCATATTTCTTACACTCGAGACGTAGAAACTACATCGGCTCAGAACATCGGAAAGTATAGATGTGAGGCGGTAGAACTTTTTCAAATATCCGACCAAAGCCGAAGGTGAGCAACGCACAAAGCAACGAAACGAGACTCAAAGCTTCAAACTTATTGGCTATGCCATGGGAATGTCAAATCCGACAAGAGTCGAATTGCCTAGAAAAGTCGATAATTTCCCAAATTGGATGCTGCATTGCACGGAATTCCGCACACTTAACGACACACCATGCCTTGATAGTTTCCTAGGGACAGCTGAACTGTTAGCGCCGGCAGTTTCCAATCGCTCCTCGCTCGCAAGAAAATTCAGTGGCGGCGGGTAGATTTAAAATGGTAAGACCAATAGTCGACAACTAATTTGCCTCAATATCTGCCTAGCAACTACTCAACTGTTCGTGTGAAAACTCGAGCAATGTAGAGACAGAGGGAAATTTTAAAATGACCTAACAAGTATTTATGAAACGAACGACTTCCGGAATTGGACCGTGTCATTATTGAGATTAAGATTCTTAACAAAAATTACTTTTAGGAATTGGTATATGCAAGTCATGTGTACAGAATTAGTGCGTGAACTCTGCTAATGTCGCACGCAAGATCGAGCAAAACTGCCTTCTTTGCCAGTTTGAACGCTTGTAATCGATGTGTAAACGTATGTAGGCTACACAATGTACAACCGTGAGCGAAATGTTTATCGCTGTTATAGAGGCATAAAAAAGTAAACATTCTCATTTTCCCAAATTATTTATTTTTGAAAATATGTAAAAAACGAAAAAAATCGCTCAAAAATTGCTTTTAACGATTTTGATCATTTTCATATTTCTCTCTTATTAATAAGTGATACACCATAATCAGTATTTACCCAAAAATGTCAGTGAGTGAGATATCTGGGGGACGAGTTTTATTTCAGTGCTTAGCTTATGAGGAATAAAAGCTAGAGTTAGGCTAGGTCTACTGATCGCAAAAATACTAGTTAACTTGGAATGCAGCAGTTTGGCTGGCGAGGTGAATACACACTTAAATTATCGGTAAAGGGACCAGAACGGCGGCTTGAGTAACGGAAGACCGAGCTCAAAGAATGAAAGCTTCGGCTTGAAGAATGGTTGGTGGACTACGGACAAATCAGCGTCGATATATGGGCGAACGTGAAGGGATGTTTCCCTCGAGATGTAGGAACTACGTCGGCTCAGAACATCGCTTTGCGGGGTGACAGCGGAAAGTATGGCTGCGAAACGGTAAAATTTTTCCAAATGTCCGACAAAGACGAAAATAAAGCTTCATTTCAGAGTAGTGGAACGAGACTCGAAGCTTCAAATTTGTAGGCTGTCATTGGATTGTGAAATCCGACAATAAGTGGAAATTGCCTAGAAAGACCGCCAATAATTCCCCAAAATGGCTGCTACATGAAATGGAATTCCGCATACTCGTACGGGAGGAAATTTATAGGCAACGGTCAATTTTAAAATGAGCCTGGGAATGTCAAATCCGAATAAAACTTGAAATCATCTAGAAAGACTGATAATTCCCAAAATGGCTGTTACACGAAATTCCGCACACTTAACGACATATCCCACCTCGATAGCTGCCTAGCGATAACTGAACTGTTAGCACGAGAACAGGCAGTTTTCAATCGCTCCTCACGCGTGAGAAAATGCGGCGGGCAATTTTAAAAATGTCAAATCCGAGCTCAGTCGAAATCAACTAGAAAGGTTAATAATTTCCCAAAATGGCTGTAACATTGCGCGGAATCAGGCATAGTCGACAACATATCTTGCCTCTATATTTGTGATAACGCAAACAATGCCAGATTACTTGTAATAGTAGATAATAAAATGATTATATGAGAATTATACAGCGTGCAGTATCATAAATTAGCATGTTTTCGTGTCTTTACATACGTTATAACCCACGTTCAAAACTTACCTCTAACAATAATTTATTATATTGGTGCGGATAGTTAATAGGAAAACCGAAACGTAGTACCCTTAAACGGAACGTAATCACCGTCCTAGCTAGCTCAAACCCTGAGCAGTGAATGGCGTGGATAAGAACTAGGCGGTGATTCTTGAGGTCAAAAACACATAGAGTAATTTGGAAACACAAGCGGGCACTAGTCGTTAACCGCAACAAAAAATAAATCTAGCTAACAGTTGAAAACGCACCTACATTTTGAGGCTTCTCGCTAAGAATCTTAAACTAAAGAACGAGTAGGTTCGTTGAGCGGAAATGAAGCATAATCTTTGAGTTTGGCTTTCGAAGTGCAAGGTGCTGTGTGTTCCGAGTGTGAAAAGTGAAGAGATAAGATAACACGAGGCCTCAGGCAGTCCAGTCGCGATCAGAATAGAGCAGCACAAACCAATGCCTGCGACGCGGGTCGCCGCCGCCGTACGAGATGTCCTACGGACCGGGTGCCGCTAGCTCGCAATACACACAACCAAGTAATGTAATTTATTACGATCCAAATGCTCAGTTTTCTCAACAAGTACAAGTTCCTAATTTCACTCATTGCACACAGCAAATTCATGCTACTAACAATAATGTTCCACATATGATTTACACCCAACAGCCTCAACAAAATTTACAAAATTTACAATACTGGCCGGAACCACAATTCAGTTTTAGTCAACCAAACCCATTACTCATAAGCCAAATTCAGCAGACCCAAGGAACCTTTGAAGCGTTCCAAACAGGCAACTATCATACACAACCAGTGTCGACGCCGTCAACAAGTAGTACTACACGTAACAATTGCAATCAGCAAATACCAACTAAACCAACTTACAAACAAAAATTAGAAACCAATATTACTAATCAACGTACACCTACACCAAATACCATAACAAATACCAATAAGAGTTCTATGACAAAAACTACAGCAGAAGAAAATAAAGAATCTGAAGATGAATTTTACGAACCAAATGCATATCAAAAAATTGAAACAAAAAAAGGAAAACGTAAAAGAGATAAAAGCAGCCCTCAAAATCGACAGCAAGCATCAAAAATACGACCTGAAGTAAATCAAATTATAACAAAAAATCGGTACGCTGCACTAAGCAACCCAGATCAAGAGACATCCGAAAAGACAACCTACAAAAATTCTCAAGACAACAATAAAATTCCTCCTTTTATCCTGTATGGAATAAGCAAAGAAGTTTCTACCCTGTTAGATTTGATAAAAACAACCACAAAAGAATTTACTTATCAGCTATTAGCAGATAGTAAAATGAAAATACAAACAAACAACATAGAAAACTACAAAAAAATTAAAGAAGTATTAGATAAAGAAAATATTGTCAGACATACATACAAACTACCTGAAGAGAAACTATTCAGAGTAGTCCTAAGAAACCTTCATTACAGCACCGATCCAGATGAGATAATAAAAGCGTTACTAGAAAAGGGACACAAAGTTAAGCAACTAATGAATGTACGCGATAGAATAACAAAACAACAAAAAAACTTGTTTTTCATAGACTTGGAAAGAAATACAAATAATGGAGAAATATATCACATCACTACCCTCATGAATGCGGTCGTTAGGTTTGAAACGCCAAATAAAAAACAATCAATCGTGCAATGCAAAAGATGTCAAAACTATGGGCACACAAGGAACCAGTGCACCCAGCAATACCGATGTGTAAAATGTGCAGGACAACATGACTACCGCATATGCACAAAGAAAAAGGAGGATGGAAAACCAGCTAAATGCATATTATGTGAAGGAGCACATCCTGCAAATTACAAGGGGTGTGAAGTGTATCTGGACATTATAAGAAGAAGGTTTCCAACAAGAAATGGAGTAGCATTGTCACAAGTAAAACCATCAACATACCAAGCAACATTGCCCCAAGTAAAACCACCAACATACCAAGCACAAGTTCCACCACCAGTGTCATCAAAAAAGGTTGAAATCCTACAAAGTGGAAATACTACTTACATACAAAACACAGGCAATCAGCCTCAACTAAACAACAACCTGCAACAAAACCAAAACCTACCAAACCATTATATCATATCATATTTGCAACAACAAAACACCTACTTACATCAGCAAAATATACAACTCCTACAACAAATTGAAAAACAACAGCAAGCAATTTCTCTACTGACACAAGAAGTCAGACAACTTAGAGAGGACATGACCATTACGTTAAACAAAAATGGCACAGTTGTATAAATTAGCACTGTGGAATGCCAACGGTATCCTAAACCATAAATACGAAGTAGAGATGTTTCTAGCGTTACATAAGGTCGATATCCTGTTAATATCAGAATCCCACTTAACATCATATACGAGCTTCAAAATACAAAATTATTTGGTTTACAATGCAGCACATCCAGACACAGAAAGAAGAGCCAGAGCTGGGGCAGCACTCATCATTCGGAAAGGTATCAAACACTATATGCTTAATAAAATAGAACTACCACACCTACAAGCAATAAGTGTAGTCGTTGAAGACTGGCATGGACCTATTACAGTGTCAGCCGCATACTGCCCACCAAACTACCCAGCAAATAAACAATCATTTGTAAACTACTTCAACCAGCTGGGAAATAGGTTCCTAGCGGGATCCGACTACAATGCGAAACATACCACCTGGGGATCACGACTAACAGCTCCAGGGAGAGGAAAAGTACTACATGAAGTAATGCAACAACTTCATCTTGGACACTTATCCACGTACAAACCCACATACTGGCCAACAGACCGAAATAAATTACCTGACTGCCTAGACTTTTTTGTTACAAAAGGCTTTGCAGCCGGATATCTAGCCATCAAATCGAATGAGGATATCGCTTCGGACCACACGCCCGTGATAGCAAGTATCTACTCTGCACTACAGCAAAAAGAACATCCACTAAAACTGCACAACCACAATACCGACTGGAAACTGTTCAAGCAAATAGTCGAAAACAACATAAACCTCAAAGTATCACTAAAAACAACAAACGAACTAGAAACGGAAGTACAAAATTTCACTGAAAAAATTCAGAAAGCTGCCTGGGAAGCAACACCTACGCAAACACATAAACAAAAGAAAACTAATTGCCCAGCAAGCATTCGTGCGAAAATCCTCGAAAAAAGACAACTTAAAAAAGTCTGGCAGCAGTCACGACATCCGCAAGATAAAACTAACTACAACAGAGTAGCCAGGCAGCTAAAAGAGCTTCTAACGGAACTTAAAAACGAATCCTTTAAACAATATTTAGAAAATATGACACCAACAGCTGACACAAACTACGCACTGTGGAAGGCTACTAAAAGGCTCAAACAACCTCGTGAACACATACCACCAATAAGAATGCCCAATGGTGAATGGGCAAAATCAGATCAGGAAAAAGCGAAAACCTTCGCGGAACACCTCACGAGCGTATTTAAACCACTTCCATCACAAAATGGGGAAGAGGATGAGGAAATTAGTACATATCTTAACGAATCCCAGCAACCTGGTGTACCAATACAACATATATCACTTAAAGAAGTGAGAAATATGATTAAAAACGAACTACACCCGAAAAAGGCCCCTGGATATGACCTGATTACAGGCCAGGTAATAAAAGAATTGCCACACAAAGGAATCGTTATGATGGTCCAACTCTTCAATGCAGTATTAAGACTCGGCTATTTCCCAGTACAATGGAAGGTTGCCGAAGTGATACTTGTACAGAAGCCAGGAAAACCACCAAATGTCCCCACATCATATCGCCCAATCAGCCGTTTACCAATAATGTCGAAGATACTAGAAAAGCTACTGGCAAAAAGACTGATGAAAATAGTTACAGAGAAAAATCTTGTGCCAGAGCATCAATTTGGATTCAGGAGATACCATTCAACCATCGAACAAGTTCACCGAGTGGTAGCCACAATAAACGAAACCTTTGAGGCCAGAGCCTATTGCGCAGCGGTGTTCCTTGATGTGAGTCAAGCTTTTGACAAAGTTTGGCATCAAGGATTACTATTCAAACTAAAACAAAAACTACCAACAGCTGTGTATAACATCCTCAAATCTTACCTGGAAGAGAGACTTTTTCGAGTGAGGTTTGAAGCCGAAATAACAACAGTGCATCCCATAACAGCTGGCGTACCACAAGGCAGTGTCTTAGGGCCAATTCTCTATCTACTATATACAGCAGACCTTCCAGTAGACGAAAATGTAACCACTTCGACATTTGCAGACGATACTGCAATCTTAGCAACAAGTAAAGATCCCGTAGAAGCGCAAAGATTACTACAAAACAATATAAATCAAATCGTTCAATGGACAAAAAAATGGCGCATCAAGATTAACGACACAAAGTCAGCGTATATCGTTTTTACAAAATGCCGTGGACAGGCGCCACCGGTAATGATAAATAACCAGGCAATTCCTACTGTAAATGAAGTAAAATACTTAGGCTTACATTTGGATAAAGGTCTAACATGGCAAACACACATTTGGAAGAAGCGTAAGCAACTTGGTGAAAAATTCCGCAAGCATTATTGGCTCCTTGGACGCAAGTCACAGTTGTCCCTCCGCAACAAATTATTAGCTTATAACACCATTTTCAAACCGGTGTGGACCTACGGGCTTCAACTCTGGGGAACAGCCTCAAAATCAAATACAGCTATCATAGAGCGTTTTCAATCAAAGGTGCTTCGTGCAATGGTTAATGCTCCCTGGTTTGTAACCAACAAAGACATTTACAATGACCTAGAAGTGCCCACTGTTAGTGAGTTAATTATGCAGTGTAGTGCAAAATACTTGCAACGATTAGAAACACACCCTAATACATTAGCAATAAATTTACTAGACAATAGTCAACAGACTAGGAGACTAAAACGGAAAACACCA
This sequence comes from Agriotes lineatus, assembly GCA_940337035.1. NCBI lineage: Eukaryota > Metazoa > Arthropoda > Insecta > Coleoptera > Elateridae > Agriotes > Agriotes lineatus. The sequence goes on from CALNHX010000198.1 coordinate 76,066, forward strand.
CTGGATCTTGTGCATCAATCGTAAACATTATAATAAACATTATCACTATTAATAAACATTGTTCTATTTTATTTACCAATATCATAAATTTGCGAACTATTGTACGCTTGTCAACTTAGAACTATATGCATGTTTTGTGTTTTATGTTTTATGTTATGTTTATATATACGTAATTCTACATCAGAAAATACTTAAATTGTATATTAACATATAGAGTTTGTGATCACTGGAACACATTTCTTTCATGACATTGTCCCACTCAAAATATATGCCTATTGTTTGTACTAACAGATTGCATAATAAACGTTTAACAAAAAAAAAAAATTTGTGATAACGCAAACAATGCCAGATTACTTGTAATAGTAGATAATAAAATGATTATATGAGAATTATACAGCGTGCAGTATCATAAATTAGCATGTTTTCGTGTCTTCACATACGTTATAACCCACGTTCAAAACTTACCTCTAACAATAATTTATTATATTAGTGCGGATAGTTAATAGGAAAACCGAAACGTAGTACCCTTAAACGGAAAGTAATCACCGTCCTAGCTAGCTCAAACCCTGAGCAGTGAATGGCGTGGATAAGAACTAGGCGGTGATTCTTGAGGTCAAAAACACATAGAGTAATTTGGAAACACAAGCGGGCACTAGTCGTTAACCGCAACAAAAAATAAATCTAGCTAACAGTTGAAAACGCACCTACATTTTGAGGCTTCTCGCTAAGAATCTTAAACTAAAGAAAGAGTAGGTTCGTTGAGCGGAAATGAAGCATAATCTAACAGTAGTAGGGTTAAAAGAGGTTTTAATTATCGTCAAATATAAAAACAATTCAATCGAGAACAATTCCACAGTTAAGCCTGACGATATGAACACACAGGAAATAAAACGGGCTGGAATGTACGAAGCCAGAGCAAAAATACTAAAAGGTTATGTTGTGTCAACCCAAAAAAATATATAGCAACTGGGTCGCAATGCAAACGCCCAGCAAGATGCATTAATCAAGCAAAAAACCTACGTTGAATATGACCAGATTCCAAGCTAAATTGGAAAAATACACAAATAAATATCTGTTTTTAAAATGTTAATAACGTGACTAACCCAAGTGCACGCACAGAGCTGGAAAATTTACTTTAAAAAGTAATGAATAACCAATTATCGCCCAATAAAGTAATTGAATTGCCAGATTTTTAATTTTTTAATTACTTGGTAATTGTAATTGCGCAACATAAATTACTTTTACTAGAAACTGTTGTATTTCGATAGCCATGTGTTACGGTCTTAAACTGACTTTACGACACCGCACCGGCTCATACATAAACAAAACGGCCGGCGCGTGCCGTAATGGACGAAATCGGGACGAAAGTTCTCCTAGGCCGCTACCCAGCCGCAACAAGATAGGCCGGCTAGACTTTCAGTGGAGTTGGGCGGGTTCTTAACGAGATTATCTACGGGTAACGGCCAGAGGGTCGGTAAATAACGGTAAAATAAAGAGGGCGCCACCAAGCCTGTCTTAACCCGAATAACCGGGCCTGGGCGGTTAGACGGGGGCGAAGTATTCAAGACACTTCGTCGATAGGGGTACTCGTGAATTATAAACTCACACAACGATTTCGTGATGGCAAAAATACTTAGATCATGAAGTGGGTCTCTTTCAGCCACGGCAATGTCACCACCAAGCTTACCTGCACGCTCTGATCTCACTGGCTCCACCGTACATTTATCTCCTCAATGATGGGCGCACGCTGAAACAGAACATGCACAAAGCGACCAAGAATAAAGCGTCTCTTAATTAGATAAGCGTCTATTATTCAATTCTTACATTGGGGCAGCAAAGCGTGCCGCAAACATTGCGTTGATTCTTATAAATAAGCATCAGCTGATGGGCGCACTACTGTTACTAAACAACACCCATAACTGTGTTTGACATATGAGTCCCACAAAGGGAACGTTTGTTCATAAAAATGCTCACATGATAATTTGGGCAAACACAGCAAAGCCCAAGTGAGGGAAGTGATTAGATCAAAAATGAGCGAGCGACGCTACTTCGCGACAACAATTTAAGATGCGAAGTGTACGTTTTTAACGGTGCACAAGATTTCACATCAAGTTCGCGCACATGCAATTTTACCGCGACCAAACTGGCGTTGCCGCCTTACAGCACGTATGCCAAGAGTTCAGCAATTATTCACATGATTAAGCGCACAGCTCGCGCACGAGAAGTTAGTATGATTCAATGGTTACAAATACCTTAATTTTATTGGTGACGGCCCAAGAGATCGGCATGCGGTCCAGCTGGCGGGAAACAGGTTGCCTGTGGCAATTCATTCGCCACTAAAACGGCCGACGTGTGAATGGTCTGGATGCGCCCAAAATGGCGACAAAGGCTGGCGCTTCAACAAACGCCGCTACGACGGCCAAACTAGCCCAAGTGATGTCCTACCTCAACGGAATCCTCGTACAACGAGATAAAGGGAACACTCCCTTACGTGACGACGTAGAACCGGGCATGGAATTCAATCACACCTACGCCTTGGCGTAATAAGATCGCCGCTAACGACACACACACACCTCCCTTGTTCAATCGCCTGAGTTGAACTCCGACTCTCGCTTAAGGCGAAACAGTTTATGAAACACTTGCTGAAGCAGCACGAGACGGGAAAAGGCTGACGCCCCCGCCAAAGGCGGAAGCGCCGCACGAACACACACACTATCCGACCTCTTAGATCGACGGCTCTCGGCTGAATGCCGCAAGCAGCGTTAGGACGCCCGAAAGTGGCGTGAGCCAAAACGGCGTTACCACGTGACTCTCGACAGCCAATGGCGATGCGCCCAATAAAACAAATAAGTGCCGGTGACAAAGAGAGCGCGAGGCCTCGCAGTCACACCAACAGCGTAAATTCTAGAAGGTTCGGAAATCCTGCGAGCGTTAACACCCGACTGTCAAAGTACCAACAAAATCATTATTATGGAATTAGGCGATGAAGCCAAATAAGTAACTAAAAGGGTTTAACATACGGGCACGCTGCCCTAAAGCCTAGGTGGCTAATTAAAATACAAAATGACCTGACACATGTGCTAGTACATGGTTTTAAACAAGCAAATTGAAATTAGTAAATAATTATTATAAACGAATATTGTAAAATTAAGCTATTTGTTGTCATTTATTATATTTACCGCGGACATATTTTTTGCTTCTTACACAATAATTATTAACAAGCTACGAGGAGCGTTCAAATATAAATTATAGCTAATTTAATATTTATTCAAAAACAAACACAAGGACTCTAATGTATATCATGTCATTTTTCTACTCAGTCTCCCTCTCTTTTAATAAAATGGTGCCATCTTTCCGGAAGTGTCTGTATTCCACCAGAAAAAATTCTGTTGTCTGGTGTCACACGTCACACCCATTCCTGAACAACCTTTTCAGCCATCTTTAAACGATTTATTTCTTTTGTAAACGCATATGTCTGATAGTGATTGCCCATCAAACTGTCTTTTAACTCTTACACAAATTTCTTATGGTTGGATATCTTTGTTGATAAGAAATTTTTGCTAATAATGCGTTGTTCGACGCTTGAATGCACTCCCACTTCACTCATGCTTGCCAATTGAACGAAAATGAATTGTGACGACTTAACGACTGCATGAGGTTAGGACTTGTTCCAGAGCATTAATTAATGTATACAATTTCTGTGCATGTTTTTGTCTTTTGGCGGGAAAATCAAATTATAATTCATATTTGAACGCTCCTCGTACATATTTGAACCCTCCCCGTACAATGCTACATCCTGCACAGCCTACACTACACAAGACACAACACATGCAAATAGCATCTACAAACATACGCGCCTGCACCAAGTAACTCTTTGCTCGTGCACAAAACTAGCTGTTATCCGACTCGTCATAGGAAATCATAAATTATACCTATATTGCTCCAGGAATACCCTATTGTCACTTGCTTAGCATGAAACTTAATAAAGCCATATCTTATTTTTTGCGTTCAGGACTTTTAATGTCCTATCGAGGCCAGTAATTTAGTAATTGAATTACCAGAAAGTAATCCACGTACTTACTAAGCAATTTAAATACTTTAGCGTAATTTAATTATCCAAAAGTAATTGAGTAATTGAATGTACTAATTAATTACTTTCAAAAATTAATTGTGAAGTACTCTTTAATAAAAATAGGAATTACCAAATACAATTACCATATTTTGAAGAGTAATTCAATTCCAAGGCAAATCAACAAAAACGAATTTAATTAGTAATTTAATTAGAAAGTAATTAATTACTGCCCAGCTTTGTGCACGCATTATTTGCTTAGAGATCCCAGCATTCGCGGCAAGCCAATCACCAGCAGAAACCCTTATTGAAAGTAGCTATCGCTGCTCAAAAAAAGGTAAATTTTTATCTTATACCGAGCACGGTAAATCCCAAAGGACTTTGTGCTTTAACGTCGCATTATAACACAGGCAAAATACGCCTAATACAAATACAAAAATTCCGTTGCTGTGTAAGCTACAAGGGGCATGCGCTAGTACTTACAGCTTATGTAATTAACTAGTCCAAATCCAGAGCAGCGTGCTGCGTAAATGAGACCCTCTCAAAGTCCTCGCCGGCGGATTACGGATGCCTACCACGGGGCGTTGAATTCGAAAAGCGGCAACTTGCGGTAATGCAATCCGTCCAAGACGAAGCGTTTTGGTTTCGTTCGGCGGAGAAAATTTACGTCCAAACGTCAAAGAGGACGGGCACCGAGTATAGTGTGCGAGCGTTCATAGCAGTACATGGAAATCGGGCCTAATATAACAATTAATTAACATCAAAACCCTAGGCAAGAACATGTGCTCACTACACGTTAGATAATGGCCCAAAGAACACGCAACTTGAATTTTATAGCTGGCACATTAGCCCACAGTTCGTAGATAGCGTTTCCATACTTCTTTAAAAAGCTGGAGCAAATTCCAGCCTGGATGTGGTTAGAATTAATCATGGGCGTCAAATCCCAAAAGGCCACACAGAACTCCTCAAACTTGTACTCAGCGTGAAGTTAGCTCTACTCCCACAAAAAATGCGTAGAGCTAATAAAACTAATTGGAGAAAGGGAGCAGGCTTATTTGCCTCAAAATGAGAAATTAGGCTTCTAACGCCGAAATTAAATAGGGCCCTTAGATTTACTGCTGAATTTAGAATAAATCGAATAAATAGTGTGGGTATATCTACATTAAAACTTTAATATTTGACAAAGTTTATAGTCCATCCGTTACACAACGAATAAATTCACCTTGTAGATTGATATATGTAATACTTACTATATTGCTAGCGGCTATGAGTGGGAAACTCACGAAGGAAGTGAGACAGACAACCAACTCTTCAATGTATAATGGTGAGCTGTGCGCAAGCGCGTCGTCCGCGCGGTGGGGAAGTAATAATAATAATAATAATAATAATGTTTATTGAGATTACATTGACATTACATTGACATTCATTTACAATAAAAAAGAAGACATAATCTCAAAAGGCGAAGTGTCGGTGTAACCGTTTTTCAACTTCGCCTGAAAACAAATATCACAAACAATCGACATGAACGGGTGTGATGTAAAAGATAAACCATTTGTATAAATACATTCAACCACAAAGTACACAAGATAAATAAAAAAGAGACTAAAAAAGAGACTAGAGCATATATAAATAATACACAAGTATTAATCACCTAACTGTAGCTGATAAGACAATAATTTAAATTTAACTTTAAAAGTGTTAAGACTATAGTTAGCAAAGAACAATTCGCTAAATTGGTTTAGTAACGCTGGAGCAGTAATTTCGAAGCATTTTTCAAATTTAGATGAGGAATGTTGAGGTATAGCGAACTGTTCATTGTTTCTCAAGTTGAGATTATGCAGTGTCATCCTTTGGTTAAGTACAGCGAATAAATATGTAGGTAACTTATTAGTTAAAATATTAAATATAAGAGTACACTGATACAAAGTAAAACGATGTTTCATTTTAAGAATATGTAAATTGTTGAAGTGAACCAACCAAGTTTAAAATTCGCTTCTACGTAAAGGCGGAGTTCGAATTCTCACGCATGCGCACGAGACGCGTTATACCCTAAGTGAGACTATGTCGGCGCCGTAATGTTTTCGGGCGTTCCGAGGCCCTGCTAGCAATATATGTATAATACATATATGTGTAGATTAAAAGCTACTTTCGAATTGAGTGCAACTAGTTTGCTTTTAAATTGAACGTTTAAAATAAGGGCGGTATATACAAACTGCGCTCAAAATAGATTTAAAGAACTTAATTCGTAGTTAAAAGTTTATTGAAATATAATTAAAAATGAAATTTTAAAAAGTTCTGTTAATTACAGTAAATTGAGACTCTGATTCATCCAGTGAAAGTCAGCGGATGAAAATAATGAAAGTTGAGCATTTTGTCAAACAGATCTTGCCCCGTTATGACGATAAAACGTTCCAATCACATTTTAGAATATGCAGAAAGATGGTGAATATTCCATACACAGCACAGTACAAATACCGATTATTTTATTCTTTTCGTAAAAAAGACGGTTAAATCTGACAGCTAATTCTAAATAACACAACAGCGCATGCCAAGGCTTGTTGCACCGCAAATTTCCATGGGGCTTAAGGGGGCAGGGGAAGAAAGATTAGCGTTAGTTACTCCAAAAATTATGTTGTAATTCGAACGCGAGGTAACTTGCTCTGGTGCATTCCAGAGCACTCTAATGTGTAATGCGAAAGCAGCTTAAAGTCAATCAGTTGATACCTTTACAATACTTTAGTATCTGTCAAGAAGCGAAAATTAGTGGCGTAACTTGGTACCCGGTACCCGGGCGGGCCCTGAGCCTGAGGGGGCCCTTAAGGGCCCCTTAATTTTCTTTTTCTTTCATTCAATAAATGCAAGCAGGAAAAAATCTTTCTATTTTTATTTTTATCATAATGTGATGTCCACGCAAAAAGCAAAAGTAGTTTTAAATTGCCGGCCTTTAAATTCAAGCTGACATAGATTGTTTTGTAAGAATTCTGTAATTTAACAACATGATCATTAAATGTTGGATTTATGGATTGTTTTGATGCCTATCCCTATCCTCATTCTGTTAGCAGTAGAGTTGCCAACTGTACTGTAATTACCTCATCCGCAATCCGTAAAAATTCTACGATTGACAATGTGTCGATTATTGTTTACATTTGTGCATTTTAACTTGGTGAATAGTGAAGTTTTGATTTTTTTAGTAGACATTAGACATTCACGTTCATTACGCTGCGCACAACCTCAACTTGGTGATGAATGATACAGTTAAAGGTGTAAAAGAAATTGAATCTTTTTTGCTACTGTTCAAAACATTTTCAACACATTTTTTTGGATTAAGCATTAATCGGTGGCAGAGCTGGCAGTAATTAATTACTTTTTAATTAAATTACTAATTAAATTCCTTTTTGTGTATTTGCCTTGAAATTGAATTACTTTTCAAAATGCAGTAATTGTAATTGGGAATTGCCATTTTTGTTAAAAAGTACTTGAAAGTAACTTTTTGAAAGTAATTAATTACTACATTCAATTACTCAATTACTTTTGTGTAATTAATTTACTCTAAAGTATTTAAATTACTTTACAAGTATTTGAATTACCTCTGGTAATTGAAATTACTAGAGGTAATTGAATTACTTTGTGGTATTTCAATTACTGAATTACTGACCTCGGTTGGGTGCCAAATCTCCAGAACGCAAAAAATAAGATAAGTTACATATTAACCGCAATAGGGTATTCCGCGAGCAATAAAAGCCTAATTTATCTGGCGAGTCGAAAACAGCAACTATCGTATTTTGTATGACGCGTCACGAACAGTGTCGCCAGATTTGGGACAAGTTCCTAATTCTAGGGGATCTGAAGAGGCTGTTAACGACAAACTTTAGTAAAATGTGATTAGCTACTTTTCTAGGGTTTTTACGTACAATTTGTAGGGAATATTAGGGTATTAACATTATTGAATCAATTTAATTCTGTTGAAGGTATCGAACTTTAATAGTGGTTTATTGTTTGTTTTTAACTCGGTAATCTGATAGTGGATACTATGCGTCAGATTTGCGCCTGAAAATTCCCTTATCATCGCTTCAGAAGGAATGATGTTTATGTCATGTATTTGCCATTATTAATCGCTGCGAATCCAAACTGCAGTCTTTGCAATACTTAGCAAAGTCGACAAATAAAGTCCTGTTGACCGCCGGTTAGGTTTGGATTTTGGACGCTTGATTTACTTTTTTATGGTGTGAAGTACCGGCTCGTTTGAAAATTTTGTTCGTGTTTGGTTATTTTTTTAAGTGAAATAATAAAACAGACGTTCACTGGATCGGAAATAAGACTACCCAAAAGGGTTCTACTTTCCTCACAAAAAACATCTATTTTACAGATTTAGAGATAAAATCACCTAATTTACATTTTTTTAACAACGTAAGTAAAAAATTTTGTCGCTTTTGTCATTACACATAATTAAAATTATCTTTATTTAAAAATATCTTTTACGTTTCGCTAATTCATTGTTAGCTTCATCAGAAACATTGGTTTAAAATATAGGACAAATGGACAATTACTATAACAATTTGTAAAATATAGGTACATGTTAGTGTTTGGACTTGTGAAAGAATAAGTATCCTCAATTATGTCAAGTTACCTATCTTTTGTTTTCAAAAAATTTAAGTAGTTGGAATGGTAACATCTTTTATTGTTGATACGATCTCGTTATATAAAACATTCTTAGTTTTCATAGTTTGTAGCTGTTTTTGTATCTGCTGTACAAATTCTTATTTCAATCAGCGGTTTTCAACTAGGTTTATCAGTCACCTGTCAACTTTCAACAGTCCCTGATCAACACCAAATTGATATTTTGTTTTCAAGTTTCAAGTTACCTAATACATTTTTTATAGCTATTTGTATTGCTAGCGAGTAAAATGTATCATTCTCTCCCACGGATGTAGTTTAATTCTTCAGCGTTAGCGAGAACAGTACCTAATCTATTGTAATCATACAAGTGAGGAATTTATGTTTTAGTCCAGAGTTATACATTTAACACTTTTACATTTTATGATGTGACAATCTCTTGTATTCAGCTGCATTCAAAAATATTTAAATCTAAAAACCAGGAGGTTAGTTGATTTATTATTAATCACATTGCCCCCCGTCTCTAATGGCAACGGTAGTCAATGTATTATATTCCCTCCCGCTGCCATTGGAAACCGACCAGGGAACCAAACGTATATTTTTGGGAAACCCCTAACAGGCGACAAAAAATTTCACTTTCGTATATAGTAGAGTTCCTATATATAGTAAGATAAGAGTCGGGCAAACGCGGTTCAATTTTTGATTGGCTACGATCCACTGCGCATGCGCAGTAATATAAAATGGAAATTTGACGGGTGGCTATGGCAATGACAATTAAATGACGTAAGTAATATTGTTCGATTCGACGACAAGACAAGTTTTTAGAGGTTATATGTTTACTACACCACCAAAAAACCGTTCGTAAATTACTCAATCCGATCTATCTACTGCAAAATCAGCTGACCACCAATCGGTAAACGGTAGATACCTACCAGCGCAGTTTTGGTAAATGCTTTACATTTACCATTTATTGACAATGTCAAACTGACAAGTAATTAAATTCATCAAAGTGACACATACTATGGAAAACAACTCCGGCCTTGAACGCATCATTTATTTTTGGAACACTAATGGCGGCTGACATTTGTGTTTGCCCGACTCTTATATAACTATATACAGGGACTCTAGTATATAGGGGTAAAAAATATTGTCTAACTGATCCAACAAAAACACTCAAGTTGCGCCAATTGAATCACCACGTAGTGTTCTACAAAATCTAAATAGAAATTTGCTGTCAAACAATTAAAAAATATTTTCGTTATTCAGCTTCTTGTTACTCGTATTTAATAGTACATTGTTCTACAAGTTAAGAAAAGTGAGAGTTTTTCAACGTTTAATTTACGAGCGAGCGATGCAAAACGAGTGGATTAATTTATTACGAACATGGAAAAATTACTTTTATCCGCAAACGTCACAAAAGTGACAACTTATTTGTTTTTATTGACAAGGTAAAAGTGTCACTTTATCTGCCTAAGCAGATAAAATAGCCACTTTTGCGTACTTTATCTGCCTAAGCACGCAAAATCGTTGCTCTCTTTCTTTCTTTCTATGTTTGTACGCTATCTCCTCCGAAGATACTGGACCGATTAAATTGTATGATGGCTTAAAATTTTGCTAATTTTTAGACTTAGATCGTAGGCCGGTTTTTATTTTCAAAAAGAGTACGAAAATTTTTTAATTTAAATAAACCTTTAGGCAGCGGATCAGAACATCTGTCGCCGTAAGTTATGGTGTGACAGCTGCTGTGGCCGTGTGCTATTAGCTCGGGTGATTAAGTATGTTCATATATCATTACAGTAGCGCGTTATTTGAACAACAGAGGTTAGCGCAGTGGTACAGTGCTCGCCTGTCACGCGGGTGGCCTGGGTTCGATTCCCGGCCGATGCATCTTTTTTTTAAATTTATATTAATGAAATTTACCTGAATACGTTAGCTGATAAAATAGTATATGTTATTCGGAGTAAAAGTGACTTTATGTGGCTTAGCTGAATTATTTACCTCACTCACGTTCGGCTAAATAAACTTCAGCTTCGCCACATAAAGTATCACTTTTACTCCGAATAACATAATCTACTATTATAACATATTCAGCGTGCTATTTTTTCTAATATAATTACAAAATGTAGTCAAAATGAAATTCGACATTTCTTCATGTTTAAAAAAAATATTTTCTTAATTCGGCAGTGAAGAACGTCGAAATCGTCAAATAAAATACGAGAAATGGGCAGTGAAGTAACTTATTGTTTTACGACTTTTTGTAGGCGGCTGGACAATAGGTAAACGTCAATCGACGTCAACATAACCTACAAAAGTTGGTTAAAATGTTGTAATTTCGCGATTTAAAAAAACAATGTGCCCCACGGCACTGGAACTTCCTTTTTATCTCTCATGTGGTTTATTTGCTTTGGTCATACGTGCCTCGGCAACTAAATCCGCAATCGTGATAAAAAGCTCAACTTCAGTGATAACCTATGTGGAAACTAATATAAAAAAATATCTACATTTGATCTTTAAAGTCCCTATACCTTCTTACTGAAGGGACTTTGTACTAAGGTATATTAGGTTTAATCGGTTTTTTATAACTTAAGGAATCTATGCCAAATCGGTGTCGCATTTTTTTGGGACACCCTGTATAATTGTTATCCTTGAATTTATTTATTTACTTACATCTTACTTCAAAACAAACTAAAAACTTTTGGTTTTGGTGAACGGTGCATGTAGCTACAAGATTTAATTAGGTATCAAAAAACCTTTAAAAGTGAAAGAGTATGTAGGTTACTATAGCTAACAAAACATAAAAATTAAGCATTTTTAGATTACGATTACGAATCGACACAACACTAATGATAGTTGCAACTTGCAAGAAGGTGGTACTAAATAAAACTACGTATATGACAATAAATTTTATTGAAAGTAATTGAAAAAGTAATTGATGTTGTACAATTACAATTACTAAGTAATTGGTAATTGAATTACTATTTCCTGTGAGTAATTGAATCTCTGGTAATTAAATTACTGCATTGGGCGGTAATTGGTATTTAGTAAATAATGACTTTTTAAAAGTAATTTGCCCAGCTCTGATAGGTGGAATCTTAGTTCCATTACTAGAGCATCCGCTAAAAAAAAAAACTTAACCCTATACGATGGTTTTCCAGAACCCAAACTTTCACCGCAATTAAATTACATTTTAAATATATTACTGCTGCTCTTAACAAGACCTTTTTTTATTGTCCATTGAATCGGTGATAGCTGATAAAATGGATTTGCAAGAGGTTATTACAGATTTTGCAAACATTAAGGCCGGGTGTACGCACATTGCTTAATATCTCGTTTTTATTTTTTAACTATCTTAGTTAAGACATTGTTTTGTAGTGCCTAATCTTACTATTATTGATTATATGTATTATTATAATTGATGTTTTTGCCACTTCATTTTATTAAGAATCTGTAAGGGGTTTGCAGCTAATTTTCGCGGGGGGGGGGGGGCAAAATCTGAAGTTACGCCACTGGCGAAAATAAACGGCAAACTAACAACTAATTACAATTTTATTACAGAACTTTGTACAAGCACTCCAGAAAAAAGAGCCTGGAGGGGCCCCCGGCGAGTGCAGCACGCTGCAGTCAGACGCCACGCACCTCACCATATTGCCAGATGCACAACTGGCTGCCCTCACCGAGAGCGAGGACGACAGCCAGGCTGAGATACCGACGCAACGATAAGTAGTGAGACACTCATTGCCACCAGTCCAGTGATGAGACTTCTTTATAATTTTTGTGACAATAATAGTCATCAGCATGAGATGCGGATGTGCTTGTGATCTTCTGTTCAGTTAAGGTAACGTTGGGCATGTGCTACCAAGTAGCCTTGCGGTTCATGTCAGTTAATGTAGTTTACACATAGTCACGCCAGTGAGACAGCGGTGGGATGCACATCCAGCATTCTACAGCTGCCTCCCGTTGTACAACCGTGTTCAATTTTGCTTTGTACGGTCTGACAAAGCTGATATTATCGGGTGCTCCGTGTTTGTGTACCTTGCAGCTAGATTATTTATTTTAAGTTATTTATTTATTTAGTAATCTTGACTAAGGAGGTCTAACGCTTATTGCGTCTGTATTTACTGTTGTCAAAAGTGTGTCAATAAGGGCGAGTTAGCACTGAAACAGTTTTCAAAGAAATTACGTGGGTATAATTGTGCAATAATCAGTGTACTATGACCTAAATAGCTATGGAAGTCCTTACTTGTATTTGTTATTTGTTTGTTCGTATCCTACTATTAATTATTATTACCGTACTAACTTGATTAGTACCGTTCTGCCTTTGGCATTCCCTAATTAGATAAAGATGATAACATCTTTATCTAATTGGGGGATGTTAAAGACAGAACAGTATATATTTCAAGTTGCCTGTTTTGCAGCAGCCACATATTTCTGAAATGATAATTTTTGCTTTGTCAGATTTTGAATCTCCATGTGTAACTCAGCGTAATTTTAATATCAATATCAAAACTACTACTTCATATTTAGATATATGCTTTTGACAAAGAAATGTACAAATTTATAAATTTTATAGAGCTTAATTGTGGAATTTAGTCTTTTATAATATAAGAGACACGTGACGTAAGAGTAGCATAAGAAAGCAAGAAAGCACAAGCTCAGCATGGCAACATTTTTCATGATTTATTTCATTTGCTCACTCAGCCTCATCAGCAGTCTATTTACTGCTACTTATGCTGCTCCGATGTTCTTACCTTTATTATAACTACTGTAAGTTTCTATCCTGTGTTAAAGACGGAAGTGTGATAAATATTTATGTGAGACATAAATGTGCTAATATCAAGCTATGCTATCGATAATACATTCCTCTATGTCTTAGGTTCCTCGTCATATCATATTTTTGTAAATTGGTTAGATTGTTAGCGAGAATACATAGTCATTTCGTTTCCTTTTATTTTATTTGCGCTTCGAATGCCAGACTTCTAGATCCCTTATAAGAACTGCCATATATGAATAAGTCCCGTTCTGGACGATCATTAAACTTCCAAGCTTTAGGAACGGCATTTTCGGGTAGCTGCACCCTCCTAGAGGGTCAAGCATGAAAGATATTGTTTTGCAAGAGTACGAAGTACAGGGTTTATGTATTGCTGTTAGACCCATCTCATTCTGAGATGTAAAAAATTAAGTTTCTGCAGTTTCTAGTAATTTAGTCAGGGTTGTAGTAAGGACTGCAGCGTGTATGAGTATGACAATATGGTAGATGGCTGTCAGGAACTAGTAAAAGGGAAGAGAAAGTGATTTCCATAGTTAAAGCTGTTTTTTAACATTGGAACTTTGAAGTATTACACATCATTTGTGCCAGTCTTTTAGTATCGTGTAAGAGAATGAAATTTTTAAAATTTTTGTAATGCCTATACAAATATCAAATTTTTCTTGCACTTCTAAATATTGCGTGAAGATGTAAAACTCAATTTCGCTCAACCTGTGGGAACATTTTGCTTAAGTTACTGTTGTAAGCTTTCAAAAACTTAAAGGACTTTTAGTAAAATGGTCTGATTGGTACTTAAGAAATCCAAGCTTTAAAGTGGATTTAGTAAAAGTTTTGCATTTTTGAAGGTTAAATCTTTAACATGAAAAATTCTACATACAGGGTATCCAAGCTAAGAACGCACAGCATAAGAGTCTCATAAACAGTGAGCAATAGCAATACAATTAAATTAAGAGAAAAAATCTACCATCTTCAGAGCTGTCTCGGTCTATACTCAATTCTTAAATTTTGCTTTGTTTAGGCTAGATAGCTAAAAATTATAAGTTTTTAATTCAAGGCCGTTAAGTTCAAGTATAATCTCTGATGCCGTTTAGCATTTCTTGATGCTTTTCACCTATTTGATTGCACCTCTCACGCTGAGGAAGACTTAGTATAAATTTGCCTGCTTGATTTGCTGATACTGGCAGTCATTGCTAGGTTTCAACTTCTTAATTTTCCAAATTTATGCTGTGTACGCTAAGTGGCCAAAAAATCGCCTTGCTCAACCACCAGATAATGTGTATATCAGTGAGATTACCCATTTACCATTATTGCCTCCACATTCATACTAGTGATAGGTACCTACCACCAAATGGTAGGATTTTTTTTCAGCGTGAGATTTGCAATCGAACAGGCAAAAGGTATTAAGAACCAAGAAATTATAATAACAACTTTTCATCTCTTACTGTTTACGATATTTCCATGCTGCGAATTCTTATTTTGAACATCCTCCATATTAAAAAATTTACGTTCCATACAGCATGATTGCACCAATTCCTCTAAGAAGCTAAATTTGAAATCATGTAATTGTTTTGCTCTACACCTACCTTTATTAAGTCTTGCAGATTTTCCATAAATTTGGTAGTGTCTTAGCTATAAGTTCCACCTGTACTAAAATTAGTGCAAAACTAGGTAGTGTTTATCGAGAACACCTGACCAAGCTTTATAAGCAACTGCCAGCTAGCTGTCTCGTGCTCCATTCGAAACAATTTGGTTGTAACATATGGTTGTATTAGTAGTGAGAGGGTTAAGGAAGTGCCTTGTGCGAACAGTGAAAGGGCGAAGATTACAGAGAGTTAGTTTTACCTCAGCTAGTCGACAAACAAAGGTAGCAACAAACGAGATTTGAAGTTAATTTTATGGTTTCGTGTCTGCCAAACCGTTGTTTTTAAAGGAACATTGATTGCTCTTAGTCCCAGCCACATGTAAAGAATGTGATATAATGTAACTGTACATATTTAGTTAGCAAGCATTATCAACCCTGCGGTGATACGTTGCAGCAGTATTAATGTTATCTAAACGTTCTTTAGTACAAAAGGTAACGTGTGTAATATATGAGAGAGATATTTTGCAATTGAATCAAAGCTATGTGTCGAAGGAGGTTGATAATGATGTAACCAATTCTTTATTGTAGTCATGTAGTTGTGTAAATAAAACAACTAAACTATCTACATGTCTTTTATTTCGTACGATCCTTAAAAGTAGAGCTTCAATCATAATGGATATGCAAAACAAGGTTAATTTGTAGCACATACGTGGATATCGTTGCTACATACCATCTTCAAGACAGCAGCGACTAACTGCAACAAGGTGAGGATTTTACTGTCGAAGGACAGGTAGTTATTTTTATTTATTTTTAGTAATACAACTGCTTTATTGATATCTGATATTTATTCAGTAGATATATTTATCTCAGAGGCACTATTACTATCCAAAGAGACTAATCTCACATTCAAAATACAGGATATTCCATCTAGGTGATTTTGGCATTGCTACTAATTGTCATTCATATACAATAGTGATAAACATAAATAAAATATATAAAATCTACATGAGCTGATTTATATATTTCTGCAAAACTTATTATGTCGCATTAATCTACAACAAGGTATAATGGGGAAATACAAAACACACTTGACAGGTACTTCCTCCAGGTTGTTTGTCACTACTTGTATTAATACACCTCAAATATGTTAAAACGATTTAGTTTCAAAATCATATAAAGAAATACAAAAGGTTCAACTAACACATAGTATACGGGATTCAAACTTAAAAGGATTTAATTAATTAAAAGCGTAGGCGAAGCATAAAGCCTTAGTGGAAATAAGCATCACTTTGCATTCAAAAGCAGTTGAATAGAATAGACAGCGGATTCCCGTTACACGAAATGCAAGAACTGTAGCTGCAGACTTAGGTACGCACAAAGTACAGTAAAATACCTTTGACCTGTACACACTCGCTGACCATGTGTGTCAAAAAGAAGGAGGACCCTGTCACATACGTATTAGGTTTTCCCCTAGTGTGTGCGACATGCAGTCAAACGGCTCAATCAACATTGAAGATTACTTATAGATGATCGACAATTACGTGTAGAATATTACTTGAAAGTCTAAAACAAATCCAACACCAAACTACATGAAAGTAGGACAATAAATGGTTCCGTACCTGAGATTTCATGGTGCCGAAAGGTAAGTTATTTGTGAAATATTGTCAAATCCTGCATTAACCAGAAAGCTGCAGAGTCAGAAAGCCGTTGCACCAATTCTGCACCTAATTGCTGGCAATTTTGGAGAATAAAACTGTTTCCAAAGTGTGCACCAAAAGAACACCTAAGAGTGCATCTTACGGCATAAAAACTAAACTGAATACTAAACAGTTTAAAATTGAAATAGGAAATGGCTCTAACCAATCTAAAATTAAAACATTTTTATAAGAAAGTTACCAACTAATTTCAAATTCACTGTCTGACTAGCTGCAATGGAGATGTCTTAGGTTCTACTAAAACTTAAGCCAATGTAAAACTACCAATACCAATACGAAAAATGTGCCCTGATAGAAACAAAAACTCAAAATTATAAAAGTATTTAGTCAGTCGCTATGTATTCTGAAACTAACTGACTTAATGACCAGGTCATAAAAAGTGTGTAGTAATTGAAACGCAAGTAGTTTATGGTAAAAAGTATGTCTAATAACAAGTAATATATTGCCGTGCTTAACAAAATCAACGTATCCGCACATTTTTTTGTTTTAGAGGTTTTGACTATATACAGTGTCCACCAAAAAGGGGGAAACTTCTATTTTTGATTTTTCAAAATAACTTTTTACGTCAATAATTTATGCTTGTCTAAAAACCTATTTATTTACCTCTATCATATATACCAAGTGATTTTTACTTATTTAGAAAAATGAATTTTTCGAAATTGTCAAAATCCAAAAGGTGCTCTTTTTCGGAGATTAAGTAAGATTTCAATGCAATTTTTTTAAAGTGTGTTATTTTTAGCTAACTGAACAATGTCAAGGCCAGAGGGCCCCTAATTTTTTTTAACTTTAGCTAAAAATTAATTTTTCAGTTTTTAAAATATTTTTCCAAATTTCACATATCAAGACTTAATATTAAAATTCATTTTTTTTATGTGAAGACTACAGATTTATAAGATTCTTTTTGGTAAATAATAAAAAATCTAAAGAAGTAATTAAGATTTTATATGATTTTTTCCAATGATAAATCTTTAACTTGTTCACATAAAAAAAAATGAACTTGTCTTTGTATGTGAAATTTTTAAAAATATTAAAAAATTGAAAAATGAATTTTTAGCTAAAGTTAAACAAAATTAGGGGTTTTCCGGCCTTGAGATTGTTCAGTTAGCTAAAAACAACACTTTAAAAAACTCTCATTGAAATCTTACTTAATCTCCGAAAAATAACACTTTTGGATTTTGACAATTCCGAAAAATTCATTTTTCTAAATAAGTAAAAATCACTTGGTATATATGATAGGTGCTAAATAGGTTTTTAGACAAGCACAAACTATTGATGTAAAAAGTTTTTTTGAAAAATCTAAAATAAAAATGTTTCCCATATTATGCCGACTTTTTGGCAGACACTGTATATTCATTTAACAATAAAGATTTTTTTTGAGTAGGTATGGTTTTTTTGTTAAAAATTTTGACTTTGAAATATAGCGTATTGCAATTTGAGTTTTTTTGAGTCACATATTATTAACCAAAATTAACGTATTTGCATTTCTTACGACAATTAAACGTATCTTCTTTGTTAAATATTTGTATTAACAAGGAAAAGAAACGTATTTGGTAGATACGTTATTTTTATCTAGTAAACAATTAATAAAATCACGATTTACTCCAAGCGCATGTTACATAATAATTTACTCGAATCGACATTAATCACCTTAACTGACAAAATCGGGGAAAAGAGTAAAGGGGGTTCGCTGGTTTTTACAATAACACAGATCTTAAATGTGTCGGATCAGATGTAGTTGTTCCAGTTATCCTCAACTTAGCTCAGTCATGAAGGGGTAGTTCGAAAGCCCACTTAAAACCGACGGCACTTACCCTATGCTCATACTCAAAATGTATAACCCAAGACGCCACTTGCTTTTAACAGGGGGTTGCTTGCGTGAATAAAGCAAGAACTTCACGAAGCTATGAGGAGGTCCCCCAGGTTTGCGGCTATCCACCTCAGCGTCGTCTACCAAGCCTTCTCCGAGTCTTCAGGTCCAAATACACAGGGTGACCGTAAAACCAAATGTCTTACCTTAAAGGCCACCCTAAAGAGTAACAAAAGAACACTGACACTAGCCCAAATCTTGGGGCTTGTTTAATCATAGGACATGCTTTTAGCTTTACACTCATTTGCATCCGACGTTTGTCGTCGTTAATTAGTGACCAAAGGGTTAAAAAACAACAAATAACGAGGCTGAAGTTGACAGAATTTACATTTAATAAACCACCCAAAGGTGACTCAAATTCAATACAATGGGTACATCCTATATGAAATATCGGGGACACCAAGCAAAAGTTACCGTAACATCTAGATATCTTGTTACAAAGTAGGCAAAACGAAATAACAGGGGTGAAGCCCCTGATTAACAGCAAACAAATCAAATAATAGAATTAAGCAAGCGTACGCAATGTTTGTGAACACTGGAGAACGCACAATAAAGCTATTGTCGCCACTTAACCCGGCACATAAATTAAACGCAGCGGATACAGTAAATAGATCCTACCTGAGCTGTAAGCATGGTGGCTGCTATGAACTCGGCCTCGGTGAAGCTTGGCAGAACGCTACGGTGGTACGGGTCCCCAAACAGGAACCAACCAGGTCGGGAGGGTGTCGGCGAGAAGTCTTCGGGATGGCCCACCGAACGTAATCAGAATTTGCAGAGCAAAATTTCTCGAACTACACGAGCACACAGGCGGGAATTATAAAACGACGTCTTGGTTTGATGTGCACGACCGCAAATTTTGCGTCCCTCAATCCTTAATGAGCGGACAGCATACTAAACATTAAGACGACGTTTCCCCAATAAAAACGTTTCGCGGGCCTATCCCATTACTTCGCGCTCAACCCTTATTTCTTTTTGCACCTTTGGCTATGAAGACTGTCGCCGAACTCTACTCAAAATTTGTGTGAACTTCACCATACAACTGTCTTATTCTAGTGTTCCCTACTAATTAATTCTCAAAATGTACGGGCTCGAAGACCGCCCACCGGAAAAAAGTTTGGAGTTCCAAAATTAATAATCCCACAGGCACGGTAGCCAAGGGCTTATCGAAACTTTCTTTCCTTTGCCAAAGCTCGGGACAAAGGCGTAGGTGGAAAGCAAAAACAAAGAAGGACTTCAACGGCTGATGCAATATCTGAATTGGCAAAATCCGGGGGAAGCCCCACTTAAGCGATACTGCATATCGGAAAGTTCCACAAGGCTCAAATGTCTTGACCGACAAATAAGATTTCTAAGAAGTCCCGCTTAACAAAGCACAAAAAGGTTCCAACACACTTGCCATGCCACGTACAGGAATTCCATGGGCTTAAATATCAGATTGCAAGGACAACAAGAAGCAATACGCAGAACTTGAAGCGTTAACCCGCATTATCGGCAATACGGAATCAAAGAATGAATTCACGGTCACAACTCGGCAAATACAACATAAACGGTGATATTTATAATATAGTTTCGAGGCAAGAAATATTACTATGGCCTTGCGCCAGCGTTAAAGAATTGGGTACCTAAGAAAACATGCGAGGCGCAAACATTTCAATCCCCGCCGGAATAAATTCAAATGTAACTAGTACAGGGGCAAATTCAGTAAAATTTTAGGTAGAACGAACGAGGTCGGAATAACATAACACGCATCTGCAATAACGCACATACGTCTGTCTGGTTTGAAACGTACTTTTGTGTAAGTTATTTTTAATTACTGAAAGTTAGATTCGCATCTATGCTAGTTTGTCTCAAATTTTTTTAGTGGTAAAAATGTTTCGTGGGAAGTTTTTAGCATTAATGGCGACATCTAATAATAATAATAATAAATTCTTAGAAAGAAATTGTCATCTCGAAAAGAATTATGGAAAATATTTGGAAGTTCAACTTTTAACTAATGGTGCATTCCATTCTGGTGTTTTTCACACTACTAAAGTTGAAATACTGAAAAAACGTTTTCTGGATAATGGTGCTAAAAAAATGCAGAGACGATGGAAACAAAATGCTAGAGCTAGACGAAATGAAAAATCTAATCGAAAATGTATACACAACGACGCCAGCGGACGAGAAAAAAGTGGAATTGCAAAATACAGAACAAAACCAATTAGGTAAAGCCTTGGACCCGACAACAGAAGGAAAAGAACTAGAATTGATATAGAAGAGCAGGATCATTTTGAAGAAAGTTTGGATTTAATAAATATGGGAATTTTTGCTGAAAATGTAATTCCGTTGGATAATTTTCTTAACGGCGAAGAAAATAATAAAGAAAATGTACCTACAATTTCAGGACAAGACATATTTGCTCTCGATTTGTCTATGACAAATGCTGGTACTGATAGAAGAAGAAGGATATTTATTAAATCCAGAGCAGAAAGAAATTCATTTTGCAACGAGAAAAAGAAGAAACACGCCTTAAAAGAAGGTTGCAAAATAGTAATTTACAATACAAGTGCGTAAAGCTACTCTTTAGTCACGAGCGGGGTAGAGTTAAAAAGCGAGTGAGCCAGCGTTTTAAGCCCCGCAAGTGACTAAAGATGCTTTACGCATGTGTATCGTACAATATTTTATCTACGATAGAATCTAGAAAACACGGTAAATATTAAAAAAAAATGTAAAATAGGATTACCAGCAACCGGTCGTAATTTTGCGTGTTTTAAAAATTTTAAAACACGTTGCTACTGACAACGTGCCTAATGAAATCTTTTAAACACGTCACTACTGACTACGTAAACTAATAAAAACATGTTATTAAACAGTCGTTTTACAAACTTAAAACCACCAACTAAAAGGCTATTTTACACATCGTCGTAGATAAAAGAATGTAAAAAACAGTGCACTTTACATATTAATGAGAACGAACGAAAACGTATTAACGAGAAGCTTTGGAACTTAAATAATCTTGAAAAGGGGTTGTTCATCAGCAACCATATTGAACAGGGTATTGTGAAAAAAAGGCAAATGACTCTTCGCAGAAAAAAGATAATAGTATTAAATATTTTTTTATTATACCTGCATCAGAATCGCCGTTTAAAGCACTCCTGAGCGTGCGAAAACATGCGATTAACGCTCGCCGAGCTTTAAAGGTTGTCAAGGAAACGACTGAATGCAACAACGGACGTGGACGCGACAAAAACGTAAACAATTCTCGTAACTATAGTAGCAATATTATTATGCCCTCTCGATTTATTACGACAAAAATTATTTCTAAGTTTTTAGTGGGTTTATTTCCAGTATTGCAGGTATAATAAAAAATAGCGTAAAGTATTTGTGGATAACTGGTCTTTAAAACACTTGCTCTATTTCGAGCACTCCGGCTACGCCGTCGTGCTCGAAAACTCGCGCGTGTTTTAAAGACCTTGTTATCCACTCCTACTTTAATATACTATTAAAATCCAAAAACGTGTGTAAAAAGTGATTTTATCAACACTGGGGTTTTCTATAAACAATGATGCTGTTCTAAGAAGAGTGTATACCAGAAACGCTGCTGAGAAGCAAGAAGGTTCTATTCTTAATAAAGGCAAACGTTCTGAAAGAAACAAAGAAAGAGCAGTTGATAGAGAACTTATTGTGAAACACATACAAAGCTTTTTTCCTTATATTTTACATTACCGAAGAGAACACGCCCCAAAAAGGCTTTATTTACCTAGCGACTTGACGATCACTGGTATGTGGTCAAATTTCAAAGAACACTACCCCGATATAAAATGCTCATACGAAACATACAGGAATGTGGTCACCGGTGACTTAAATATCTCGTTTACTAAATTAGGACACGAGGAATGCGAAAGGTGTGAAAACTTTCGTCTACATGACAGAACCCACACCAGTGAAAATATTGTCGCCAATTGTGATAAATGGGAAAAACACATTAAAAATGCAGAATTCACCAGAGAAAATTATAGAATTGACGCTGCCAACGAAAATACTGCAGATCAAATGATTTTTTCTGTAGATATCCAAAAAATAATTATGCTGCCACGACATTGCATATAACGAAACATTTGCACCCTTGAGAAAACTAAAAAAAATTCTGCAAAACCATTTGCAGCAGTATGGCACGAAAGCTTCTCTGAAAGAAATAAACTGCTCAAGGACAGGTCTAACGAGTAGCTTCAGAATGTGTAGTTCAAAACGTGACCACCGAGCTTCTGTAGATGGCGCCAAGTGGACAAACCGCCACTGTGCTACAATTCTTGGAAATTTTGCAAAGTGGAAAGCCAAAACCAAATAGCGCATGAAGGTGCTCGGGACCTTAGCAACAACTTTGCCCCCTTTCAAAATTTCGATATCTGTAGCCGTTCGAAAGTTACAGGCGATCCGGACGGACGGACGGACGGACGGACGGACGGACGGACGGACGGACAAAACGTTCGCATAAGTACGCTGAAGCTACTAATAAGGAAGATGTATGTAATTCAGTACGTTTTATGCGTTCTTCGTGCAGTATCGAGATGTTAAACACTTGGTATTTTGGGTGGATAATTGTACGAGGGTTACGCTGAAAATTGTTAGTTATTAAAAGACCGTTGCATTTTTTAACAAAAAATCTTTATTGTTTTTCAAAATATTCTCCATTCAGACTAAGACACTTGTGCATTCTTTGAAACCACATTTTAAAACATTCGGAAAATTCATTTTTTGAAAGGTCCTCAAAAATTCTTTAAAATTCTGTAACTGCTGCATCTGCACTGGAAAATCTTTTACGTCACATCATTTTTTTAACAGTTGGAAACAAAAAAATAGTCGTACGGCGCCAGATCTGGGCTATACGGAAGATGAGTTACCAATTGAACTTCCGAATCTTTAAAAAAATCCAATGTTCTGGCAGCAGTGTGGGAGGATGCGTTGTCATGATGGACTAAGATGTTACGCAAACCGGTCCTTTGGCAACCTGTCTGTAATTTTTCAAATATCTGTGGTAAAGCCACTGCAGTACCATTCAGAATTAACAGTTCTGCGATTTCAAGTGGAATAACAGCAACAGGACCACTTCGGCGAAAAAAAACAGCAATCATTTTCTTATTGACGCTTCTGCTACGAATTACTTTTGTGGGCAAGTCTTCATCTTCGAATACCCAAACACTAGACTGCTGTTTAGTTCCATGACTTTGCTGATATCCTAACTGTTTTTTATAGAAAATCATAGCTCTAAAGGCAGTTCGCGGAATGCTCAGTAGAAAGGGGAGAGAAATCCCCCACCACTTTTAATTCGATTAAGCCACGCCCCCTTAATTCGCGGAATTATTCGCGGATTTCGCGGAATTTTCGCGGATTGACCCAATTAATTTCGCGGTTTGATCTAATTAATCACATATGAAGTTTGATATGTAATTTACATATGTGCTACTGATTAAATTACGCATTAGCTTCCGATTAAATTACGCATTAGCTTCCGATTAAAATTACGCGTCGGACTTTGGCGGCCATCTTGGATTTCTGGCGCGAATATTTGAATTTGAAATTTCTCTGATTTTTTTTCTAAGTTCAATTTTTTGAATTTAAACTTCCCGGGTGTCGGCCATCTTGGTTTTCTGCGCGCGCACTTCTCGCGGCTGTCCTTTTAATTTTAAATTTTCGCGCGAATATTTGAATTTTAAATTTTTTTTCTAAGTCCCTGTTTTGAATTTAACTTCTCGGGTGTCGTCCATCTTG
This sequence comes from Agriotes lineatus, assembly GCA_940337035.1. Classification (NCBI taxonomy): domain Eukaryota; kingdom Metazoa; phylum Arthropoda; class Insecta; order Coleoptera; family Elateridae; genus Agriotes; species Agriotes lineatus. Next base: position 100,426 of record CALNHX010000198.1, read on the forward strand.
GTTTTCTCACATTTATTTTAATTTAAAAAAAGCTTCCTGCGATGTCCCATGGCTGGAGTCGAACCAGCGATCACAGCATTACGAGTACGAAGCCTTAACCAACTGGGCTATCGAAGCGATCGAGGTTAAAGGAATTAAACATAGCCACTTACGTGTCACGAGCCCAGCTTTAAACAAACTATTTTTCAAAAAAGGTTATTTATGAAATTGGAAATGCATTGCCTGTGTTGTTAAATGACTTGTAGTAATTTTAAAAAACTGATTTTACGGTTGGATGTGTCATAATTGATAATTTTATAATTTGTGCCTGCTATATGGCTGGATTAACGAGATACCCATTGTCCCTACCTACTATTGGAAATTTCCGTCTAAGTTCCCTTTTTAAAACAGGTCGGTGACTGTGTTTTGTTTGGTTTTAAAGGTTTGAATATTGTACCACTTAGCTGTTCTGACATGTCCAGACCAGATCTAAAAGAACACGAGTTGATGTAGAGACTAGAGAGAGATCCGGCAACAATGTACCTATTCAGAAAATATTACCTTAAACTGAAAACAACCTAACCTAACAGAAAAAGTGTCAGTTTGCATTAGGGAGTTTAGTTGCCGCAGAGGTACTGCCAACAAAATTACTAGATGGTCATAGCCTCACCTGACCCAAAAAGATCGTGAACGGCTTATATTAGCAAGTATTGGAGAAGGCTTGACTAATTTTAATTATGACATTTGTCAACTAAACATAAAATAAATTTGAATAAAAGCACGCAAAATTACGAAAATACGTAGAAAATTTATAAAAATCGGCATCTTGTCACATTAAATTCTGCAAAAACGACAAAAAACAATATTTTTATACAACTTTCATCGAAAAAATAGTAAAATTTTACGAAAATACGTCTGTGTTGACGACAAATGAAAATAAATTTGAATAGAAACACGCAAAAATTACGAAAAGACGTATGTGTTGACCCCCAAAGTAACAAAAATTTGAATAAAATCACGCAATCATACAGCATCTCACATAAATTTTCACAAAAATCGACATCATGTCACATAAATTATACAAAAACTGTCATCATATCACTTGAAATTATACAAAAAACGACATTTTCATTCATTACACGATGAAAATTGAACAAAAATCACGCAGTCATACAGCATCTCACATAAATTTTCACAAAAATCGACATCATGTCATATAAATTATACAAAAACTGTCATCATGTCACTTGAAATTATACAAAAAACGACATTTTTACTAAACACACGACGAAAATTGAACAAAAATCACACAATTACACGCCATCTCACATAAATTTTCACAAAAATCGACATCATGTCATATAAATTATACAAAAACTGTCATCATGTCACTTGAAATTATACAAAAAACGACATTTTTACTAAACACACGACGAAAATTGAACAAAAATCACACAATTACACGCCATCTCACATAAATTTTCACAAAAATCGACATCATGTCATATAAATTATACAAAAACTGTCATCATGTCACTTGAAATTATACAAAAAACGACATTTTTACTAAACACACGACGAAAATTGAACAAAAATCACACAATTACACGCCATCTCACATAAATTTTCACAAAAATCGACATCATGTCATATAAATTATACAAAAACTGTCATCATGTCACTTGAAATTATACAAAAAACGACATTTTTACTAAACACACGACGAAAATTGAACAAAAATCACACAATTACACGCCATCTCACATAAATTTTCACAAAAATCGACATCATGTCATATAAATTATACAAAAACTGTCATCATGTCACTTGAAATTATACAAAAAACGACATTTTTACTAAACACACGACGAAAATTGAACAAAAATCACACAATTACACGCCATCTCACATAAATTTTCACAAAAATCGACATCATGTCATATAAATTATACAAAAACTGTCATCATGTCACTTGAAATTATACAAAAAACGACATTTTTACTAAACACACGACGAAAATTGAACAAAAATCACACAATTACACGCCATCTCACATAAATTTTTACAAAAATCGACATCATGTTACATAAACTATGCATAATTTTGCAAATGTTTTACACTTTTTATAAAATGCATCGCTCAAAATTAAAAGAAATAGCAATTTCATTGAAAAAATCTACTACCACAATCATTTCGATAAACAAAATTCAAAAAATCTTATACTTTTGACGGAAATATATGTGGCCCCGTCATTTAGTGGCCGAATGGTTAAGGCTTATTATTTTTCTCTCCTAAAATTAAATTTCCCATGGTGATATAAAAAGTAAGAAGACGTGGCGGGCATAAACCTGCAAGGCTATATGGGTGACCTTGAGATGGTAGCCGAAAGAAGGTAGCTGAATAGCAGCGCTGCCCCCCTTTCTTACCTATATGAATATTGTACCACTTAGCTGTTCTGACATTACACTTCCATATCCATATTATAAATAAATTTTAAATGTTATTTTCGACTGAGTTTTAGCCACTTATAAATTACAACAGCTAGTTTAAAATTAAATGGGCGATCGGTCACAATTATATATATCCGCAATAACATGAACAAGAAGATATACGTATTGCTTGAGTAAGAAAGAGATAAACATATAATCCGTTCACGACCTTTTTGGGACAGAGTTGGCTATTATTTTTTCTTTTCATGTTGGACTAACTGATTCGGTGATGTACCCAAAACTTTTAAGAAAAAAGCTGAAGTTTTCCTACGCATTTTGAGTACCTCAAGCGATGTGAGCTGGGATCACAAGGGCACCGTTACTATAAAGGGTGAAATTTTACCGGCGTCTAACATAGTCGATTTAATTCACGACACTCTGCGGCCTCGAAAAACTATTAATCCACCCGGACGCCTACAGTTTGCTGATTACATCAAAGACCTTAACGTTGCTAATGTGCTGCTAGCTAAACCTAAACAGCAAAAGAAGCCAACCCCGACTGGTACTACAGGAAAAACCGAAATGGAAACTGATAACTGCGATTCTGATTTAGAATATAAATTAAAAACACCAGCTACTCATCCAAGTCCACATCAAAAAGGTTCAGTCAGAAGAACGCCGATAAGGAAACGCCTCCAAAAAAGGGCCGTTAGAAAAACGCCTCTAAGGCAGATGTCATCAACACCAAAAACGAAGGGAATTCTAGATTGGGTGCATCTTAAACTTTAAAATTACACAATGAAATTCTGATTTTATTACTTGCAGTCTTTTTAATTTGAAATGTCGTGTACCTCAAACTACAGTTTTGTAAATTGCTAGCGAATTTTTAGAAATAAGACATTCTGCTGTACATTTATATTTATATTATTAAGTATTATACGAAATAAGAACAATATATTTGTTTATTACAAAGTGTTTGTGTTTTTTATTTCTACTCTGCTTTGTTTTTTTCTCGAATCTGCAATAATTACAAAGTCTAAAGCTAAAATATTAGTATTTGCAGTTATTTTACAGTTACAAAGTGTAAAATTTCAAAAAAAAATCAATCTACGATTTTATATTGGCGTGATATAATTTAAAAATTGTGATTTCTTTTAATTTTGAGCGACACATTTTATAAAAAGTGTAAAACATTTGCAAATTTTTCAACGAAATTGTGTGTTTAATTCAGGTTTATGTTAATTTGTGATCAACATACATATATTTTGTATAATTTCAAGTGTTATGATGGCAGTTTTGTAAAATTTTAAGTGAAATGACGGGGCCACATATATTTCCGTCAAAAGTATAAGATTTTTTGAATTTTGTTTATCGAAATGATTGTGGTAGTAGATTTTTTCAATGAAATTGCTATTTCTTTTAATTTTGAGCGATGCATTTTATAAAAAGTGTAAAACATTTGCAAAATTATGCATAGTTTATGTAACATGATGTCGATTTTTGTAAAAATTTATGTGAGATGGCGTGTAATTGTGTGATTTTTGTTCAATTTTCGTCGTGTGTTTAGTAAAAATGTCGTTTTTTGTATAATTTCAAGTGACATGATGACAGTTTTTGTATAATTTATATGACATGATGTCGATTTTTGTGAAAATTTATGTGAGATGGCGTGTAATTGTGTGATTTTTGTTCAATTTTCGTCGTGTGTTTAGTAAAAATGTCGTTTTTTGTATAATTTCAAGTGACATGATGACAGTTTTTGTATAATTTATATGACATGATGTCGATTTTTGTGAAAATTTATGTGAGATGGCGTGTAATTGTGTGATTTTTGTTCAATTTTCGTCGTGTGTTTAGTAAAAATGTCGTTTTTTGTATAATTTCAAGTGACATGATGACAGTTTTTGTATAATTTATATGACATGATGTCGATTTTTGTGAAAATTTATGTGAGATGCTGTATGACTGCGTGATTTTTGTTCAATTTTCATCGTGTAATGAATGAAAATGTCGTTTTTTGTATAATTTCAAGTGATATGATGACAGTTTTTGTATAATTTATGTGACATGATGTCGATTTTTGTGAAAATTTATGTGAGATGCTGTATGATTGCGTGATTTTATTCAAATTTTTGTTACTTTGGGGGTCAACACATACGTCTTTTCGTAATTTTTGCGTGTTTCTATTCAAATTTATTTTCATTTGTCGTCAACACAGACGTATTTTCGTAAAATTTTACTATTTTTTCGATGAAAGTTGTATAAAAATATTGTTTTTTGTCGTTTTTGCAGAATTTAATGTGACAAGATGCCGATTTTTATAAATTTTCTACGTATTTTCGTAATTTTGCGTGCTTTTATTCAAATTTATTTTATGTTTAGTTGACAAATGTCATAATTAAAATTAGTCAAGCCTTCTCCAATACTTGCTAATATAAGCCGTTCGCGATCTTTTTGGGTCAGGTGAGGCTATGACCATCTAGTAATTTTGTTGGCAGTACCTCTGCGGCAACTAAACTCCCTAATGCAAACTGACACTTTTTCTGTTAGGTTAGGTTGTTTTCAGTTTAAGGTAATATTTTCTGAATAGGTACATTGTTGCCGGATCTCTCTCTAGTCTCTACATCAACTCGTGTTCTTTTAGATCTGGTCTGGACATGTCAGAACAGCTAAGTGGTACAATATTCAAACCTTTAAAACCAAGCAAAACACAGTCACCGACCTGTTTTAAAAAGGGAACTTAGACGGAAATTTCCAATAGTAGGTAGGGACAATGGGTATCTCGTTAATCCAGCCATATAGCAGGCACAAATTATAAAATTATCAATTATGACACATCCAACGTAAAATCAGTTTTTTAAAATTACTACAAGTCATTTAACAACACAGGCAATGCATTTCCAATTTCATAAATAACCTTTTTTGAAAAATAGTTTGTTTAAAGCTGGGCTCGTGACACGTAAGTGGCTATGTTTAATTCCTTTAACCTCGATCGCTTCGATAGCCCAGTTGGTTAAGGCTTCGTACTCGTAATGCTGTGATCGCTGGTTCGACTCCAGCCATGGGACATCGCAGGAAGCTTTTTTTAAATTAAAATAAATGTGAGAAAACCAAGATGGACGACACCCGAGAAGTTAAATTCAAAACAGGGACTTAGAAAAAAAATTTAAAATTCAAATATTCGCGCGAAAATTTAAAATTAAAAGGACAGCCGCGAGAAGTGCGCGCCAGAAATCCAAGATGGCCGCCAAAGTCCGACGCGTAATTTTAATCGGAAGCTAATGCGTAATTTAATCGGAAGCTAATGCGTAATTTAATCAGTAGCACATATGTAAATTACATATCAAACTTCATATGTGATTAATTAGATCAAACCGCGAAATTAATTGGGTCAATCCGCGAAAATTCCGCGAAATCCGCGAATAATTCCGCGAATTAAGGGGGCGTGGCTTAATCGAATTAAAAGTGGTGGGGGATTTCTCTCCCCTTTCTACTGAGCATTCCGCGAACTGCCTTTAGAGCTATGATTTTCTATAAAAAACAGTTAGGATATCAGCAAAGCCATGAAACTAAACAGCCAGGCGCGTAGGAGCGTTTTCTAGACTGCGGGGGCCATTCTATTTTCAATAAAGACTTACACTTCTAACATGATCCATTAATACGAACTATAATATTTCTGATTTCCTGATTATCAATTTTTAGTTTTATACTATATGTTAGGGATGAAATATTTGATGGTTTTGGGGTGCATTATTTTTAAGTTTTAATTACTACGTTTGCCACGCCTGGAATGTTTTGAGCCCTGGAATGTAATGTAATCTTGACGGATGTATTAGGCATTGGTTCGCGGTCAGTTTTTCGGGGACCCAGACGCCACGTGCAACCAATGAACCGTATCAATGGGGCTCGGGTAGAAATGAAATTCTAAAATACACAGAACGTTTTGGGGTGCGACAGTGAAAGGGGAGTGGGGGTGAAAGTGGTCTGTTTTGCGTAATTATTTCTTGGCGTAAGCGATTATATGAGAATCAATAATTAATTATAAGGTGATAAGTAGCATAATGCGAGGCGAAGCGGCGAGCGTAGCTAGGCGTAATTAGGTAGAGGATTAATTTAACTAGAGTAGAATGTACGTACTATTGTAGCTAGTTGAATGGCATTTGGTAGACTTTTTGGCAATTACAGCAAATGATAAACGTCAGAGGTTCTTGCTTGTGCTAGTGGATTATTTGATAATCAAAGGGTTGGACCCCGCAGGAGCACGTAGTCCGCACAGTGGTCTCTGGAAGCACGTAGTTCCACAATCGGAAGCACGTAGTTCCGTAATGATAATGAGCCCGGAAGCACGTAGTTCCATGATGGGCAGTAGCCTAGCAAGATTTACGGTAATTGCTGTACTGTGAAAGATCAGTATACTACGGTACTTATTACCGACTCTGTACGGGTTGTAACAATAGTTAATCTAGTGGATTACTATTGGGCAGTACTAGCGAAAAGTACCGACAGCTAACTCAACCAGTGAAGGCGGCGATGAGGTGTCAAAGGGTTGAGGCTGACGGATGTAAGCCCAGCATTGTGATGCCACTGCCAGGAGTACGGTGCGGCCTGGGGGGCGGCCACCCCCGGTGAGTACAATTATTATTATCGATGAGATTTACAGGTCAGTAAGTTTATGTTCTTTTACATTTAACTGCCTGCCTCCGCCACTGGGCCAAGGAATGTTCGAACCTGCACTGTTTGCGCCCCGTTGCCGCTTTGTGGTCATGGGTGAGTTGCATCCATCACGTTGACACATTTCAAAAGTATCGGAAATTGAATTTTAATATAACACACATAAACTCTCGTCTAACATATAATAGTATATTGTAGTCACTGGTTACTTAATAAGTGCTATTTTATTTAAAAAAAAACACTGTACCATAAAAAAAATTAATTAAACAATGAACAATGTTTATTATCAGATTTTCACATAAGCAAAGAATACACATGAATAAGCAAACTTAAATAAATATAGAAACGAGTTTCCGAAAAATAAAAAGGGTATAAATAAAGATTAAAAATAATAAAACACAAATACAAAAATAAATTCAATTAAGAAACCATCATTTAGAAACCTGTACCAAAATCAGAAATTCTAGTTGGTAAAGCACCTACTAATGTTCCACATAATAAATCAATAAATGTATTTTATCTACTCCAGCGGGATAAGTAACGCATTACGTCACTCATTTGACACTATTTCAGTTAGGTAATGAAGCTCATTACACCACTCAGTTATGTAATGGTTTCATTACGCAACTGAGTTGTGTAATGACTTCATTACGTAACTGAAATAGTGTCAACTGAATGACATAATGACATTTGCCTACTCAAATATTTTTGAAAATGACATCTGACATTTATCTTAATGCACTTTTTTCAATTTTAGGCAGTCGTAGATAAAATTTTGTACAATACATGTGTGATAATGCATTATTAATATACTTGTGTGCTTACACACACGTATATTAATGATGCTGTTATCCCACTTGTATAGCAAATAACTATTATCAAACCCGCGCCAATCGGTTGTTCAAAAAGGCGGTTAAAATCTTAATAGTAGGCATCTTTTGGAAACAACCTTTCAGTTGCACAGCAAATACCCGATAAGAAAAGTGTTGTTATAGTAGTCTCATTTCAATTATATCCGACCACACCGATTACTTTCTGGAATAGTGAAATTTAATATCGTTCACTCGGCGGCAATAAAAATTAAGGCGATTTACAGACGCGGGTTTTAATTACAATTCAAGTTCATAAATCTTTATGTTAGTGGTTGCAAGAAATACGTAAAATTATAAATTATGATGAAACTAGAAACAGATATTTTTGAGGGGGCCAGGCCCCTCTGAAAATTATTTGAGGGGGCCATTGGCCCCCGTGGCCCCCGCGGCTCCTACGCGCCTGTAAACAGCAGTCTAGTGTTTGGGTATTCGAAGATGAAGACTTGCCCACAAAAGTAATTCGTAGCAGAAGCGTCAATAAGAAAATGATTGCTGTTTTTTTTCGCCGAAGTGGTCCTGTTGCTGTTATTCCACTTGAAATCGCAGAACTGTTAATTCTGAATGGTACTGCAGTGGCTTTACCACAGATATTTGAAAAATTACAGACAGGTTGCCAAAGGACCGGTTTGCGTAACATCTTAGTCCATCATGACAACGCATCCTCCCACACTGCTGCCAGAACATTGGATTTTTTTAAAGATTCGGAAGTTCAATTGGTAACTCATCTTCCGTATAGCCCAGATCTGGCGCCGTACGACTATTTTTTTGTTTCCAACTGTTAAAAAAATGATGTGACGTAAAAGATTTTCCAGTGCAGATGCAGCAGTTACAGAATTTTAAAGAATTTTTGAGGACCTTTCAAAAAATGAATTTTCCGAATGTTTTAAAATGTGGTTTCAAAGAATGCACAAGTGTCTTAGTCTGAATGGAGAATATTTTGAAAAACAATAAAGATTTTTTGTTAAAAAATGCAACGGTCTTTTAATAACTAACAATTTTCAGCGTAACCCTCGTACAATTATCCACCCAAAATACCAAGTGTACTAACTATTAACAGAGCATCCCTCGTACTGCCCAAAACAAAAATTGGTGCTTTTTTGCTTTTTTTTATATTACAAATTGTCAAGAAACTGCGGTTGAAAAAGTAACTATTAAGTATTTTGAACCTGGCGAAAAGCGTTTGCAAGAGTGACGTTAAAGATATGAAGGCCTCCGATTTTTTTATGTGGCGTGATCTAACATCAATATAGAAATTCAAAAAAACTGATGGACCTCGTCTGAAAAACATTGTAGACATAGAAAGCACATGAGGGTTCAAGACACTTTTTTATAAGGATTTTAACGGCACAGAATTTAAAGAATTTAATTTTATTGCAAAAAAATACCAGAAAAAAAATATAACAAAACCAGCAGCAAACAAAGAAAACCGTGGTACTGCACCCGAAAGGAAGGTAAATGTACTTCAAAAGTTAGCACCTTTAATTCCTGCTCACAAACTATCTTTTTGGCAAGAATAAGTACAACTACCTTGCCAGAGGAAGCGTTTTTAAACGAGTAGTCAGTGTTATTTATATTCAAGTGTTTATTCTCAAAAATTGTTAAGGTTTCATAAATTTTATTATTGATTTTGCATTTAATACGTATTTGAATATAGTTTATGAATATATTATTATTTGGAATAATTTTTTTAATTTGAATATTTTTGATCGTTTTTAAATAAAAAATGAATAACAAATTGTTAATAATATGAGCATACGCTATATTTGATAAGAAAAATAAAACTTTTTACTGATGATTTTAGAGTATCTGCATATTTTGTGTACCTATATATGTTAAATTTGATATGTGTTGATACCCTTGAGACACAATTGAAAAAACAAAAAATAGGTTGAGCAAATAATTTAAGATATTAATAAGTTAACAAATAAGTCAATAGCAATAAGAAAAAGTTAATCTTAAAAGAAAAGTATGATTTTTATTATTATTTTTTATGATATCCAATTAGTGGCTACTGTTTTCAATCTCCATTTTCTCACAAACGTCAAATTAGCAGATACGTTATTTTCGTTAAGCATGGCAGTATAATTTCAAATACAAACAACGTAAAAAACCCAAATTTAACAGAATAGGGTGCACCTGGTATAAAAATACTACTTCAAAATTAATATGATTGTGCATCACCAAAAACCAGGCAGCAGAACAGCAAACACAGATAACTCATAATTGTAAATAACAAACGGGCGTAATTAAATTAACAAAAATGATGGATAACGGTAGTTAACGTTTACACAACCCGATAAGACTCAAGGAGGATTGAAGGAGCCCTTCGAGACCGATACTACTTGGCACGGGGATTCAAAAATAGTTACGTACAACAGCAAATAATATTTACGCAAGCAGGTCCTGAAGCGCCCCTGTTGAGAACAGTGCTACTTGGCATAATGATTCAGTACTAGTTACGTATTAGGCACCAACAATGACTCAGTGCAAACACCTACAGACGCAAACCTTCCACAGAACATAATTGAACCACGGGAAAGCAACAGCATAATAGAACATGTAGGGAAGACCGCTGAAAATTCCGCGAACATTAGAACGGCCGTGAAAGCATGTATGAATGACTATGTGACTTAGTACCCCATAGGTCGAATTAGGGCTGATACGAGATGCCCCAATAAATACGGCTAAGCTAATCCGACATCCTGACATGAAATTACTTATTTCCAAAAACGTCGTATTTAAATCGACTTTACCTAAGAGTGAGTGCTACGAAATTGCAGACTCAGTTTTGCACAAGACACACACAAAAAGTATTTTTAACTTGTTAAAATTAACTTACACAAATGAAAGTTCAGTATTGACTTCTACAAAAAACCTATGAATATTTGTGCACAATAAAGACATTTATTATTGTTTCATTCCATTTGATAATGGACTTATTTTTAGCAATAAAAATGCTGAAGCCATTTTAGCACGGTCACATGTGCTCAGCCGGCGAAACCGCATGACAATCCGCTGCTTAATCTTGTTCTATGATAAATTCGTCAATGATTTTAGCAGTAAATATGTTAAAAATTGTATCTTAAAAAGCTGCGTGGCGCAGATGCGTAAGCGCCAGCCTGGCATTAAGCAAGTCCTCGGTTCGAATCCCGCAAGGGTCGGAAATTTTACGTATCCTTGGCGATTAGAATCGGGCTCAGTGAGACCGTTCATAGTTTGGCACCAAATTAACTGTGATCTACTCAGATCCACAGACCTAAGAGATAGAGTAACAGGGTCAACACGTCACCAAGACAAACACCTTACACAATGGTTGCTGCGCAAGCACCAAAGGCGCGCTCCAACTCTGTATCCCGAATCCGGAACAAGTTGAGCATTGTACCGCCAGATGCCAGCGCATCAAGCACCAGCCCCTACACCGCAAGGTAAATGAGGTTACAGATTATACATACATACATCTGTAGGTTGACAAATTTCAGGCGTCAACAGATCAAACCGTGTTATGCTAAGGTAAGAGACAACATAGGTGAACGCAGGATGTGTGTTTAACAGCTTTGTGGTAGTACGGATAATGTAGTACTTCTGGTAAAATTACCACCTATTTCCAGGTATTTTTAACTTTACCGCACTTCACAATCCCAGGATAGTGGTCTGCAAGTTTGAATTCCCCACGTTTCGTCTCATCGTATTAAATTGGGGTTTCGTAGTCAGTGGGACAATTAAATATTTCTTTCCGAATTCGTACTTCTTGCCGCCATCACGTGAAACGACTCACTGAGCCGCTCGTGCCTGTAAATTAAGCAGCCACGAGAAATAAACCTTAGAAACTTTTTTGTGTAACGCTAGATGACTTCACAACGAAGATAGATATTGGGGTTGTTTACTGTAACACGAGCCATCAGCTGCCGACCTAGATAGTGTATTTACGTTATAACAGTTCGTTGCTTCAATGTGTTGTAATTTGGTAGTGAAGCAAAATGCAGTTTTTCGAATTTTGAAGTAAACATGTAATGCTGCATTTTTACGTAGCCCCATACTCTACTGTACTATTAATTTATATTGCATTAGATTGCTAGTTTAAACAGTTGTAGAAACATAAAACTCGATTTAAAACTCAGAATAGCTTAGGCAAAGTTAATATTGCTCTGGCTGGCCCACTCGTTGTCACCTAGAATCCTGAAATCGTGCATGCAAACACTGCCAGCAATAAAAACCCAACAGTTTACATAAAAAGATATATAATTTGTAAGAGAAACTGATTATCATAACTATCTACGGGCGAAAGCTGTTTCTATTCGCGTTGATACCTATTAAATATAAATAGGTAAAACTTATATTTAATTAGAGACCACAGTTCAAACACAAACCCCGTAAAAATGTTTAAGTCTCAAATACCAATTCCTTGAAGACGGGCCTGTTTATTTGCAGGGCATGCGTGCAGCTAATTGCTGATGCAGACGTTTGAGGGCTTACTACGAATGCTGATTCTGCAGTGATGCCAAGCGATATTCACTTCAGGCGCCTTCCCAAGTATCGCATTAGCATTTTATGTATTTTTGCACTACTAGTCTCAGAACGCATCGTTATTGGCCTAGTTTTAGGTCGTGAAGTTGATTTTCTCCACCAAGGGAGAGAAAGTAAAATAAACAATTTTCACCGTGGTAACTAATAAATTGCTAAGTTACCAAATATGACTATTTTAATTTTGGCGCTTTAAAGAGCTGTATTGTCAGGTTGACAGTTAAAATATTTTCGAAATTTGTTGGGAATTTAGGCATTAAGCCGTTTGGTAGTGCAAAAAATAGTATATACACCACGGTAGCGAATCGTCTTATAACCTGAGCGCATATTAGATACTGAGCGCGCAGCGCGAAGTATCTAATATGCGCTCAGGTTATAATACTGCGCTTCGCTACCTTGATGTATAATATACTATTATAGGGCTCCAAATAGTGACCTAGACTTATTCTTAGATCAATTTAAAGGATGTTTAAGCATAATGTGTGATAAAAATCATTTTGGTAAATTAATTGTATGTGGAGATATGAACATCAATTATTTATCTGATTCTCAAGACAAAGATAAATTCATTGACCTTGTAAACTCTTTTTACTTAAATTCAATTTTTAATGAAGCAGCAAAAATAACGACGAGGTCTAAAAGTGCCATTGATTATATATTTACTAATTTTAATAATATTATAACAAAGAAACAGATTATTCAGAACGGATTGTCTGATCACTCTGCACAGGTAGTTTCATTTCTTGTAACAGATGAAAACAGTTATATCTCTTACTAGCTGTTAAATGCGACTTCGTTCGCGTGAGGTTCGTTATTTGTGTATTAAATAATGAGAAATTATTTTCTGTCATCCCATCCCATCGCATCCCATCCTATCCCCGTTCCCGTCCCCGTGCCTTCCTCCGTCCCCGTCTCCGTACCGTCCCATCCCGTCCCGTCCCTTCCCTTCTCGTCTAATCCGGTCCCGTCCCGTCCCTTCCCTTATGTCATGTCCACCGTCTTGAACTTAAAAATAAATGCCATTTTCGCAATCAACGTCCCAAAAAACCTGAATCACGACACCCATAGCGTATTTTAGGCTTATTTACCCCATTTCACTTCCTAAGGGGTTGATTTTCGAAAAATCAAGAAATACGTGTTTGCGTATTTGTTTTTAGGAGTACTCCTACGAAGTTTCAAGTCGAAATGTCTATTTAATATTATTTCTCCATACAAAATTGGAACCCCCATTTTACCCCTTTAGGGGTTGAATTTCGAAATATCCTTCCTTGTTCCTTGTATACATCATAAAGGAAACCCCTGTGTAAAATTTCAGCTTTCTAGGTCCAAGGGTTTGGGCTGGGCGTTGATGAGTGAGTGATTCAGTCAGGACTTTCAGTTTTATATACCGGGTGTCCGTTCTCAAAGTCGAACATAGGGGATTAACATTGTATTGGACGTTTTTGCCGATTCCTGCTCGCCAGTTCAACTTACAGGGAAGGCAATGGTATCAATGGAAAGATAAAATTATTACGCATCAAATGATACCAATAAGAATATTCAAGATGCGATTTTTATTTTAAAATACTAATTTAAAACTTGGGAATTTTTAAATATGACATGCCTTGCTTTTCAAGTTCGATAGCATTTGTCAAAAAAATTGATAATTAGTTGGCGTAAATCAGGTATTATCTGTCAACGTCTGTTAAAATTGTCTACAGAAAAATGAATTATTTCAAGGAAGAACGAGTAAATGCACTAAAGTTAATTGCCTAGGTTCGACTTTGAGAATGGACACCCGGTATATAGATAAAAGTCGATCGTTTTCAAAGAAAAACATCAAACTATTTATGAATTATCTTGAAATTGAAGATTGGCATGATCTCATAAACTGTAATGGTGATATCAATAATAAGTTTAGTATTTTTAATAGTACACTACTATATTACTATGATTCTAGTTTTAAACTTGTCACTAAAACAAAACATAATCTTTGCAAAACTAAAAACTGGATAACAAGAGGTATAAAAGAATCAGCACCTAACCTTCAAAAGTTATATATACAGCAAAAACAAGGATTAATTACTTTAAACTATTATAACACTTACAAAAAGAGCTTTATGTCATTCTCCTTAGCATAGAATTTCGGCTTAGACCGCGTAGTATTTGTATATGAACATCCAGCATTTTCTGGCTTAATGTGCCTTGCACTTTGTGAAGTCGAGCAAAAACCCGCGCGATGGCCATGCTCTTTGGTGGCTCGTGTTGTTTGAGTATCTTGAAAACGAGGATACTAGGCAGATTTGGCCGTTTTGCTGTTTGTGCATCCATATTCACTAACGTTTCGCAAGACCTTGCAGCTTGCATCATCAGAGTGAAAGTCGCACTAAGAACCGAAGGTCGGTGTGGAGCTATTTATAGTCCTCTGTGCCACTCCGCGCGCCTGGCACAGAGGACTACCTCTCACTACCTCTCTCAAAACAAAGATAACCTCTGCCATAAAATGCTCCTATAGTATCGACCCCACCTTAAAGCACCGGTTGATTCTTAGAAATGCAATAACTCCTCGCATGTATGGCCTACCTAAGATACATAAGGAGGGCGTGCTGTTGAGACCAATTGTCAGCGCGATCAATTCTCCTACACATGCTTTGGCAAGACATTTAACCAGTATACTACAGCCTCTAACTGGTAAAACAGACTCCTTTGTCAACGATTCAGCAGATTTTGTCCAGAAACTAAAGAACATAAAGTTAAACAAAGATGATCTCTTAGTCAGTTTCGACGTAGTATCACTCTTCACGAAAGTGCCGGTTGATGAGGTGCTAGTAATGCTCAAAGATCTCTTGCCTACAGACCAAGTTGAACTTCTCGAAATTTGCCTGAAAAACACGTACTTCAGTTGGAACAATAAAATATACGAACAAGTCGAAGGAGCGGCCATGGGTTCACCGCTATCACCTGTTATCGCTAATATCTACATGGAAGCTTTTGAAACCAAGACTCTCGAACAAGCGCAGCTAAAACCGACTTGCTGGTTGAGATATGTAGATGATACCTTTGTCATCTGGTCACATGGACGCCAGACATTGCATCTGTTTCTAAAACACCTGAATTCTGTACATCCCAACATACAATTCACAATGGAAGTAGAGGAAAATTTCAGTATTCCGTTTCTAGACGTACTCGTGAAACGTAAATCAGATGGCAGTTTAGGACATGCAGTCTATAGAAGCATACTTTTACAAATGGGCACACTTTAGAACTTGAGCATGCCAGAGTACTTGCCAGAATACCGCATTACCTCCCGCCAGTGATACGTGAAGCCATATAAATAGAAAAACATCCAAATAATATCAACATGGAAGATGGCTTTAAGCCAAATACCTTAAAAGGTATTTGCTTTAAGCTTAGTAAAACGTGGACCCCTGTGATACACGACCTAAAGCATTACAACCGCTGTGCGTCATACGGCCACGCCCCACGGATTACGTTACACTCGGATGACCAACCAGCGTTACGCCACTCCGCGCGCCTGGCACAGAGGAGCAAGGTCTTGCGAAACGTTAGTGAATGTGGATGCACAAACAGCAAAACGGCCAAATCTGCCTAAGTATCCTCGTTCTCAAGATACTCAAACAACACGAGCCACCAAAGAGCATGGCCATCGCGCGGGTTTTTGCTCGACTTCACAAGGTGCAAGGCACATTAAGCCAGAAAATGCTGGGTGTTCATATACAAATACTACGCGGTCTAAGCCGAAATTCTATGCTAAGGAGAATAATATAGACATATGATTAGATTTGAAAAACAATTGTATAACAATCAAATACTGCATTCCGATAACAGATAAAAAGTAGTATGGAACATCCTAAGTTCTTCAATAAAATTAAAACAATAACATACAGAAAATAATAGTAGAATAATAAATGAAGTTGAAGTTGTAGATAAGAAGGAAATAGCCAATGTGTATAACAATTTCTTTGTGAATTTGCCGAAGGAGATAAGTACGAACAAACAAAATGTCAGTAACAACTATACAAAGATTACAAAATTCGTTAAAATCCCTCACCACACAAATATTTAACAACTGCGAAATACGTATTTCGACAGCCACGATGCCATCATCAATAGCCACGAAAAACTTACACTGCAAAGAGGCAACGATGTACTCGTGACCAAATCACAAATGGAAGTGTACGGTGTGCCCAATTCAATTTCAATTCAATTTTCAAAGTTTTTATTCAGCAAGCATAAATACAAGTCAAAATTCTTAATAATTCTAACCTAATCTATCCTAACTGAAAAGCCGTTATAGGGGTAGCATCCCCTCTTCAGCTTTGTTTATAATTGTTTGGGACAAAAAAAAATAAAAAAAAAAGAAAATTACATTTTAGTTAAATTAAAAAAAAAAACTTTATAAGGGTAAAATGGCAAAGAGATAACTAGCTATTATATCTTCTCGATCCTTCAGGGAGGGCAGAAGTCGTCAATGTCCTGGGGTCGTCATCCTCTGTTCCTGGCGTCGGGGCCCGGCGGAATCCTGCTGGTATCATCCACTACACCAGCGAAACGTGCAGGAAGTTCCCGGAGTACGAAGCCGCAAACTGTAAACCAAAAAATTGGTAAATAAGCGGCTTTAGCACTCGACCTATGCGGTCACGCAGGTTGGGAAATAGGTTTGATAAGGAGCTTATAAGGAATCGGATTATGGCGTGGAGTGAAGGATCTTCGAAGTTGGCGAGGACTTCTGGTGGAGGAGCGTCAACGGTTTTAAGCGGAGCGGCGGTGGCGGGAGTTGCAGCTTCTGCAGGGCGCTCCGGGCATCTCGGAGAGAATGCCACGTGATCGCAGTTGCAGTTGCTGCATTTAGGAGTGGTAGTGACTCTGCAGGTGCTGGTGGGATGGGAAGCGCCGCAAATGCCGCAGACGGCCTTCCGCTGTTGACAAGCATCAGACGGATGGTCGAACTTCTGACATTTCCGACATTGGATGGGCTGTGGCTTAGGAGGATGGGAGGGCTCTGCGTAGTAAGTAAAATGGAACATACGCAGTCCCTTGGTAAGGAGGTGGTCAATGGTGGCTTGGGATTTGGTAGTGATTCGGAACAGGAAGGTGGGTTTATCGGTGGCCTTTGCGATGATCCTCCAGGCGTTGCTAAACTCGAGGTTGGCGTCGGTGAGCCCCGTCTTCACGTCCTCGGCGTCGACGTCCAGCTGCACGCCGCGAAGCACGCACGAGAAGGTGGGCGCCTTTTCTGTTGCTGCTCTACGGGGGGCTGGACATCTGTAGTCCGTGGCGATGGCGAGGGGCTTGCCGGCGTGGTGGGACAGGGTAGCGAGTCGTTCACGGAGGTCCGCTTGCGGGGAGCTGATCGTAGCAACACCGTTGGGGAAGACCTTCAGGTTGGATACTAGGAGGCCTGGGATCTTTCTGCACAGGATCTCGAGTGCTTTTGGGGTAGCCGCTTCTCGGGGTAAACCTGAAACAGTAACCGTATTAATCAAGCTTGAAGTGGAGCCAACGGAGGTTCTAGAGGAATGAGAGGATTGCGAGTTGGAGCGTCGGCGTCGGGCGACGTCGACCCAGGAAGCGGTGTTGGTGGTTTCGGGAAGTGTTTGTGATGGAGGCGTTGGAGAAGGAGGCGGCGATGGGGACGGTTGAGGTGCCGGCCTCGGTGGTGACGGCGGCCCCGAAACAAGCAAATGATCAAATTGATCGGGCAACAGGTTCCTGAAGCCGCGACGTCCGTCCCGAAAGTCGTGCACCTCTAGGTCCGCCAAGGCGCCAAACGTGGACGGATCGGAAAGCTTGTAGATCCAGGGGAATAACTCCTCAGGCGTTTGCGGCGTCGTCTTCTTTTTCTTCTTGCTTCTTTTTCGGCGGCGATCAGGTGGGGTGATGGGCTGCTCCTCCAAGTCCACGTGCGCAGAGCGAAGAATCCTCTCTGACATCGGGGCCTGCAGGCAGCTGCTGGACCTCACTGGAGTGGAAAACGATGGCAACGGTGGAAACTGGTACGGTGGCGGGTAACTCATCTTGCTTGTTTGACAATTCTTTTTAGTTAACGCCTTGACATTCTTTTTATGGTAAAGTCGAGCAGCTAATTCTCCGCCACTGCGGAGCACGCGGAACCAACGACCCTGGAGTCTGGACTCAACACGTGCTCTAGGACTTTGAATTGAACTGCTGACTCTGGAACTGGGACTGCTCTGGTAGACACGTCTGCTCGGTGCGGTAGCTCGATGCGGAATCGCGCGATGTGCCCGCATTTTACATCTATTTATACTGTCTGACTCAGAGGTGTGGCCGAGGGCCCTCGGTTTAAACAAATTTTGTGATATTTTTAAACCACAGGCTCCAGTAGTGTTTTTTTTTAACTATACAAAGAAATCAAATTTTACAGACAAAACTATTTTTCTTGAGGCAGCTACTGAATCTGAAGTCATCAGTATTATAAATGACTTAAAAAACAGTAACTCATCTGGTCCTGATCAATTCTCTACATCTATCATAAAAAAGTGTGCTATCCAGTTAGCTCATATAATCAACATCTGTATCACTGAACGCTGCTTTCGGAATATGTTAAAAATCTCTAAAGTCATTGCTCTATTTAAAAAAGATGATCAAAAATTACTTTCCAACTATCGCCCAACTTCACTTTTGTCGGTATTTTCCAAAATCATTGAGAAAATTCTAGCTAAAAGGATAAACCATTTTTTAGAACTTAATAATCTTTTATAAAACTCACAGCACGGTTTTAGGCATAACAAAGCGACTATGTCAGCTGTACTAAGTGTTCTTTTTTCTTTTTTTTTTTAATTTAAAGATTTATTGGGTACTTCAATTACATAGACTATTAGCACCCTATACTATAAACAATTAGATTATAATTAATACATTATATAACATTATTTTATATTTTGTACAGTAAACCAGTGTCCTTGAGGAATTTCAGTACGTTGTCTGTTTTGCGTTCGTCGTTTTCAAGCGCTTCTTTAAGGTTTGGACAAATATTGTTTTTATGTCGTTGTTGGTCGAATTTTGGACATTGTAGAATGACATGTTCGACAGTTAGAAGTGTATTACAGGTCTCGCAAAGCGTTGGTTCCAATTTTTTGATGAGGTAGTCATGGGTTAATGTTGTATGTCCTATACGAAGTCGTGTCATAATTATTTGCTCCCTTCGGTTTCTGTTTGATTGCCACTTGTCTACGTCTTCTTTTATTTTTCGCAGTTTGTTATTTGTGGTTTCTTTCCATTTTTCTTTCCATTTGATGTTTAGTTTTTTCTTGATGATGTTTTTATAATCAGATGAAGGAATTTTGACGTTCAGTAGTTCTGTGGTGTGTGCTTCTTTCGCTCTTTTGTCGGCTGTTTCATTTCCTGCTATTGCTATGTGTGAAGGTATCCAAATAAAGGTTATATTTTTGTTTCTTTCTTTTGAGAGTACATGTATTTTTTCTTGAATTTCAACAAGGAACGGATGACAAAAGTTTTTATTTCTGATGCTATTTATTACGCTCAAAGAATCTGTGCAGATGACGAAATGGTTATGGTGCGATTCTTCGATTATGTTGAGGGCTTTTAGAATGCCGTATGCTTCTGCTGTATATATGCTGCAAGTCAATGGTAGATGGAATTGGTAACTATCTTCTGCGAGCACCACTGCAGCTCCTGCATGGCTGTCTGATTTGGATCCATCCGTATATATGAATTTGGAATTTTTGAATTTATGTTTTAATTCGTTGAATAACGCTAGGTAGAGAGATGGGTGGGTGTTTTGTTTTGTAAATTGTGTTAAGTAGGATATACAATGAGGAGGATTAATTTGCCAAGGGGGTATTTTTATAAAACGTTCGCTTGATAAATTTGAGATTAACGTAGTTGATTTTAGAGAGTTTGTTATGTATTGTTGCAGAGGTGTTTCAGTTTGTGTTGTTACCTGTCGATTATTGCAGTAGTTGAAAATTTTTTTAAAAAGTTGGTATATTTGGATTAGCAGCCAGTTTTATTATATGATTGAGGGCCAGTTGGTTTCTTCTAAATTCTAGGGGTTGTTCTCCAGCTTCGCAGGCTATACTGATAGTCGGGCTTGTTCTATAGGCTCCTGTTGAAATTCTCATTGCCATATTTTGTACTGGATCTAGTATTTTTAATCTGGATGGTTTTGTAGCAGTGTATGCAATGCATGCGTAGTCTAATTTTGTTCTAATCGTGGAGTTGTATATATTAATTAAAGTTTCTCGGTCTGATCCCCAATTTCGATGTGCCAAAGCTTTGAGGATATTACGTTTTTGGAGGCATTCTGTTTTCAGTTTTAATAGGTGAGGGATCCAAGTTAGTTTGCGGTCAAAGGTTATTCCCAGGAATTTTATGTTGTCTACATATTCAATGTTAGTCCCTTTTAGTTGTAAAGTAGGATCTTGGTGTTTTTTCCGAAGTTTGCAAAAATGAATTGCCTTTGTTTTGCTGCAGGAGAAGTCAAATCCAGTGTTTTCGGTCCATTTTTCTAAATTGTTGATGGTGTTTTGCATTTGTGTTTGTAAGGAGGTTAGGTTTTTACCTTTTTGGAATATTACTATATCGTCAGCAAATAAAGCAATTTTTGTTAATTTAGGGATAAAGTTTGTTATTTTATTCATTGCTATAAGGAATAATGTCACGCTGAGAATTTCACCCTGAGGTACGCCATTTTCTTGATGTTTGGTTTCAGACACAGAGCCATTTATTCTTACTCGAAATTTGCGATCTTTTAGGAAGTTAATTAAATATTGTAGTATGTTGCCCTGTAATCCATATTCTTCTAAAGATTTGATGATGTTAAATCTCCAGGCAGTGTCGTATGCTTTCTTAATGTCCAAAAATACCGCTAATAGGTGTTGTTTATTATGGAGTGCAAATTCTATTTCGGATTCAAGGTATAGGATTGCATCTGTGGTTGTTCTTCCTTTTCGAAAGCCATACTGTACTTCGTTTAATATATTTTCGGTTTCCATGTACCATATGAGTCGTTTATTAACCATTTTTTGAAGAATTTTGCTTAAGCAATTAGACAACGAAATGGGTCGGTAGTTTTGTGGGTCGGTCTTGTTTTTGTTGGGTTTTAGTATTGGGATTACTACAGATTCTCTCCATTTGCTAGGGTATACATTATTAAGCCATATATGATTATATATGTTTAAGATATGGTTCCAGGTTTCTTTGGGGAGGTGTTTTATAATTTCGTACGATATACCATCAGGCCCCGGACTGCTGTTTAGTTTCATGTCTTGAATAGTTTCTATTAGTTCTGAATAGGTAAAGCACGTATTTATGGGGTTTTCTGCATCTTGAATAATTTTTACTGGTATCTTTTCTGCATCCATTTTTTTGTTAATGAACGTCTGTCTGTAGTTTTGGTTACTTGAGTTTTGTGCGAATGTGTCTGCCAAGATATCTGCAATTTGTTGAGGGTGTGTGCAAATGCCTGTATTTGTTATTAAAGTTTCAGTATGAAAGATAGTGCCTTGACCTTCAATACTTTTAATTTTGTTCCACATTTCTTTGGTGGGAGTGTTTAAGTTGATTTTGGAGACATAATTTTGCCATGACAGTTTTTTACTGTTTACAATGGTTCTGCGTGCAATGGCTCTTGCTCTTTTTAAGTGTATTAGGTTTAGAGTGCTTTTATCTTTTCTGTATATATATAACGCTTTTTTGTTATCTAAAAATTGCCTTTTGACATTCTTCGTTCCACCAGGGAACCCTTTTCCGTTTTCTTTGGTTATGTTTATACCCTATTGCTTCTGTTGCTGCGTCTGTTATTTTCTTTGTTAATTTTTCTATTAATGTATCGATATCATCAGTGGTTGAGATGTCTGGGCAGGTTCTTGATAAAACTTCAAAGAGTGTCCAGTTGGCTTTTTTATAGTTCCATTTGTTGTGGATTAGGTTGTTAGGGAGGTCTGAGGATTTTTGTCTTAGGGTTATTGATATCGGAAAGTGGTCACTACCATGGAGAGATTGAAAGACTTCCCATGTTACATTGGTAGCAAGCCGTGCATGACACAAGGTAAGGTCTATACTTGAGAAGGAACCAGTTTTTGTACAGAGGTGGGTTGGAGATCCATCGTTGAGTAGTACCATGTTTGCGTTCAGGAGTTTTTCGATTTCTTTCCCCCGATGGTCTGTATGGTTGGATCCCCATAGGCGATTGTGTGCATTGAAATCTCCCATTATAAGAAAGGGGACAGGGAGTTGTGATATTAGTTGTAAGATGTCGGTTTCGTCAATGCTTTGGTTAGGCGATAAATAGATAGAGCATATGGTCACTTTTTGAGGGATATAGGTTGTAATAGCTACGGCTTCTAAATTAGTGTGTAGACTCAGGTTTTGTGCATAAAGAGAATTTTTTGCGAATATTGCAACTCCTCCACTAGCTATTATATGGTTTTGACGGTCTTTTCTATATATGTTGTAATTTCTAAATTTTATAGTTTTCTGATCCTGGAATCTAGTTTCTTGTATGCATATATAATCAGGTTGGTTTTGGGCAATTAGATGTTGGAATTCGCCTAAGTGTGCGTATAAACCGTTGCAATTCCACTGTAGAATGGACATATTAAAATAGTAATGATTCCAGACTAGAGTGAGGAATTGATTGTTTTTTAAGGTTGGTCATAAGTCGCGTGAATTTTGTTTTTATCGATCTATCTTCGAGGAAGGGGTATAGGTCGTACAGCATTTGTATCAGTTTGTTGGTGTCAGTGGTATATTGGAGAGAGAATTCTAAGTGATCACTTCTGCCCTGAACATTTTCCAAAAAGTCCAGTAATTCTTCATAGGATAGTATATATTTATCTTGGTTGGTTTCAATTATTTTTTGAAGTGGCTGTATTAACTGTCGCACTTCTTTAGTACTACCAGGGCTTTCAGAACGTAATTTCTTTTTTTTTAATATTTTTGTAGGGTGGATAGCGAGCTGTTCATTTGAGAATGTTTCGTTTTGAGGAGGGTCTGTGTCTATTATAAGGGATCCTGCTTTTGAGTCTGTGGAATCGGAAGCTAAGCGTTTAAAACTCTCTTTCTTCTGGGGTTCTCGATTTTCTTTTGATTCAATGGGAGTGCTTAATGTATTTGTATCTGGTTCGTTGTTATTGATTTGTTGAGTGTTATAGTTAGGAACTGGGAATATGGTGGAAGTGTCTTTATTTGGGCATAAGTTGGTTATGTGTCCTACTTGTTTACATATGAAACACGAAATTACTTCTTCACTTATGAATATTCTGTATTTGGTATTTTCATAGTCGATTAGGAGAGTTTCCGGTACAAGCGTTTCGTCTTCAGGGGATATGTAGACGTGTCTTCTAAAGCTTAAAATATGTGTATATCCTTCTTCTTGCATTCCGGCTTTTAAGAAATTTATTGATGACAATAGTTTTATTCCCATACATTTTAATTCGTTTTCAATAATGTTTTGGGGTATGGTTGGGCAGACATTTGATAGGATGATGCGTTTAGCCGGTTTTATCATCGGTCATATATTAATTTCAAAGTTTTCTATTTGGATTGTTTTGTATTCTTTAGTAAATCTGTCGACAATGTCTTTACTTTTTAGATACATACAGATTCGGTTATTTGATACTCGCGAAGCAAATAAAATGTTTTTGGGCCCAACAACGTTTCCTATTTTTAAAACGTAATCTTTGATTTTTATTCCATCGACGGAGTTATGGCCTGTTCTTTTGTGGGAAAGATATCAGTTTGTTTCGAGGCTGCATTTGCAAAGGTCAACGTTTCCGTCGAGTTCATTGTAACGAGTAGGTATTATTTGGTTAGAATTTATTACAAAAATCCCTGTAGTCAGAGATTCCTGTGATTATGGTGGTTAATTAAGGGTTGGAAAAATAAAGAGGAGGTACTCTACCTAGCGAATGTCGGTTTAATAGTCACTTGAGGGACACATAGAAAACCAGGTCAAATGATTGGCACATGTTCACTCTAACGTTCACTCCACTAAGTGTTCTTGATATCATTTATAGGTAACTAGATAAAAATAACAAAGTGGTAGCTCTCTTTGTGGATCTGTCAAAAGCTTTTGACTGTGTTGACCATGAAATTATGTTAGAAAAAATAGAAAGTTATGGACTACGTGGTAAATGCAATAATTTATTAAGGTCATATCTAAACAATAGAAAACAGTTTGTTAACTTTCTTGGTCAAAATTCTGATGAACTTATAATTGATGTTGGTGTTCCACAGGGAAGTGTTTTGGGCCCGTTGTTATTTTTACTATATTGTAATGATCTAGATAAGCATCTCTTTATATCTCACTGCGAATTCCCAGATGATATGACAATGGTAGCTTACAACAAAGATCAAGGCGACGTTAATCGACAGCTAAACAACAATTTATCAACAATTTATAACTATCTTAGTAGTATTCACTTGAAAATTAACCAAGAAAAAACACATATCTTACAATTTCACCCACATACTGCCAACTATACGAGTAGTCCTCTAATTAGGCTAAATGGTAAAATAATTGAACAAGTAACAAGTTTCAAACTACTGGGAATACACATAGACATATCACTATCATGGCGGAATCACGTTAATTATGTTTGTAACAAATGTGCAAGTACTTGTTTTGCACTGAAGACTCCATCGCTAGCAAAGACATCACAAAGACTTTTTATTACTCAAATTTTGAATCTGTTATAAGATATGGAATTAGCTCGTATGCACACTCGTCAGCTGCAAACAGAGTATTTATAATGCAAAATAGAACCTTACCTTGTATGTCTGGTCTAAAATATAGAGAGACTTGTAAACAAATTTTTATCAGTGAACAAATACTCACCTTTCCTTGCATTTATATATTAGAAAGTTTAAAATTTGTGAGATAAAATATCTCCAATTTTAACCTACAAAATGAATATCACAATTATAATACTCGCCGTGGCCAAAATCTGCAATACGACATACACAGACTAGAGCTTTACAAATCAAGCCCTTACTATATGGGGGTCAAATTATACAACAAGCTACCTAATAGTATTACAAATCTTAGTATAAAAAAATGCTTTTTATTCTGTAAACGAGTTTTTGTCCCATGTTTTTATATAATTAAATATCTGTAATTTTAGCTTTGCCCAGTAAGTGTTCCTTACACATACCCTATTTTCTGTACTGTGATATTTATGGGGTAAATAAAAAAAATATTTATTTTATTTATTTATTGCGTCATTCGCTATGAAGCTTCCAAGTTCCTCAATTTTACTGGTTTGTACAGTAAATGGAGGTAGTTAATTCTAATAACTAACCTGGGTTAGTCTTTCTGCCAGTTAGACCCGAAGCCCGCGCTATGTGCTACTTTATAAGGCCAAAATTGTGACATCTACCTGTGCCTTGTTTGACCCCCGATCCAGGTGAGGTTTTAAAAAAAAATAAATACTGATGAAAACCTCTACAGAATGCCATCATTCGGAAGTGATGCAAAGCCGTGGGTCCCATATTACTATGATGTAAAAGATCCCTTGCTAAGGTTGGAACTCCTTAGTCTTGGCAAAATTCTAAGTAGGACTAAGGTACCTGGTACTCTGCATGCCTAGATCTTGTCCACGGAGTTGGCAAAAAGGGCCTATGAAGGCCTACTTGCTAGATATGAGTCTTCCCAAAAATACTACTACTGCTACTACTACCTGTGTCTACTGGAACACCTCAGGATTGCTTCCAAGGTGATGGTTCACTATCGAAATCTGCACCTCAACTGGTGATGCATTAAGTGTAGGTGGCTTGTTAACGTAGATTTACACAGTCATTTTCTTTAGGCACTTAATTTACTGTAACGGCCCTGTAGCGACTGACTCCTTTTCGTTTCTCCCCGCCCATCACTTGCTTTGTTCTATTTATAACTACACGTCTCCGATCAGTGGTCTTGGCCCATTCACTTGCACACACGAAACTTACATTGCGTATTAAATTAATTAATATATAATGAGGAATACGGTTTAGTTTTATTACTAGCAGATATGGTTAAATACCAAAGTTATGAAATATATATAGGGTAGCACGAATCGACCCATTACAAACATAAGCATACCAGTTACCAAAGCTAAGCCAACCGACAAACTAATTTCATTTCAACTTACAATTTATTCAAGATTTTATTTGCTTGATACAATACTCTTTTAAGCACGCATACTTAATGTCCAGACAGAGCACTGGCAGACGGATAATGAGAACGAATTAGCTGCGTTCGAGTGCGATCGATTTCGAGCGTTTTCCGTTTCACCATTATTTCCCTCTCGAGGTCGCTACGCGCCTGGATGAGGTTGGCTTGACTATCTTCGGCTTGTTTGAGCTGTGCCATCAGGGCACTCACGTTTTCTCCTATCGATTTTACTTCTTCAACCAAACTATAACAAAATATAAAATATTCTCGTGAAACCAAAAAATGTCTATACAGAGATTTACAAAACGTTGTTCTCACCCAAAATGTGCATCGTCTCTACAGTTCTCAACTCGCGGTCGCAAAAGCCGGTTGTCCAAGCGGGTCTGCGCCTTTTTCATTGGGAGGTCCATCCTTCTGATGGCATCGCGGATGTCTCGAATCAAATCCTCTACATCTGCCAACCTTTGCAATATCTGTAAATGTAGTTAGTGCAGAGTAATTTTGAAATAAATACAAAATTGTTAGCAATTTCGTGCAATACTTGTAACAAATAAATTTCGAGTTCGAAAATATCACTATGTGAAACTTTTTTTACTTCTTTGATTGATGCACTCCGGCTATTAAACTCATTAAAAAAGTATCGCTTTCATCACTAGTTGTACAAATAACTATTATAGATAGCCCAAAAATAGTTTTTTTAGTATTATCTGCGCAAAATCAGTATTTTTTGCCGCGCATGAATGAGAATGTCATTTTTAGCCGAGACCATTAGGTTGATGCAAAAAAGTAGTTCCCTGTGAACATCCTCTGGCCACTAACACATTCACGTTCGTCTCATTAGAGAATCGGTTATAATTCTGTTTTTGCGTATTTATTATCCATCTATTAAGAGTAGAGTAAATTGGAAATATAAAAAGAAGTTTTCATTTTCAATTGGGTTGTATGATTTAAAAATTAAATGAACTGGGGTGGGGCACATTATACTTTTTGATTTCGGGTGGAATATTGCTATTGTCTAGCTTAGGGGGTTTATTATTAAAAGTATTTTCGGTCTAGGATGGAGTGTGTGATGCCATATATTGGGGTGCATTACTTAATTTTGATTGATGTACCTATACGGGCTGTAAAAACAAGCATTCAATGGAAAAATCTCAAACTGTACGATACAAAGAAAAAGCACACACTGCTGTTTGTAATGCTGTTGCCGAAAAATATCCTATCCCGTTGCGACAAATATTACTATACATTTTCGTTTTGGTTGTCCGATTTCTGCTGATATGTCTTTAAACACAAACTGTATAAAATTTCTTCGTAAAAACTGAATGAAAAGGAAACTGTAAATACCGAAAAGTCTGAAAGAAAATCTCCGTTGTTTTTGGAGGTGGAAGAAAATAGTTCTCACATTATGAACTGCATTCTTCGAATACAACGCTAAGAAAACCAAGAAAATTGTATGTTAAATAAGTTGACTGAGAACAGCATACCTTGGGTAGCTGTTGTAATTCTGAAGCGACTTTCCTGGGTAGCGCTCAACAAATTCCTGTATACATCTACCTCAATTGGAAATTAAGCCTACTCTAATCTTTTAAGGAATTTGTAATATTCGCTAAATATTTATATATAAGGGAGGTGTTGGTTTGGAAATGATAACGACTGACACATCGAGAAAAACGCTTTAGAAATCCACTCTGTTAACCTTTCTCTTACCGACCTATTTTTTACAATAACTACCAGGTAGGCTGCACTTGCACCCTAGTTATTTTAAGGTCTAAAACAAATTAAAATTGCCATTTTTCTATATCGTAGTAGCACTGGAGCGTTATTGACATCTAGTAAGACCAAATACTATGCAAAAACAGTAATTTATTAACAAATCAACGTTTATAACAATTTACTTTTTGCAGAGACTACACTGTTGCCTTGTTTTTCTGTCACGTTTTCTGTCGCAGAGATGACAACGCTCTTGTACTTTCGTTGCAGATGTTGTTATGTTCATAATGGGTTGGTTACTTTGTACTTCTAGCACAACTTTTACCATATGCTCTTTTAGTTGGTGTTGTATATGTTTGTTGTTGTAACAACGAATGATCTTTTCTTTTACTAGAATCTAGATCCTTCCCAACTGAAGCAGATTTTTTTTCGTGCATTATTATCATTCCCTTCCCAATCGAGATTGGCGAACATCCATACCTTGAATGTATTGATGACAGAGATATCCAGCAAATGATAAAATATGGCCATCGGTCATGGGTCTTCCTTTGTGTTGAATATTGTTAAGCAAGCTGATCACCTACATCAAAAGCTCCTTTGGTTTTATTGTATGACAATATAATTCCAGGTTTGTAGTCTTCATTTTCTCCCCCGACCTTATCATCAGCGTGTTGGCTAGATAGCAATATTACTGATATATTTTCTTTAGTATGTATATGATACCAGAGTACGATTGTTTCGGAACATACAATACTGTATTGGTTTACATTGGAAATCCAACATGGCGTGTGCCGAGTAGATGTGTTCGTGAAGCAGAGCAAAGTATTACTGTTGTTTAAAGTGCTAATGGTGATAAACTGCAATAAAGTGTGAACTATTGAAGCTGACTGTAAGTGGGCACTGAAATATAAAACTATTACTTAACAACAAAAGCGCAATACACTTATTTAAGCGTGTAATAACAAATCGTGGCATTGTGGTGCTCGAAAGTTTTCGTGCGCATTGTACGTATCAGCTTTCTGCAAGGACAAACGTTGACAAATTATAATTATGCCTAATACAAGTCAAAATCCTCAAAGTCTTGAACTGGACGAGATAGTGTTGAAGTTAGAGGAAAAGATGGAATCGTTGTTTTCGAAATTCGAAGTTAAAATTGAATCGAAAATAGACTCGCTACTAAAAAATATGGAAGATAAGCTGAATGTTACAAGTTCTAAAGTTGAAAATCTGGAGCAACAGATGGTAAATGTCTCGATAAAAATGAAACAAGATGACACTCGTGCAGACAACCTGGAGCAGTACATGAGACGAAATAACCTTCGGTTTTTCGGCATACCTGAAAGCGACAGGGAAAATGTGGATGATCTTATATTATCTGTATTGCAATCCAAACTTAAACTATCAATAACAACTGATCATCTTGAACGAGCACATAGCGTTGGCCGGAAAAAAGGATCGACACCACGGGCTATCATAGTAAAATTCGTCAGTTACCGCACAAAGGCCCAAATATTGTCAAATAAAAGGTTGCTGAAGGGAACCAAAATAAGATATAATCTTATCAAACTGGCAAATGCGAAGTTAGGAAAGGACAAAGTATGGAGTCATGATGGAAATGTAATTGGAAATTTCAACGATGGGACCAAAAAACGAATAATCGATGCAGCTATAGGGCATTCGGTAAACACAAAAACATTTAAATTTTTTTGAAGTTGGCATGTGCATATAATTTTTCTACTAGGGATTCTGTATTTTGTTTTGCAAAGGTTTGCACGCCTGCATACTGGCAGATTTTAATTTAAAAATGACATTTAATATTTCTCATTGTCAGTGTCAAAGTAGATATTTTTCTAGAAATTTTAACCTAAAGTTCCATAAAATGTAATAAAGATACCCATTAGTAAACGCTACGTCAATAGTATCCAACACAGTATTTGTATAATATCCTTAAAAGTAGTTAATTACAACATTTATGACAGATGGGTAGTAAATGTCACACCCTTAACCTATTTGGTTTAGTAACTTTTTGTAAGTACATTCCTAGACAAAGGTGAATTTTAGAAGTACACTCATGAAATTTTGGATATCAAAGGCCACTTTGTGTTTTTGTGTTTACTGAACAGACTATATGTTACAAAACAATCAAGTTAAAATTTAGAGGTCGTCGTTCCTTAAAACCGGCAACATACATAAATAGCTGGTGCAGGTGATTACTTTATCAAAACGTGGGTACTCGCATTTCTTTCAGTTCTGTTCATTTCTTGTATGATTTTTGGGTTATTTTTGTAACTTAGAATTTATTGCACTGTTATTGTGGTAATTTTTATTTATTTACATTTTTTATATTGTCTTGGTAGATGATAAATAAATATTTTGATTTGCTCTCACAACATTATCTAAATACGCATTTAATGTAATTTGAGCTCCTTTTTTTATTTCTTGTATTTGTATATAGATCTTTCACTTATAACTATAATTAACCACTAATAATTTTTATATTTTTGTTTTATTTATAGGTATTTATTCCAAATATTTTTGATAAAGATGCAGGAAGATGTGTTAGAGAGAGATAGCAATATGGATACTATAATCTTCAATGACAAGGAGCAGTGTCGACAGTTTTTCACAATTTCAAGGAACCTAGCTCAAATCAAGGTTTGCCACATTAATATTCGTAGCATAAATAAAATTTTTGATCAATTTATTTTATTCCTTGAGCATGTAAATATAACGTATGGGACATAAGTTTTGAGAAAAAGTTTGCCTTGAAATTTCTACTTGATTTTGATGTCTGATCTAGTTACCATGAAACTGGTAAACGAATTATGTTTTGTTTTTATTGATAAACGGCAAAATTTATTCAATAACTTAGTTCAAAATGTCGTACAAACTTGAAGTTCGCAAAAGTATCTATCGCTGTGTTGGACGGTTGCCCAAACGTGAAATTGTTACCTTGTTCACAGATCAAAATGTTAGCCAGGCAACGATTTATAGGACAATAAGAGAATGCGAAGAGGGTATACCTTGCACTAATTTGCCGAAAACTGGAAGACCATGAGGTCTTCCAGTTTTGGCACAAAACAGGATTAATAGACTGGTACAATCCGCTCAAGACAGAATTGGAATCTCTAGTCGAAAGCTAGGTCGCCGTTTTGGGGTCCCATACAAGACCGTTCAGAGAATTGTTTTTCCCTTCTTTTTCTATAATGTACAGCATTTCTGGACAAAATTCTCTGGACGGTCTTGGATGAGACCCCAAAACTGCGACCTAGTTTTCGACTCGAGATGCCAATTCTGTCTTGAGCGGATTGTACCAGTCTATTAATCCTGTTTTGTGCCAAAACATGAGGTCTTCCAGTTTTCGGCAAATTAGTGCAAGGTATACCCTCTTCGCATTCTCTTATTGTCCTATGATTCGTTGCCTGGCTAACATTTTGATCTGTGAAGAAGTTAACAATTTCACGTTTGGGCAACCGTCCAACACAGCGATAGATACTTTTGCGAACTTCTAATTTGTATGACATTTTGAACTAAGTTATTGAATAAATTTGAAGTTTATCAATAAAAACAAAACATGATTTGTTTACCTGTTTCATGGTAACTAGATGTGACATCAAAATCAAGTAGAAATTTCAAGGCAAACTTTTTCTCAAAACTTATGTCTCATACGTTAGACTTTGACATTCTTGTTTTAAGTGAGACTTGGAGAGTTCTTGATGTAAATGATTACAATTTGCCAAATTATACGCTGTGTTACAACGAAGGAAATTTCAATCAAAATGATGGAACAATTATATATATTAAATCGGACATGTATCAAAATTCAAATTGCATAAAAATCAATGAGGAAATTTCTTACGTGTCACATGCAAAATCAATAATATACAAATGGGCTTATTGCAGCATACAGACCACCATCAGCCAGTACTAAAATATTTATTGATGATCTTAAACCAACACTAAAATATGCTAAGTTACCATTGGAAATGTTTATCGGTGATATAAATATTGATATCACTAATGAGCTAGATAACAATACACATGATTATTTAAATGTATTACAGGAGTTTGGTTTTGCAACTTATTTAAACGCACCTACTCGCGTAACAGAAACATGTAGTACATGCATAGATCATATTTTCATAAAATCCTCGGACCTAAAAGTCATCAAGAATCAACCAGCGGTTTTAAACAACGCTTTTACAGATCATTTCCCTGTTCTGCTACAGGTTCTCATTGACACCCCATCACTTATTTATAAAACAGATTGCGAACAAAAACATGTGCTAAACCGTATTAAATTAGTTGATAACATTAAAAATGAAAATTGGGATACTGTATTAAACACGCATGATGCAAACTTAGCTACATCTATATTTATGAAATCTCTTTCGGATTACATTTCTAAAGCAACCAGAACTATACATACTACATCTCGAAAAGCTAAACTTAAACCTTGTAAACTTCTGGTCTAGTAAATAGTATAAGGCACAGAGATAAGCTTAGTAGGTTAACATTACGAAATACACAAAATGCTCAACTAAAAGTTGAATTCAGAAATTACAGAAATTTATTAAATAAACTTATCCGCGCGGCAAAAAGTAATTATTATTTAAATAAACTTAAATCGGCAAAAAATAACAGTAGAAAAGTTTGAAAAACAGTATTAGAATCCATAAATTCCAGAAGAAATGTGTCACATATTGGTAGTATAAAAATAGAAAATGATGTAGAAACTGACGATAATAATAAGAAAAGTAACTGTTTTAATCAGTACTTCATAAATGTTGGTAAAACCCTAGCAATGCAAGTTAAACAAAACCCGTCAACATCTGAAAACCTAAATTCCGAAAATTTAACACACAATTCTATGTTTCTTGTACCGGTAACGGATTCGGAAATACTTAGACATATTAACTGCTTAAAACCATACTCAGCCCCCGGGCCAGATGGAATAAATAACAAAACAACTCCTTAGTCTCGGCAAAATTCTAAGTAGGACTTTGACCATATGACCAAAGCAGTCGGTGTCTAAGGTACCTGGTACTCTGCATACCTAGACCTTGTCCATTAACAAACAAACAAACAAACAAACAATTAAAAGCATAGGTAACTATATCTTAACACCTCTGAAACACATGTTTAATTTAGCTTTTGCAAGCGGAACATTTCCAAATGAATTTAAACAGTCACTAACCAAACCACTTTTAAAATCTGGAGATAAAACTAAGGTTAATAATTATCGCCCAATTACTTTAATAAATAATATAGCGAAGTTATTAGAAAAATGTTTAAAAGAAAGGTTGATGTTCTTCTTAAATAAATATAATTTATTATCAAATGCACAATATGGATTTCGTGAGAATAGGAGTACAGAAGATGCAATATTTGAAGTCACAAAAATTTTATACAACAATTTAGATAAAAACCTGAAAACCATTGTTGTCTTTATGGATCTTGCCAAAGCCTTTGACACGGTATGTCACAATATTCTTGCTTGTAAGCTTGAAAGATATGGAATACGCGGAATAGCACATAAATTATTCAAAGACTATCTCACCAATATAACACAAAAAGTACTAATTAACGAAGCTGTCAGTGATGAACTTGTGGTAGAATATGGGGTACCACAAGGTACCGTACTCGGGCCAATTCTCTTTTTGCTATACATAAACGATCTTCTCAATATAAAAACGCCGATGACACAACATTAATTATCTCCGCCGACACCTGGACAAATGCCACTGAGAAAGTGGAATACGCTATGTCACTTGTAAAACAACAACTTGAAATAGACTTACTTACAATAAACTATACCAAAACAAATTTCATATGTTTCAGTATTCAAAAAAGTGAACATCCTGATATTGAAAATATTCAAATACACTCAAATTCTTGCTTAAAAGAAGTCAAACTGAACTGTTCGTGCGACGTATCAATAAAATCCACAAAGCATATTAAATACCTCGGAATCTATATTGACTGTAATTTAAAATGGGACAAACACATAAACAACCTGTGTAACAAAATCAGAAAAACACTATACAAATTTAAAACACTAAGCTCCATATTTCCACTGCAAATTAGCAAAATGTGCTATAGCGCCTTAATAGAGTCACAATTACAGTATTGCATAACTGGTTGGGGTGGTGTGTATGACGTAACGCTGAAACCGTTAAAAGTTTTGCAAAACTATGTCTTGAAAATTATTTACAAAAAAGATTATTTATACTCCACAGTGTCGCTATACAACATTAGTAACTTTTTAAATGTACGTCAACTGTATACTTTAAGAACAGCTGTTTATTTGTATAAAAATCCAAGTGAACTAACTATCAGTGAACATAATTATTCAACTAGAAGCACTGTACCAAGAAGTAATGCCTTCATTCCTAAGTGTGTTAAAAAAATTAGACAACGCCACATTACATATACAGGGATAATAATTTTTAATCAAATGCCTTCTACACTTATTTACCAAAAAAAAAATGAATAAATGGATACGTGAGGCAAAACCTAATCCTTTTAACTTGTTTGAATAAAAATCGTCTCTCTACCGCAATCTGACTGCTCTTTTTCTTTTTCTTAATTTTACATTATTATTGTTATTGCATTATTCTGTATTTTGTATGGACATTTCCTTCACCCAAAGTTGATCAGATAGTTGTAGACTTGTGAAAAAATTATCAGTGGTTATTTCATGCCCTGGTGGTAAATGGTTTACTAAGTCTAGTACGACTCTCTCACCTTGGTTCTTTTCTGATCGGTTATTTTTTCTTTCTAAAAAAATATGAACACAATTCATACTCAGACCATTTTACCTAAGGGCATTCAAAGCCCTACTAGTCCATTTTCTAAACGCTAAAAATTCGCTAAAGTTCTAACTTCGTTGACTCAAAACCGATTTTGAACATTTTTTTTTTATTATTTCGGAAAAAGTTTATAGAAAAGTTCCCCATAGGTGAGAAAGTGTGCTTTTTATTTTTTCAATTGTTATTAACAAACAAGTGGTTTTTAATATACTCTTAATTAAAAAATGTATAACTATTTTATTTATTTAAACAATTGCCTGAAATTTGATAACATAAGGTTTTTGGGGTCGCAGATTACGAATCTGGCCTCAAAATGGGTCTAAAAACAAAATAGCATCAAAGGTCTAATTTTTTATTTTATTTTTTTTTTACATTTTCATTAGATGTCTGGGGGTTTTTGGGGTCGCGGATTACGAATTTGACATGAAAACTCAACTCAAATAAAAAAAGGCGGACCAAAATGGCGGAGAGGGGTCAATTTTTTTAAATTTCTGATACCTATACTTAGGGGTTTTTTGGGTCGCTCATCCCAAATGTTATGTTCAAATTTATCAAAAATAGAAAACAGTACCTGAAAAATGGTGGAAACAAATGATAGAAGAGTTAAATGAGTAATAAAGATTGATTTATTAAAATTAACTCAAGATACATTTACAAACAAGAAAAAAATTATTTAGCTTTAGTTTATTTTTTCTCTACTTCTTCTATTGACACTGCCGGTCGTGAATTAAGGCAACTATTTCCGCCACATTCACCGCAAGCCTAAAGTCCACTTTTCAGCTGGTCCGCAGCTAGTTTTGTAGTTGCAAAAAAATTATTTTAAGATTTTTAATGGAGCTGTTCTTGTGTCATTAGGATTGGAAAACACTTTCCTGTATTATATTTCCAACCCCAATCTTCCCTTGAAATATCTTTGTTTTCCAGCCACAGCTGTGTTTGCAAATACACGCGTTTTAAATGTTGTTCTGTTGAATCCATCGTAGGGCATAATGATGCTAAATCAACGCTACTTTTTTTTAGTAAATGCCTTAATAAAAGAACAAACCTAAAATTAAAATGTTTTTATTTTAAAAATATATGTATTGTATTGCCTTGAAATGTGGTTATACCGGAGAATATTGCGGATATTATGGAATGACCATGTAATAAATATTAAAGTTCTGGAGATCATGGACAACATCAAGATACGCAAACTCCAATACCTCGGACATATAATGAGGAATGAGAATAAGTGCGTCCTACTACAATCTATTATGAAAGGCAAGCTATATGACAAACGTGGACCAGGACGCAGAAGAGTATTTTGGTATTTTCGTTCATCCAATGAGTTATCTAGAATTGCAACCAATAAAGTGAAGATAGCCGTGTTGATCGCAAACATACGAACAACAAGAAGATTTTTTTCTTCTGTTAAAACATGCTGAAGTTGTGTTACATCCAGTTAAAGCATGTACAGAAAGAACATGCTCACTACAATTGGGATGCGCAAATTGCAGGCTTTTAGAAGAAGATATTTTTTTATTTTCTTTATTTTTGGCAGGTTTAAAAAAAATACATTTATATCAGGAGAAACTAAAGCTGTAGTAAAGTAATAGGTCTATATTCTCTGATACTACGACTATGTTTTTATTTGATGCATTGAGAGCTGTTGTAACTATTAACCGATCAGCATCACTTTTAGCTTGAGAACAGGGATATTATTTGCAGCTTAAAAAATCAATAAAACGACATGAAAGACATTTGCCAGAATTTTTTCTTGATACAACTTTAAAAACCTACTGTCTCTTTCAAATCGAATATCTGGTGCAGTTTTTGTTTTTAGACGTCGGTCTCTTTCAGCAGATTTTATTCTATGTTTCTGAGAATCGACAAAAACACTTGCTTTTTTCCATAATTACAATTAATATATCTGAAATTGCACCATAGTGTTGAACAAGTTGCCATTTGTTTTTATGGAATAACATTCCTCCGTCCGTCACAAATAGAAAAATCTATAAATTCAGTAATATCTTTTGGAAATTGTACAAAGAGGTCATAGAAAACATTGTTAGACGTTGGAATTTATAAGTATGTATTCGTATGTTATATTTAAATCTATTTAATCTAGTTAAATTTGAGTTAATTTAACAATTTAGAATTGTATTTGTATATAATGTTTATTAAATAATAATAATAATAATCGTACAGAATAAAAATTAACCTTTTAATGCTATATTTATAATTACTGTGTAATTCAGAAATGAAGCTATTTTGCCGCTTTAAAGACAATATTTTTCATTTTTGATATTTTTTTACATAAAATTTAAGATTAGCTACCCAAGAAACTCTATATAGATAAGAAATAAAGTTCGAATAAAAAAAACACACTTTTTCGCCATCTCGGATCCGCCATTTTGTGTTTTAGTTGAGTTTTAATGTCAAATTCGTAATCAGCTACCCCAAAAACCCCTAGACATCTAAAAAAAATTTTAAAAAAATTAGACCTTTGACGCCATTTTGTAGACGCCATTTTTGTTTTTAGACCATTTTTGAGGCCAGATTCGTAATCTGTGAACCCAAAAACCTTATGCTATCAAATTTCAGGCAATTGTTTAAATAAATAAAGAAGTTATAAGTTTTTTTAATTAAGAATATATTAAAAAACACTTATTTGTTAATAACAATTGAAAAAATAAAAAGCACACCTTCTCACTTATGGGGAACTTTTCTATAAACTTTTTCCGAAATAATAAAAAAAAAGTGGACGTGACTACCTCCCTGGACTTTCCCATACTGGAAACTTTTCATATCGTCTTTATTCAACAGTTTTTACAACATATCAAAATTTCAACTCGATGACTCACGTCTTCACCGTGATAAGCGTTTACACTTTCACGTAAATTGCGGGTAAATATAAAAGAATGTGTAGTTCAAAACGTGACCACCGAGCTTCTGCAGATGGCGCCAAGTGGACAAGCCGCCACTGTGCTAGTTTATGTATTATTTTCCTCAAAACGGCTGTAGCACCGAGGTGAAATTTTCTAAGTACCTGGAAATTATATTTTCTAGGGCATACAAAATCGATTTTTTTATTTTCGAGGAAAAAGATTCTTTGACGCAAAAATATAACAACCGTTAGAATAAAAAAATTATTTTTCAAAAATAGAGGGGGGAGGGGGCCGGTGCGCTTACATATATCCACGAGTGTAATATTTTTTTGCATATTCATATGCTCCATTATGCACTGAGCAATTCAGTAAAAACCCCAGCTACCTATCTTGTTTTGTTTATTAATTAAAGGGGTTTAAATTTTCAAACTTCAAAGCTTCGTAGAGGGCGCCACAGATAATTCATGAGATTCTTTAAAAAACAGATCGATAGCCCTTTTCGGGGTCTATCAGTGTATGAAGTTTAAACAAATTCCTGTGGGCAGTTTTTGAGAAATGATTTTTAGAAAATTTCCAAAATTTTGAAAATTTGTAATTTAGGCCCCTTAATATTTTTCAAAACACTTTTTATATCACCTCATGTTAGGCTTCATATACTATTTAGTAAAAAAAATCAATTGAATCGATTCATCCGTTTTTGAGTAATAGGGCGTTAAACTCAAAATTTTCAAAAAATCATTTTAAACCTAGCGAGTTCGGCAAAAAACTAACAGATTTGTCTTATGACCCTCTATCGTTATCCGCGATAAAATTTTCAAAATTTTAATCACAAAAACAGTGATACCAAAAAAACGTGCGTAACTTCCGCTTCCGGTTTCGGATTTTTTTGAAAAGCTTATTTTGTCGATGAATTTTCGATACACCCCCGCATTCCAAAGCGCATCAAAATCGGAGCAATACTTTCGGCTGTAGGAGCGTCACCCACCCACACACCCACACACCCAGGCACCCACACACCCAGGCACCCACACACCCACACACAGACAGACATTTTTTAAAAACAACTTTTTGGGGTTTCTAGAGGCCCAAAACGGATATTTCTGTGAAAATCTCGATTTCCAAAATTTTCATGATTCCAAGACTTCCCTATACCTATGGGTATGGGAAAGTAAAAATATTCAAAATCGGTTTTGAGTCAACGAAGTTAGAACTTTTTTCCTTCAGTAAATGGACTATACCCACATACGCATATTTATTATGTATATGTAAAATTGCAGTCTGCTAGGCTCCAAATCTTGATCCTGTATTTGACAAGTTGGCTGTTCATGTAGACACGGAATGGAGCTTTATCTTTAAAGGGAACAAGTTGTTCATCCACGCATATATGAGCATCTGGTTTGTAGCTCATTGTATATTCTGCAAACAAATATATCGAATATCTATCTAATCGGAGCCAATTTATCATTTTCTTTTATTTCTTCCCTGATTTAGAAATTATCAAAACGAAGAAATTGCCTGAGTTTGTTGTAGCGATTACGAGACAGCGTAGATGGAATGATAGCTCTACAGTAGGCAGGGCTGCTACACCATAACATCTCAAAAGAATCCTTACTACTTTTCGGAGTACCAATTGTAATTAATAGGCCAATATTTCAGTATTACTTGTTGGAACACATGTTCTTGGTAGCCTTACGGTTTGCCTCGGTTACAATAATATCTATGATTTCTGGCGTAATAAACAACAAAAATGCATCTCTGAAGCTAGAAATTACAGAACTGTAGGCCGTTAGACCAGAATTAAGATTCAGTATATGTTTTCCAGATTTAACTCTTATATTTTTTTATGTTTTGACCGTTCAGTGCTATCTTTGACTACATGCGTAGGTAAACCTTTCGCGGCGTCATCAATTCTATAATCACTTTCATCTAAACTATAACTAGAAAATTTATCATTCTTGTCTTCATCAGCTGACACATGATTACTTTCCTCGTAGCTGTCTTCTTCTTGCAAAAAATTGTCGAATTCAATCATCATAATCCGGCAACCTGTTGGATAATTTTGATTCTTTGGTCAGTCTTCCATAAAAGTTACTTATGTACACTCAGGTGCAATTGCCGCCCGCCAGCTCAATCGAAGAAGGCGTACAGGTCCTTAAAGGGTTAGTCGGTAGAATAAAACAAGAGATAAATGCCCAGCGCGCCAACGAATTTTTATCAAATAATGGCGAGTGCACCCAGGTGTTCAAACGAGAATTCGTAAACTCAAATAGCTTATACACAAATACAGTTCCTGAAATACAAGCTTCAAATAAGACAGGTAGCCGTAACTAAATCAAACCTCCATAGCTGGCATAATCACAGTATAATTTCTGATAAATCACTGTAAAAAATCACAATATATATATTCAGATCAGAATCGTAGGATGCCACAAATTATATGCTACGATTAATAATTTATCATTAAGAATATGAACTACCTCTGACAAAAATGGCAAGTAATACTTACAGTTTTACACAAAAGTTTGCAATTGTATTATTGCACACATTAAAATAAATCGATGGACAGACAAAAATTACAGCGTAAATCCTTGTGGTTGCTTGGTTTCGGAGGAAACGCAATATGCGTTTCAGATGTGGACTCAAGGTCGACGATGCCATGGCTTCCAAAACCGTTTGGCCCAATTTCGTGCGGCAGAAAACTGGTGGCCAGGGAGAATTTGCAAAACGACGGCAAGGACAATTTAGACCTGGAGGTAGGCCTCCTTGTCGGGTCCTTCCTGTGCTCTAATAGCGCACGCAGCAGGGGTTAAAATGGCCCCAAAGATCCAAAATACCAGCCCAAGATCGCATGCAATAGCAAACTGTAATTAATGCCCAGATCGGCCCTCCGACACTAGCTGCTATAAGGGAGAAAAAGGTCTACGATAGCATGCAGGTAATATAATGGATTTCTAAAGGAATTTTCTACATACCCTGGACGAAATTCCAGGCATGTGAGAAACACTCGGTAGCGTAAAAGCTCCGCCAAATGGCGTAGGATTAAACTTCCTTAATAATGAAATTCAAGGACTTGAAACAGCTCCAAACAGCGTAGGCAAACTTTACACAACCAAAAACTAATGGCAGCCCAGGAATCCTCCGAAATTTCAACACTGTTAAAGCGACTTCATCTTGTTTCGCCGATCAAGGTGGAAAAGGACGCGCTTCGAAACAATCGCCAGCTATATCAAACTTTTGCAGCAAGACCAAGGAAGTATGGGTGGCTCTAACGCACGAAATACAAACTGAGCACCAAAGACATCAGAACCGAAAATATGCGTAACAATTTGAAATAAATACTACAGACTTCGAAATCAAATGGCGGCGCGATAAAATCGTAACAAACCTCAACATATCCTCTTCAGTAAGGTTCTTTGAATCACTTATTTTTGAAACAGCACTTATGGCTTTCAACTCAAAAGGCACTTACAAATTACTACGAAGCACACAACACAAGTAATGCAGTTAAACTGAGCGAAAAACGTGGTCAAATAGAATTGTATAAGAAAACGTATTCCCCGGA
Source organism: Agriotes lineatus (assembly GCA_940337035.1). Taxonomy (NCBI): domain Eukaryota; kingdom Metazoa; phylum Arthropoda; class Insecta; order Coleoptera; family Elateridae; genus Agriotes; species Agriotes lineatus. The sequence goes on from CALNHX010000198.1 coordinate 141,986, forward strand.
ACTAAACTGGGAATCCAATAAAAATGTGATTACAGTTTTATACTATCGGGGAAGTACCCAAAAGCGCACATACACACTCACGTAACATACAAAATTTTAATAGCAGTTAACTACCAACTGGAGTAAGTGCACCCCGCTCTACAAAAATAAATGTTTTTTAATGACTTGCTCGTTAAGAAAATTTGCAACGCCATTTAGCCTAAAAATCAATTAACTGAAGCTACTCAAAAACTCAGCTCTCAAAAAAAATTGTAAAACATTTTATTCTAAAAGAAACATGTCTGGGGTGCACGTGCACCAAGGTTAGCAATATGTTTTCCAGTAACGTCGACTTTGGCCTACACCGAAAAGTTAATCTGTGTAATTTTCAAAAACAGATAACTAGTTTTAGTCACTTCTTACAAACTTATCGCTTTTCTTTAACACTAATGACATCATACCCAAAGCAGCTGTAGATTTACCAGTTAAAATGTTTCGGCACAATTTATTAATCTAACGCCCTTTATGAGTAATAAGAACATATTCTAATTTCCCATTCTCAAGAATGGATTTTTGAGTGATGCATCTATACCAGGCATGTTAAACTGAGGGTCCCTCGAGGGCCATATGGGTACATTTGCCTTGGCACACGGCAACTAAATGAAATCATTTACTAAAAATTATTGCAGAATTATCTAAATTATTTCAATTAATCCCTACAATGCTATGTGCGGGCCACAGGTGTGCTTGCAAAGGGCTGCATGCGGGTCGCACGTTTGACATGCCTGATTCTATACTATTCGTGCTATCGTAATAGTAATTTACGATGCAAGTAACGTTTTCAAACTTTTTACATTATGAGAGAATAGTTTGAGTAATGTAGAAAACAGATAACGTTACGCATATCGTAACACGGTTTATTTTATTCTAAAATACTAGTCTTCTTGAAAAACTAGGAAAAATGGGTATTAATGACACTTACAATAGCGAGACATATATCTGCTGTGGTTGTGGTGGTATCACTACTTAGATAAAAACCATAAGTCACTCAATACCATATATGTATTATACATATATTGCTAGTAGGGCCTGGAAACGGCCGAAAACATTACGGCGCCGACATAGTCTCACTTAGAGTATAACGCGTCTCGTGCTCATCTCTGAAAATTAGAACTCCGCCTTTAGAAGCGAATTTTATACTTGACCACTTCCCCACCGCGCGGACGAAGCCGCCGCACTTGCGCTCAGCTCACCAAATACATCGAAAAGTTGGTTGTCTGTCTCACTTACTTCGTGACCTCCCTACTCATAGCCGCTAACGATATAGTAGTATAAATATATGCTCAATACTGTATTGTTGGTAGCACTGTCAGGTTATGTTAAATTCGAGATTAGAAGATTAACGGCCGGTCTTATAAAGACCACTAATCTGACGTTAACTTTAATTTGCTGTTAAAACAAACAAAGGCGCATCAAAACGTTAGTGCTTACGACATTTCATTCATTAGTAAACAAATTTTGATGCGCTTTTGTTTATTTTAACAGCGAATTAAAGTTAACGTCAGATTAGTAGCCTTTATAAGACTGGCTGTAAGGGCCGGTTTCAGAAAGCAATGTTAAGTCTGGTGTTAGCTAACGCGACGTCAAAGTGAACAAAAACGAATCAAATCTCAAATGCTTATGGTAACTAATACATTAGTAAACAAAATTTGATGCGATTTTGTTTACTTTGACGCGACGTTAGCTAACACCAGACTTAACATTGCTTTCTGCAACCGGCCCCTAAGTTTTGCGTCAGTCTGTGTCAAATAACAAAAAAAAACCTAACCTACTAACTTCAAATTTGACATAGACTGACAGTGCCATCAACAATACAAGTCAGTAGTGCCAACATGTTATTAAATGATAATAAAGTATCGGTATGTTATTTTTCTTTACAACACTAGTGCTGTTAAATGCATCTTAATGCAACTCGTTGCTAAGGAGTTATTATCAGCTATAATTTACCAAGGGCAGTGATAATCACCCGCAATAATTTTGACAAATAATAACCCAAAAATGCGTTTTAATTTCCCATTCTCAAGAACGGATTTTTGAGTGATACATTTATACCAAGCATGTTAAGCTGAGGGTAACGCACTTGAGGAATATTATTTGTCAAAATTATAAGGATTTATCACTGGCCGCGGTGAATTCGGGAAGATAAGTTCTTAAATAAATTAATAATTTTTACCGAAGCCAGAAATCATTTTTCTGACAAATTAATTTGACACTTCACTATAATAATATGTTGGTGGCACTGTAAGTCTATGTCAAATCTAACCTGCTAATCTCAAATTAGACTTAAATTTACAGTGCCACCAACTTGTCATAGGATACTACTCAATTTTAATTAGGTAGTTTCCATGGTGATTAAAAATCACCCTAGGATCGTTTTCACTTGCAGTGTGATCTAATTTGTCAAACTAACTCACGTGATTAAAAATAATCAAATTGGATTGGTCTGCAATATATGTAAGAACTTATCAAGGGGAATACCACAAGAGGTGAAAATTTTTTGAGATTTTTTTTCGTTCCCATTGCAAATTATGGTGTTTACATTTCGCGAAACCAAAACTGCGTTAAAAAATTTGAGCAGTTTTTGTTGAGAGAAATTTGCAATAATTTGCATGTTGACGAAAAAAATTCTCTTAAAAAATGTTACCTTGAGTGGTATTTGGAAAGATTATTCAACAATATAGGTATATGACTTTTACCGTGTTCGACAGCACACATTTTTAACGTTTTCCACTTCAATACTGGAGCTTCCAACACGATTATTATGAGTTTTTAGAATGACTCCGACTTGAAAACTTCACTTTGACGTTTTGGCGAAATGTCATTCAAAAGCTACTCACTACATTGAAATCATTGAAACCAATCAGGCTCGCGTGAAAACACTGCGACATTAGGTGTTTTCAAAGACAGTCAATTTTGATTGGCCGTTTCCGAAAAATTGAATAATTAGTGTTGAATAATCATATTAACATAATAGGATAAAATAAAATATAAAAAAGTTTATACTAGAGTATAAATTTTTAGTTTCTCTTTTTTTAAGTTACTCTTTACTTATAAGACTTCAAAATAAACTGCTATGTTTCAATGAATTATCTGGTGGAAGCGGCGGGGGGATAATATATACCGCTTGACTCCGAGCACAATATTGTTTTTGACCGACGCTGTTAAGGCGTAACGTTTTACAATAGCCTTATTTTCACTTCAGATATTTAGAGCTTTAAGGTATCCAGTTTAAAATGCAACACCCTATATATCATGCAAACAGCACAAAAATAATTTCATTCAATTTTTTAAAGTAGGTATTTAAAAAAATAAATCCTGAGTGGATGGCCCAATGATCAAATGCTCGAGTCTCAGGCGGAAGGATTTTAAAAATTGTACGCTCCCCAGCTACCACGCTAACACCTGTAGTAGTCGTTGCCCCTAAAAAGGAAACTCTTCTTCGATTTTCGACAGGTAAGCCACCTACCCACCTTAAGGGCAATGAGGGCTCATAGAACCACAACTTTGTGGATTTAAACAGGCCCCTGGCCTATAATAAGAGGATGAAAAAATAAATCACACAGGACATCTTAAATGAGTAAAATAAACATTAAGGGGTTGGTTAATATCAAAATATTGTGTACATACCTTTCTCAGGTTATTTTCAAGTTCGATTCTGATTTGATCGGTACAAGCAATGCGTTTGGACAATGCTAGATCGACTCGATCGGCTTGGGAACGCAAATCTCGGGAAGCATTCGTCAGGATGGCATCCAGAGTTCCTCGAAGGGTTACAGAACGCTGCCTCGTGGCTTCTCCCTCTTGCAGCGTTTCCCTAGTAAAGTGTTCCCAATGCTCCGTCGAAGACTGGCTGGTAAAGATAAATTCAATTTAAATAGCTTCATAAGTAAAACTCCGCTATAAAGAATGGCATCGTTCGATCCCCGGCGCTATCATGTGGCGACGAAAACCCAATGCCGCAACCCACTACACACTACCCCAATCCGAATTTTATAACCGTTGCATTCTAAGACCTAAATGCTTAAGCTGCAGTGCTATTTACACTTACTCTTCAGGAAACATTGTAGCTCCCGATTTGAACAGCATGGTGGTGGACCTCAGGATCAGGGCGACATTGACGGCTTCGATCTGGTGAGCTACGGATTTGTCACTCCAGTCGTATTCGAGGCGCTGCTTGGCTGTCTTGTCCTCCATCAGCTGCAGCTCAATGTCTTTCAGTGTGCGTGTGAACTGGTCACGAATTTCAGCGGTTAATGCTAGTTCTTTTATTAGTTCCTCTTCTACTTCGTCTCTGACTAGCTCGGGGTCGAGTCGGCCAGTCCTCCGTTCCAAGCATTCACCCGCTGTAAATGTTTTAGTTGAATGTGCATATTTACAACAAATAGTTTTTATTATTTACAGTAAACTATTGAGGATTTGTATTTTTGGGTGGAGGGTAAAGCAAGTTCACTTAGACCTCAGTGTAGACCTGTTGTGCTACCTCTAAATTACGTGTATGTGTTTTGTGTAGTCTTATTACTCTACCACATGGACCAGTCTCGAAGACCACTGGATCGGTAACCAGCTGGGTACTCTACTCACTGCATCACCAAGGTGGTGTGATGTGAACCCTTATTCATCTTCTAAAATTTGAACAACTGGCAACATTTTAAAAACTTTTGTTTGTATAGCGAATTTGATGTCTTTTTAAATGAGAGATTACTTCTCATCTAAAAACATTAAATTTGAAGGTGTGGAAGACAAGGAATAAAGTAACTGTTGAATATTTTTCTTGGTAATATGTCCTCTTATGAATAATTTTCCATAACTATTACAATTAGAATAGGGCGCCATGTTATTTTTACATATGTTTCAACTTAAGTTACGATCTATCTTTCTCTTTTAGTAGGAGTACCCCAAATGAATTAATTTACCTTTAATTATTGCATGCATGTTGTCTTTTGGCCTAATTAAATTGTATGCATGTATATAAGGTTTTACACTTGTTACGGTGAAAAAACCTCACCATTCGATTAAACATTAAATTTTCCGTCCTTCGCATGCTATATTGGCTAACCCCGACTAGCGCCGTTGAGGTTAATTTTTGCGACTATCGAATTCCTTTGGTGATCTTCAACTTATACGAGGAAAATTATCGATCCGTTATTAGAAGGCAACTATGTTATGTCGTCGATTCTTGGCCGTTGTTCTTCACAAAACGCGACGTGTTAATTGCGCCCTTGGCTTCACTTATTTTTGTGAGAGAAAAATAATTTTCCTGCGTTCACTCACGTTATAGCGTATCATTATGAATTAATTTAACAAATATTATTAGGTTTTGTCTTCCCATTGCACTTAATTGTAAATACTTATGCGCGCTTATTTTTTCTTGTTCACTATTGTAATTAGGCACTCGCGCTACGAATTTATAGAGCCGAGCCTGGCTGAGGTCGTTAAAAGATGAACGGCTAGTTTGAGTTTGAGCTACTAGTTTGGCGGCCCATTCGAAAATCCGCTGCTGAGGCTCCTTTGTTAGGTGGAAGCTTTTGTTTCTGTCTCCTGTTTAGGTTGGCGAGCTTCATAGTTTTACAGTTGCTTCCCGAAAGCATTTGCCTCGTCGTACATCTGAAAACTTTTCTTGGTAGCTGAGTGTTGTCGATTATTGCTGTTTGTGCCCCGGTGCAGTCTCGCATTATCCTAGGAGTATCAAAACACGAACTCGTGTTGTTGAAGGTAAAAACAAACCTGTGTACATTACTTTTTCCGTAAGCCTGGATTTAGCGGCTAAACCTGCATCACTCCCGAGTTTTTCTTCAAGTCTTACCTGTGCATTTACTGAACATATTAAATTTCTAGGTGTTTTATTAAACCCCTGCTATGTTTTGTTAATGGGGTCACCATAAATTTATAATTGCTCGCTAATTAACCTGTCATACCAAGACTTGTTAGCCTCTTAAATGTTTAACTCTGCTATGTGACGGTAATGAAATTACTTGGGTAATTCTTGTTCGTTGCTAGTTTTTGCAACCTATCGCAGACGCTTTAAAAATGTTTGTACTTGTAATAATAGAATAGGTTGCATTCGTAGTTTTCGCCTGTAGCATTGACTTGACTTGTAACTTAGGCGAGTACTTGTAATTAATTTGTTGTATCAGAATCACCGTGATTAATATAAACCTGTTCATATTAACTTTAGTTTTCTGTATGGTCAATGCAAGCAATTTTTGTGGAAAACCTTTTTGGAGTTTCTTTCAGGTCGTACCGAATTTGGCTATGCTAATTTTATTAGTTTAAGAGTTCTCCTAAGCTAATGGACTTATCGGTTGTATTGAAAAACTCTTTGACGCCCCCTGGTAATTTTAAGACCCTTTACTAATTTTAGAAAAGAACCATACGCATTCTTTACTGTAGCTAGTCGGCTCTCCAATTCGTCCATGTAGCCTAAACGTTCGATTGGTACGATTTGAGGTTAGTCATAGTAATTGACTCTGGTTAGTCTGGAGCTTCAGTCTAAAATTAATTTTCAGTTCATGGCACCCTCCATCTGCAGTAGAAGTGAAGCTCTGTGATCTGTTTCTTGTAGCGAATCATTCCACATTCCGATTCTACTGATCTCCTATAGTTTGTGATGGGTTTTCTGTTGCTGCACTGCCGCTTCCCATTTCTTCCTATCAGTCGTGATTAATCTCCAGCTGTTCACTTCCATCTTCGGTATATTTTTTCTGTCGAATCTCATTTGGTTTCTGATCTATAACTCTTCTTATTGATGCTCGCAATTGTTATTAACTTCTCTTCGTCCGTTTTTGTAAGTCACATTGTTTCTGTTGCGTAAGTAACAATATGGAGTATTGTAACTTAATATGAGTAAGGATAATGAAATTACATCTGAAACCACTAATAGAAAGTGCATACACAAAAAGAAACCCAATACGGATTGGAACATAACACGTAAACACGATGCTAACGATGGGCAAGATGGAAAAATAAGAAATGAAGCAATGTAGAATAGAAATATTGGCTCTGCAGAAATTGGAAGAGAAAGGAGAAGGAATTATTGATAAAGGAAAATTTACAGTATTCTATGCTGGCGAAGAAAAACAACGAACGAATGGTACAGCGTTCATGACCTCTAAAGAAATGAAACAGAAGACTGCAAAGCAATCAATCGAATATTTTTGTGTATGTAATTAAATAATATACACTCCTACTGAAGTATCGTAAATGTATACTTACCAACGAAATAAAGCATTGAGGATGCTATATGGACTTCAACGCAAAAGTGGGGAAACGGAGAGCGACTTGAAAACACGTACACTCGTATAACACAACTAACGGTAACGACATAAGATTGTTTCTCAGCAGCAATTACTCCCTGGTGCAATTTAAGTGGTGATGTATTACATCTGGGGCTTCTAATCAGCTATATAGGTATGGATATTTGATATTTACTAGTTAGATAAAGTTCTGCAATGTGTGTGTGTCTCGGTGTTAGTATACACTTAAATGTTTACTGTTGTTAGTTAAATACCAGTAATTACATTTCATTTTAGACTAGGTATATTTGTTATTACTGACATGTTATTAATGGTTATATGATATTTATTACTCTTTGGGTTTTATTTAATTTTTGGCTTTGATTGAATCACTTAGTTGTTTGTCGTCTCAAGAATCTAAGGGTGAATGTACCAAATAAAAGCACTTGGCGCCTCTTTATTTTCTTCCGAGCTAGTCGATGGCATGTTTACCGTTTGAGATCGGTCAAAAATCTCGTTAATAGTTTTAATACATAAGTATATTTAATACACCAACAAGCTTCACACGATTTGAGAATCACTAAAGAACCTACCTATAGCTTCTGGCATCATTAACACTGCCATGGCCTGCTTCAGCCTTCGTCGCTGCTCTTCCAAGAAGCAAACTTCCTCACTAGCAGCAGCAATAGCCATCTCTAGCTCGCATTTCCATCTATGTACGTCCTGTTCACGTTGTGACAACCTTTTTGTACTGTCCTCTTGGTTTTTATCTACATCAGACCTCGTCTGTTCCAAGCACCGTCGGCCATTCCAGTCAACCCTGGATTTAAGAAAAAACAGTTTAAATTCCACAGAAAGTGTTTTAAATAAATAATTAGTTATTTTGGATTTACGGAGCAAGACAAGCACGAAAATAAGAAAATTCTATGCAATACCAGAAAAGTACGAAGGCTTAAAGAAAAAGGTAGACACTCTGTTCTAAACTATTGGGATGGATATAAATTGTAGGTTCGACATAGATTTGATTAAAGAATGGGAACGCCAAAAATTGTCACTTATAATACCATGAGTAGTCAAAGTTATGTCGAATATTTTTGCTGTGGTGCCACGAATGTCCATTGCGCTTAGGTTCGATTGTGACGTCATGACGTGTGTTTCCATGGATTGGTTTTAACAGGTATTGTCGGTGGTGCGCCTATAATTCAACTTTTTAAATTTCCCGCCTGACCAAAATAAGGCACCTCGAACATCAAAGGCGCCGTTAGGTGTTTATTCTGTGTTATCGGGTTATATGTCGATAACTTGTTGCACGATAATAAAAGAGTGTCAGTTTGACAGGTTAAATAGTCCGACCGCATCAGCGGGAGGACTATTCTGTCAAACTGACACGATTCGTTATTGTGCAGGAAGTTTGAGACGTATAACCTGCTCGAAGCACGCATTGTATTCGATTTGATTATTTTTTGCGTAAATTTTAATATTAGGAACAAATAAAATACTTCTCATCAAGTAGCCTTGCTCTCGGACGGTAGTGTTTTAGTGCAGTAGTAGTGAACCATGGTTATAGAAAAAGCATAGTGTTTTACTCGTCGAAAAGCATTTTCTGCAACTTGAGAACATTATCAAACTCGGCTACGCCCCGTTTGATAAACTGTTCTCTCGTTTGCAGGAAATGCTACTTTCGTCACTCGTTAAACAATATACTATTATTGGCATCTCGATTTGTTTGTATTAACCTAACTGAAAGTCATCCCCAAAAAAACAACATCAAGTTGACAAAAGTTATGTATTGCGTCGCCTAGTGAAGTTACTCTAGTATAATCAATTTTGTATAATCAGAAGTAATACTATAAGTAAATTTTAATATTTAGAACAAATAAATATTTTATTGGCAGCTCGATTTGTTTGTATTAACCTAGCTGAAAGTCATCTCCATGAAAACAACATCAAGTTGACAAAAGTTATGTACTGCGTTGCCTAGTGAAGTTACTATAGTATAATCGATTTTGTATAATCAGTTATAATATCACAAGAGCATCGAAAATAATCGATTATTTTCCGAGTAACGAGACGTAATCTGCGAAAAACCACGAGAGCGCAGTTCGAGTGGTATTTTAAGGATTACATCGAGTTACGAGTGAAAAATAATCATTATTTTCGATTGCTCGAGTGGTATTCGTTACGATTATATAATGAATAGACCGATAATAATAAATTATTTTATTTCTTAGGTTGGCACTGTTTGTGTTAGCGGCACTGTTTATGTTGGTGGCACTGTAAGTCTATGTCAAATTCGACGTTCTCAGGTTAGGTTTTGCGTCAGTTTGTGTCAAAACTGACGCAAAACCTAACCTGCTAACCTCGAATTTGCAATAGACAGTTATTACATCATGGCACTAGATTATTATTATCCATTAATTTTGCTTTGTTGGACCCACCGAAACACCGAAGTGATTATACCACGTCGTCAAGGGTATATCCGTTTATCTATACCTTGTAACTAAGTAAAATTCTCAATTACTATTGGCCAAATTTATAATGAGTTGTATAATCAGTTATAATATCACAAGAGCAACGAAAATAATCGATTATTTTCCGAGTAACGAGACGTAATCTGCGAAAAACCACGAGAGCGCAGCTCGAGTGGTATTTTAAGGATTACGTCGAGTTACGAGTGAAAAATAATCATTATTTTCGATTGCTCGAGTGGTATTTGTTACGATTATATAATGAATAGACCGATAATAATAAACTATTTTATTTCTTAGGTTGGCACTGTTTGTGTTAGTGGCACTGTTTATGTTGGTGGCACTGTAAGTCTATGTCAAATTCCAGGTTATCAGGTTAGGTTTTGCAATAGACAGTTATTACATCATGTCTTTAGCTTATTATTATCCATTATTTTTGCTTTGTTGGACCCACCGAAAAACCGAAGTGATTAAACTACGTCGTCAAGGGTATATCCGTTTATCTATATCTTGTAACTAAGTAAAATTCTCAATTACTATTGGCCAAATTTATAATGAGTTGTATAAACAAGATAACTAAATCCAGCTCTGTGAGTGGTTAAGATCGCTACGAAAAAAAAATCAAATAAACTCGTACTGAATGAACAAATTTATACACCAAGCGATTTTCCAGACGTTGAAATAGAAGCTAAAAACCTAAACAAAACAGAAATAGCAACTCTAAATCTGATAGAACAAATCCCAAATGGAAGATCGTCTGAGCTATATACGTTGTCATTTCAAAATTATTGATGACATCATAAGTAACATTTAAAACAAATGCTACACAAATTTGAAAATTACTTTTATCTACGACAGTGTGTAAAATTGCTTTTTAGTTGGCAGTTTTAAGTTTATAAAAAGACTGTTTAATAACATGTTTTCATTAGTTTACGTCGTTAATAGCAACGTGCTTAAAAAATTTCATTAGGCACGTAGTTAGTAGCAACGTGTTTTAAAATTTTTAAAACACTCAAAATTAGGACCGGTTGCTAGTAATTCTAATTTACATGTAAAATATTTTTTATATTTACCGTATTTTTTAGATTCTATCGTAGATAAAATATTGTACGATACACATGCGTAAAGCATCTTTAGTCACTCGCGGGGCTTAAAACGCTCGCTCACTCGCGTTTTAACTCTACCCCACTCGTGCCTAAAGAGTAGCTTTACGCACTTGTATCGTAAATTACTATTTCGTTGGCCGCTTGTTAATTTCAATTTAATGAATTATTTTTTCTAAAAAAGGATGGATTAATAGACGCCATTAATACACTGTTTTTGATTAATACACTCTTTTTCATTAATTAACTGTTTTTTAAAAAAGGATGGATTAATAGATCTATTAATACACTGTTTTTGATTAATACACGTTTTTCATTAATTAACTGTTTTTGTGATTTTGACGTTTTGATGATATTTAGTTGTATTAATAAAAATTTTCACCACAAAAAAAGATTTTGCCCTCAACGATTTTTTTTTCTACAGCCGTCAAAAAAAGGTGACATTTATGCATCGCTATAGATACGCGAAGTTTAACTTTTTTTAACACGTGAAAAAATAATATTTCTTCACGGCTAGCAGTGAAAAAACGGTTTTGGAACACCATTTCCTTGTTCATTTACTAAAGAGAAAAAGTTCTAACTTCGTTGACTCAAAACCGATTTTGAATTTTTTTTTTAAATTATTTTGGTCAAAGCGTAGTGAAAAGTTCCCCATAGGTGAGAAAGTGTGCTTTTTATTTTTTCAATTGTTATTACTAAGGTACTATATTTATACGAGCAAGCTCGTCCGCCATTTTGAGTTACTGAAAGTGGTGACAAATTCAAATTCTAGTTACTTTCCAAATAGCATACGGTAAGTCGGAAAAACAAGGATCATGTCATTTAATTTTATCCGTCTTAAACAAGATTGGTTTTTAAACAAATAAAAAGAAAGCAGAAAAACTCGGAACGAAAACACTGTTAACTAACACGCACGTTGTTCAAACTAGAGAACTTTAATAGTACCTTAGTTCAAACAAGAGTGACGAGTGACAGAACTCAATAGAACTGACAGATACAGTTGACAGCACAGAACAACACCTACACACTGTATATAGATTTAAATAACCACACTTGGATTAAGACTGTAATTATAATTAGTATCGTAATGGAATACACCAAGATTTAAATCAGCATGCAGTGTTCGTCTGAATCAAGCAGTACGTGCTCCAACGGTTTCTAGTCTTGCTTGGTTGACAGACGACAGAACGCACGGTTACCGGTCAGCGCAGCCAACGGCTTGGCGCTAAAATCCCTGTGACACAAAATCTAGTGGGATAAGCTTGCCTGGTTAATAAAGCACTCTAGTTATTACCAAATAAGTGTTTTTTAATATACTCTTAAATCAAAAAATGTATAACTTTTCTATTTATTTAAACAATTGCCTGAAATTTAATAACATAATGTTTTTGGGGTCGCAGATTATAAATCTGACCTCAAAATCGATCTAAAAACAAAATGGCGGCTACAAAATGGCGTCGAAAGTTAATTTTTTAATTTTATTTTTGTTATTTTTATTAGATGTCTGAGGGTTTTTGGGGTCGCTGATTACGAATTTGACATTAAAACTCAAACTAAAATAAAAAATGGCGGATCCAAAATGGCCGAAATGGGTAAATTTTTTTTAATTCATTTATTTCTTAATTTAAAAAGATTATAACTTTTTTATTTACTTAAACATAACATAACATATGGTTTCTCGGTTCACAGGCTACGAATCTGGCCTTAAAATTGGTCTAAAAAAATGGCGTCTACAAAATTGCATCAAAGGTCTAATTTTAAATTTTCTTTTTTATTATTTTTATTAGATGTATAAGTGTTTTTGGGGTTGCTGATTACGAATTTGACATTAAAAGTCAACTAAATTAAAAAATGGCGGATCCAAAATGGCGGAAAAGCGTAATTTTTTATTCGGATTTTATGTCGTACACCTATAGGGTTTTTTGGGTCGCTGATCTCAAATTTTATGTTAAAATTTATCAAAAATGGAAAATAACGTCTTTAAAGTGGCGGAGGAATGTTATTACATAAAAACAAATGGCAACTTAATCGACAGTATGGTATATATTTAGATAGCTATATTAATTGTGTTGTACGTTTTTGGCGATTATCAAATACATGGAATAAAATCTGCTGAAAGAGACCGATCGATGTCTAAAACCGAAAACTGCACCAGATGATTGATTTGAAAGAGACAGATTTTTAAAGATTCTTCAAGAATAATTTCTGGCAAATATCTTCCTTTAAAAGCCTGCAATTTGCATATCCCAATTGTAGTGAGCATGTTCTATCTGTACATGCTTTAACTGGATATGACACAACTTCAGCATATTTTAACAGAGAAAAAATAAATTTGCCAAAATATTTGAAAATAGCAGTGATTTACAAGAGGCTGCAAAAATTTATATAAAAAAAATCTAGTATAAAATGTATGCATCCAATGTATGGTATAAAGAAAAGTAACTGCTTAAACTCTTACAGATATGTTTAATTGATTGAATGTTTTTTATTATTTATATATTTTTAAATAAAAACATTGAATTTCAGGTTTGACTCTTTTATTAAGGCGTTAATTTAGCATCATTGTGCCCTACGATGGATGCAGGCGAACAACATTTAAACCGCGTGTATTTTCAAACACAGTTGTGGCTGGGAAACCAAAATATTTCAACGGAAGATTGGGGTTGAAAATGTGAGGCAGGAAAGTATTTTCCAATCCTAATGACACAAAAACCAGCTCCACAAAACAACTTCAAAATTATTTTTTGCAACTGCAAAAACTGGTTGCGGCCTAGCTTGTGGGTGTAGGAAAAGTGGCCTTTAGTGCTCGACGGCTTGTGTTGAATGTGGGGGAAATAGTTGCTTTAATTCACGACCGGCAGTGTTAATGGAAAAAGTATATGAAGAAAAAATATAATTGTTTTCTTGCTTTTAAGTGTATCTTGGGTTAATTTTAATAAATCCATTAAAATATAATATCTTTAATACTCATTTAACTATTCTATAATTTGTTTCAACCATTTTTCAGACACCGTTTTCCATTTTTGATAAATTTCAACATAAAATTTGAGATCAGCCACCCAAAAAACCCCTAGGAATAAAAGAAATAAAATCCGAATTAAAAAAAAATACCCCTTTCGGCCACTTTGGATACGCCATTTTTTATTTTAGTTTGAGTTTTAATGTCAAATTCTTAATCAGCAACCACAAAAACTCCCAGACATCTAATAAAAATAATAAGAAAAAAAGAAAATTAAAAATTAGACATTCGACGCCATTTTGTAACCGCAATTTTTTTTATACCAATTTTCAGGCCAGGTTCGTAATCTGCAAACCCAGAAATCTTATGTTATCAAATGTCAGGCAATTGTTTAAGTAAATAAGAGAGTTGTAAATTTTATTATTAAGAAATAAAATCCGAATTAAAAAAAAACTCCTTTCGGCCATTTTGGATTCTCCATTTTTTGTTTTAGTTGAGTTTTAACGTCAAATTCGTAATCAGCGACCCCAACAACCCTCAGACATCTAATAAAAATAACAAAACTAAAATAAAATTATTAACCTTCACGCCATCTTGTTGCCGTAATTTTGTTTTTAGACCGATTTTGAGGCCAGATTTGTAATCTGCGACCCAAAAAACTTTATGTTATCAAATTTCAGGCAATTGTTTAAATAAATAGAAAAGTTATACATTTTTTTGATTAAAAGTATATTAAAAAATACTTATTTGTTAATAACAATTGAAAAAATAAAAAGCACACCTTCTCACCTATGGGGAACTTTTCTATAAACTTTTTCCGAAATAATAAAAAAAAATATTTCAAAATCGGTTTTGAGTCAACGAAGTTAGAACTTTGACGAATTTTTAGCGTTTAGAAAATGGACTATAGTTACAACACATATAAAACGTTACGTACATAATAATATTACTCTACTTATTTGCTATATACGTATGATTTTGTTGCAGAGAATCTTTTATTCTTTTTTTGACGGCTGTAGAAAAAACGTTGTTTGTATTTCGTGGCAAAATTCGTGTTTTTATGGCGCGTTTGAATGACTTTTCTGCCTCGACCTAACGGTCTCGGCGAAAATTGACATTCTCACGCGCCATAAAAAAAACACTCATTTCGCGCACTTAATACAAAAATTACTATTAATCAACTCGTTTGTTAATGGGCGATTAATAATCTCAACTATTAAAGGCACTCACTCGCTGTCGCTCGTTCGTGCTTTAAACAGTTTTGATTATTAATCGCCTTCATTAACACACTTGTTGGTTAAATAACTATTAATATGCTTGCTGCAATTTAAACCACTACACCCCTTTGAGACCTTCTCCCGAAAGCGAAGATTAACGGAATTAGCGAATTTATGCGCTACTTAATTTCCACACTGTATATATAAAATATTACAAAGAAAAATAAGAGAAATTTAGAATATTTGAAATAAAAATATTACGAACTATATATTAGGTCAAATTAGAACCTGGTGGTGGAACAATATAATACTTAGAGGATCTGAGTGAAATGGCAGTTTCAGATTGTAGGGTTAAGTGCCCCGATATGAAAGTATGGAAGACGATTGTGAAGACCGTTCAGTCACACCAAAACCCATAAGAAAATAAAAGAAAAATGTGGACTAATTAATCAACTACAAAAAGAGATTTAAAAATCCATAACTCGGATGCGGCCATAAGCCACACGGATGTTTGCCAGGAAGAAGAAAGAAATATACCTTTTTCCCTTCCAATACTCAATTCTCCCTGTACCTATGAAATAAATATTGAAAAATATTGAATTTAATTTCGTAATCGATAGAATT
Source organism: Agriotes lineatus (assembly GCA_940337035.1). Lineage (NCBI taxonomy): Eukaryota > Metazoa > Arthropoda > Insecta > Coleoptera > Elateridae > Agriotes > Agriotes lineatus. Next base: position 157,628 of record CALNHX010000198.1, read on the forward strand.
TTATTTATATATTTGCTAAAGATTGAGTTAAGATTAATTAGAAATAATTGGTTAGAATAAAAAGAACTTACAAATTTGCCTTATGTTGTGCTTGAGATGCCATATTGAGCATATCAAAGTTATGTTTCCTCCACTCCCCCTCGCTGTATCTAGTGATGGAATATTTATCAACCACCGGCCTTGTTCCAGTCATTCCCGACAGTGGGCCCCAGTCGACCCTTCCGGTTGCCCAGGGCCCAATCGGCCCCATTTCGTGGTCCGCTTTCTGATCTGGCAGCTCGTCCTCTGGCTGTGGCAGATAGCAAGGTCCACCTCCCTTCTGCACGGGCCGAAGTTCGTTAGGAACGGGCGGTTGTGCAGATGGGTCCACTTGCCCTGTAGGGGCCCACCCATTAGCTGCCATTTCCACTGGTTTGGCGTTCTTCAAAATGCCCTTCAAGGGTTGCCCCTCAGGCTTGGAGCCTGCACATTGTTCCAGTGCATAGGGAGAAACTGGGCAAGGCTCCTCTGGGGGTTTCTTGGCTGCGCTTTTGTCACAACATGGCGGGTTGTGGGGGTTTGCCGATTTCTGCTGCACCTGTGGGGCAGCCTGACTATTTGCAGATGACTGCTTGATTGGGGAAACACTGAGGTCCGGTGGAAGGGTAGTTTGGACGATTCCTAGCTGGTGGTCGTTTAATTTGGTTTGCTCTTCATATAACAGTTCAGGTTTTGGAGTAGTGTTTTTTTCTATGTAGCCTTCGGATTCTTTAGCCTGTGAAAGTTACTTATCAATTTATGCTTATATTCTATAAGTACATTAAAAGTATTTTTGTAGTCAACACAAGTCCTCCATATTTAATACAACTGTGTTTTCAAAATCTAGAACTAAACAACGAAAACTGTATACTTTACGATACTTACTTGGTCGAACTTTCCTAGCTTAGGACAGGGCCCGCACTGACGCTGAGGATACTCTGACATAATGTTAAGTCCCCCTATTTATACCTTCGCTAGTTAATGTTTTGTCAATAATTTTCCAAATACTTTACTTGCAAAAATCAATATGAACCCCCCAAATGTCATTAATGATGTTTGTTCAATATGTTGCAGGAATTGTCCATTTCTATGGTAATTAGTTTCTATCGTAACATTAATAATGAATGTAATAGTAATTTACGATTCAAGTAATAGTAGAGAGGCCAAACTAAATTATCTCGTCAAATAACGATTTTCGTGGGACTGAGTAGCTTTATACCGACAAGTGGTACTTTCTTATTCGGTGGTGTTTCCTGAGTATGAAAAATCATGTTGTCGCTTTCTCAGCCTGTAGAGAGAAGAGCTATGCCGTCACAAATATGGCCATTCTTGGTTCCAGGTTTTAGTACAGGAAAGCTAGGGTTTAACCCAAACATCAAAAAAAAAGTTCTACCCAGCAGGAAACTGTTTAGTACCCTTTTCTCAATAGGTGGTAAAAAGTTGCACAACATTGGGCGTCGGGTTTAGGAGGGAGGGGGGTGGAAATGTGGTAAAATGGTAGGTTTCAACAGTTTTATAGTTTTTCGCAAATATCTCGTTAACTGCAAGGTTTAGCGCAAACTTTATCTTATACAAAATTAATCTATATTTAATTTACAATAAAAATGGTCTTATGCATTTTTGACTTCCCGATAAGGGTTACAGAGATATGGAAGGGGTAATGATGTCATTATTTTCCAGTTAGCTTGGGATTCATCGTATTCACTTAAAAATGAGTGTTTCTTTATAAAAAGTACTTAGTGACGCATCAATAAGATAGGAACATTTGCATGTGTGTGTGTATGTATGTATGTTGGTACAGAGCTGGCAACTCTGCTACCATATAGGTGGAAACACCAAATGCTGAAGAATCGTCGAAAGACGCCCTATGCTTCTACAGGAGCAAAAACGAATGATGATGATGATGATGATGATGTATGTATGTACGGCTATGTGTATGTATATGATAATATATCTACATTGCTTCCCTCCTTTATCGCTTTTATCTTCATTTTGCCTATTTTTCTCTTTGAATAATTCATTATATCGTTTTTTTCGTTCCCATTTGTGTTCTTATAATTACACCTACTTAAATTACCTCCATCTTTTGTCATATTTTCATAAAAAGATAAAATCATGTGGATATCATTGAAACAGGGTTAACTACAAACTTTATCTAATAAGCTGTAATACAAAAAATAATGGAAATTGTTTTCTTCACAATACATGCTTTTCAGTAAATTCAATGTTCTTCAATGAAAAGTGGTATGTATAACGTTCAAGGTAGTTACATAAAAATAAATAACAGCAATCAGTAACCTAAAAACCTTCAAGCTCTTTTTCATGTTGAAGATTATCTTCATCGATGCCGTCGTCAATAATTAGTGCATCTGTGTTGGTGCACCCATGTCCGGAGCAATTCTTGCACATGTTTGAGCATTTCAAGCCACTCTGTCGACGCTTACAGTTCCTAACACACCCCGCATTACAAGTTTAGTGTAAACAATGAGGGAGAGCAATTTTTCAGGATCAGCTGCCTTTGTGGTTGCAACTGGACGCACATAACCACCAATCCTTTTCCAACCCCATTTTAGTGAATCTTTATTGAGATTGAGCCATTGCTGCACTTGATGGTAAACTCTATAAGAGTGTTGTTGTGCAGCTGCTGAAGTAGGGAAAAGTACAGCCAACCTGAAATTTGTGTGTACAGGCTTCTTTGCGATTGTCTACAAATAACATTGATGGCGCAGATTATCCAAATTATCTGCAATTGTTGATGCAAATATCGAAAGGAAGAAATGGTTTCCAGCCAGTTACTGCATCTGGGTCTGCATTTGGGTGGTTAAAAATCAACTGCTTTAAGTAAAATTCCTTGTCACGTCGCACGCTTTCAGAAGGCGTTATTTTTCCCTTTCTATAAATTGAAGAGGCGGTATCACATCCGGAGAAAGTGTAAACTGCCAAGAGAACATCCTTCATTTTCCCGATACCACGCTGAATGTCTCCAATGCAGTAAACTTTTTCTTCTTGGTTATACCTTTATTCGGTGCAACCATCTTCAACTGTTTGATGGCTGGAGCATGAAAAACCAACAAGACCAATAAATCGGTGTCATTGCCAATTACGATACCCTCTGTTTCCTTCTTTGATTCGTCAATTGTAGTAAAAACGATCTTGGTGTCAGCATCACATTCTGCCTGAATCACTTTGCAGCCAGCTTGCTGTAAGTGTACAGTGATGAGAGTAATCAGTTGTATCTTGTTCTTAATACTAGTTAGACATTTTGCTTGTCATTAATTCCATCTTCCACTTTCAGTTCAACATGTGTAGTAGTGGATGATCTGCGTAAATGTTGTTCGTCTTTTATGCTGGGTGCTTTACCATAACCACCTGGCCTCCCCACTTCTTTGAACACTTTATATAATACACTTGGAGAGAATATTACGAGTTCATAGGCGTGATTTTTGCTCTTTTTGACAAACCGAAAAAGTTACATTTTTACCCCCTCTATATTTCCGTAATCCTTTACTGCAGTGCAAACATTCATACGACCATTTTTATTGTAAATTAAATGTACATTAATTTTGTATAAGATCAAGTTTGCGCTAAACCTTGCAGTTAACGAGATATTTGCGAAAAACTGTAAAAATGTTGAAACCTACCATTTTACCACCTTTCCAACCCCCTCCCGCCTAAATCCGACACGCAAGGTCATGCAACTTTTTTCCACTTACTAAGAGGAGGGTACTAAACAGTTTGCCACTGGGTAGAATTTTCTTTTTTGGATGTTTGGGTTAAACCTAGTCTTACTGTATTAAAACCTGATACCAAGAATCGCCATCTTTGTGACGTCATAGCTCCTTCCTCCACAGGCTGAGAAAGCGACAACAGGAGTTTTTCTACTAAGAAAACACCGCTGATTACAATGGTATCACTTGTCGGTATAAACCTACTCAGTCCCACGAAAATAATTATTAATTCACTTGGCCTCCCTACTATAACGTTATCAAGCTTTTTACATTACGAGAGAATAGTTTGAATGAAGGAGCGACGTTAGGAGACAGTTCTTTAAAATTCTCGAGTCACCGTAAGTCGGTTATATTAATAAAAAAAAATCCGCAAATCTCGCGGGCGACGAGAGTGAATAATTTTTGATTTTATTGTAATCAAAGGTATAATATATCTCTTTCTATTTATCTTAATGGTCTGTTAGCGATTTCACAAGCAGGCAAAACCGAATAGGTGCATGTTAACCTGCGCCAAACGGTAGTCTGAGTCAGTGCAACTATAGTGAAGCGTGGCCGTTTGTGTTGATATTTTATTTTGAATACATGCAGATCAAGCAGAAACAATTCGTGTTTAGTACGGCGTACGATATGGGCAAGTATTTCAGTTACACCTTGTACTATATTTGCTAACCATTAATAGAAATGAATAACAGCATGGTTTTTATTTGCTTGCTTTTTGCTTTCTAAAAGCATTCTGTATTTCTCATTGAAGAAAACCCTTTTTTTACTCACAAAGGATCTCAGGGTTTGTATAAATTGAGAAGTGGTCACCCTATATACATGGCATCTATTGTCGATTTTCCTTCTCTCAAACTATACTGGTAATTTCCTATAATATTCTTTGTGCTTGTTTAGGCTTTTTATAGGCAAATAAAGGTATTGGTATTATTATTATTATTATTATTATTATTATTATTATTATTATTATTACATTGGACATAATCTATCCGTCTATAATTTTTGCATATTTCCATATTTCCCTTTTTGTTGCAGAGGTGTGATGATTGCTTGTCCCCAATTCCTGTGCATTTTCTTGCTTATCTATATTCCTTTAATTAACTCATATATGCTTTTATGTAGTTATGTTCTTTCTTGTTTAATCAGTTCTGCAGTTATCATATCTTGTCTTGCAACTTTCCCATTATTTAGTCGTTTTATTACATTCACACATTCCTCATATGTTAGGGTTTGCTCGTTACTTTCTTCCTTCTCTATCGTCTTCTTCCTCATTTGTATCTACCATTTTCCTTTTTATGTAATATTTTTTCAAAGTGTTGCTTCCAAATATTTTTGGCTTTTAACTTGTATCTTCTATTTTTTCCTTTTTATTTTTTCATACCTCTCATTTTCATTTGATATTTATATTTTAGGTCTTCTATTTACCTGTGCAGTCCTCATACATTGTGACTCTTGCTGTATTTTTCTAACTCATCTATTTTGTTGTTTACTCATTCCTTCTTTTTATTTGTGCACAATTTGTTTGATTGCCTTCTGTTTCATTATAGTCTCTCTCTTGTTCCTCCTTGTTTCCAGCCAATGTAATCTTGCTTTATTTTTGTCTTTTACCACATTAAGGTCTATTCACACATATCAGTGCTGTGTTAGTTCCGTGTTAACTCCGTGTCAGTGACATCCGTGACGTGTCAGTGACACCTATGCACACATATCCGTACAGTTTCTCCAAATGGCAATGTGGACGGATATGGAATTGGCAATGATTGCTATAATTTGGATGAGGAGGAAGAGGAAGTGCATCAGGCGAAGAAGCGAAAGTGGGTACATGAGGCAAGAAAAGAGAAAGTGAAGGAGAGTTTGCTAAGCTATTCAAGGAATTAGTTGATGATGGAAAGACATTTTTTGAGTATTTTAGAATGTCTGAAAACTGTTTTAACATATTGCTCAATAAAATAGAAGTTTCATTAAAAAAGCAAGATAACCGCTGGGGAAAAGCTATAATACCGAAGGAACGATTAGCAGTTTGTTTGAGTCCATATATTTCAGATTGGATAGATCATAAAGACCAGGATAATTCCGAACCAGTTCTATAAGTTGTTCGTCATTCATATTCGCAAATACGCACAAACGATTGACCAACTATACACCAAAACACGTCCGTGAAACGGCAAAAATATCGTCGGCGACAATATATAAAATCACGGTATGGAAGCCGCAAGGACACTGAGGGGTAAATTACGACATGGTGCCGGACATATTTAGATGCGTCGGTTAAATTCAAAGCAACGATATTATTTTCACGGAACTAAGCGGACGTGGCACTGACACTGCACTGATATGTATGAATAGACCTTTAAAATCAATGTGTCGTGTTTTGGTACTACTACTACCGCGCTGGTGGCCTAGTGGTAAGAGTGACAGACTAGTAATCACAGCGATCAGCGGTCCCGAGTTCAAACCCCGGGGAAGGCAAGGGTTTACGAATAAAACCGTACAATATCAGTCCTTCTCGGGACTAGCCAGGAACACCTAAAGACGTGAGTAGATCAAAACTCCCGAAACGTCGTGTGATATACACCCTAGACAGTGGAAAAAGTCCGATAAAACACATCATCTTCTAATTCCTCATAAACCTTTTTTCTTACTATCATCCGCATCTTCTATTGAGGCTTATGCTCCAATAGTAGCCATATTGGACAGCTTTGCTTGATTCACAGGTATGCTTCCGTTTACCGGTTTAAATTGTACTACGTTTCTTATTAATTTTTTAGATTCCCACACCACTTCAGCTCTACTTGGGTTCCTCTAATAATAGTATTCTACACAGTGTGACGGACCAACTGTTACCAAATTCATTCTATACACAATTCTGAATCGCGCGTTGATAACACCCTAATTTTTGCTTAAATGTTACTTCACTGTGTTGTCTACAATTCATGGGAAGCATTTTGTTCAAAGTTGAAAACAAGAAAGATATTGATCGTGAAGTTTAAACACAACAGTGTGACTACCTTACATTTTGCCAAAAATTCGGTACCTGCTATGGTTCGCCAGCTGCAGTATCTTAATATGAACAAAAATTTTTCGTATCGTACCACCGATTGTTAGTACAATGTTACTGGCAGCATCACAAAACGCAATAACAGCTGATCAAATCGAACCTCAACTTCCAGGGAAATCGTTCGGAAAGTGATGGTCAGAGTTGGGAAAAATGCGAGGTAGAACGCAAGAACATTTGCAGGAACTCTGAACGTGTCAGACTGAAGCATTCACCAAATAATGAAAAATAAACTTCAGCTCAAGTTCTACAAGATAAAAAAGTTAAAGATTTCACGCCAATGCAGACAAAAGTACGATTGGAGAGAACGCAGGTACTGAAACGCTTGCACGCGAGTGAAGCGTGCTAAATGGCGTCTTTTCGGATGAGAAAATTTTTGCCGTTAAGTAGTACGTGAATAAATAGAACGACCATGTTTAGTTAGAGAGGAAGTCCAACGATAATCTGAAGCAAAGAGTTGCAGTCAAAATATAAGCATCAAGTTCTGTCATGGTTTAGGCCGCCGTGACTGCTGAAGGTTGTTCTTCTCGCGTTTTCAGTGACCAAGGCCTATATGTAATAGTTAATAGCACATGAGTAATTGAATAATTATTCTTCTCTCACTGTACTGTAATTTATATTTATTTCTAGGAGACCCTCACGGATAAGAAAACTCCACTCGCACTTCTCGTAATTATTATCTAAGTTTAAAAAGTCAACATAACTACATGTGGTGCAGCGCATCAAGTATGGCCTGCTTGCTCTAATACTATACAATAATTATACCACTGCTAGCTCTATGAGAATGACTACTCTCAACTCAGGTTAGGTCTATGCATTATCAAATCATTATTTGTGATAATTAATCAGTATAAAGAAAATTACTGAAAAATATTATATATATATATATATATATATATTTCTACAACTGTCAAAGTCAAAAATTCATGAAAGTGAAAAGTCAATCAAATGATATCTGTTACACATATTATTATTTCAAATATCTATTAAAGTAAGTAGTTCTTTCAAATATGTAATTCACCCACTATTAAGGACTTACCTTCTTTAGATTTTTTTAACATATACCTTTTTAATCTCACTGAAGCACTCCACAGCATGCCAGTCAAATCAACACAAGCAGTCCGCCTCCTGATCATCTGGAAACCCTATTTAAATACGGATCCCTGTAACAGATGCCGTTGTTATTCACTTCGCATACAATTCCAATCTAGACACCACCACTGCAAAAAAATCCCAGTCTACAGGAATCGCCCTTCTTGTAACAGCCCCCAAGCTATTAGCAATCCAAACTGCTTTCTTCTTCCAATGTAACCTCCCAGTGTTTAGGAATCACCTTACTTCCAACAGCAACAACAATGCTCTTTATCCAGTTATTACAGACGTTCCACAAGAACTTCGATGCTAACCACGTCAAAATCCAACTCAGATGCAGAAATCCCTGATTATAAGCTCGTCCAAGTCCAACAGTATATTCACATGCAGTGTGCATCCAATTCCAACTTAAGTGTAGATGTATTGACCTGACAGCACCTCACATGAAGTTCCAAATCAAACAGGATACCTAATAGTGACTCTTATGCAGTTTATTCAAATCCTCTGAAGATTTTATTATTCCATGAAGACTATTTTCATGTTCTTAGCTGTTCTTATTCTTCTTTGTGCCATTTGTAACCTTATTTATTATTCTGTTTGTTTTTAAAATTCGCTACCAGATAACAAAAATCATTTTATTAAAGGATTTTTTATTATTTAAATTTACTTTTACTAAAAATACCTGTTACATTTTTGGAAAAAAAATTCGTTATTTTCTTATCATATCATTTTCACTAGCAATAATTATTATAACATTTTTTTTACAAGTTAATACTCTTGGTTACATTTCTATATGATTTATTTTATTCTAACATTTTATAATTGACTTTTTCAAATAGTCATTTTAGTTTGCCTTTCACTTTAATTCAAGCTATCCTATATCTTATTCCGATTGTCATTTAATATAAATTATGATCGAAACTCTGATATTACCAAACAACTAGCCCAACCAAATCAACATATGGTAGAACCTTTCTGATAAAATATTCACCACTTAACAATACCCCTATCCAATCTCTCAATCATTAAACAAATATCAAATGTTTATGTTGTTCTTTTACTATATAAATCCCACCTTGTACTTTTTTAATTACTAATTAATTTATTCTTTCAAAAATAATTTCATACGTAGGAATACTTTTAAAGATAATTAACAGTCTTAAGATGCTACCACTACAGTACGTAGCAACGGTGATAATTATATACCTACTTGACTAATAACTGATAGTCAAATGCCATCCTTCGGACTCGCGTGAATGCCAAACAATATATCTCGTGTTAACAGAAATGATTATTTGATAATTAAGAACCCACTAGTTGCATTATACCTATATGATAGTCACGCTTCAACTAGTCAACGGAACAGGTAGAAATATGTCCACAAATTCTGCAGTTATCTCTAGGGAATCGGGATAAGTGGTTATTTTATAAAACTGTTGAAGTTTACATGTTTTATATTTTTAATTCAAAATTTTGTTTGGACAACCATTGCAGTTTTGTAAATTTATTGTGTTATCATTAAATCTGTCCAGACCCTATATATTACCGACATCTATACCTATATACTGCTACACATGAACTAGACCACCTATAAAAATTGTATTTATTACATTACGTCACAAAATATATATATATAAAAGCTTTTGTTTTATAGTATCCTCATATTATGATATGTTTTATCGGACTTTTTCCACTGTCTATGATGTATATCACCATAAACAGTGGAAAAAGTCCGATAAAACATAATATAATAGACCACTGCCAAAAAATTACATTTAGAGAACATACTCATATTAAGCATATTTAATTGCACTATCCTCAAATATTAACTGAAGAATTGACAAAATCATATTAATAAAATTTAAAAATAATAAAATAATAAAAAAAACTATATTTTACAAGAATAAGAGGAATCACAAAAAAGGTTAATTAATAGTTCTTTGACTCATAACTCATGGACAAGATGTATGGAGATAATAAAACAAACTACTGAAGAAACTCTAGGAAACCAGCCAAGAAAAGTAAATGATAATTGGTTTGACAAAGAATGTGCCGAGGTGACAAACAGGAAGAATGCCGCATACATAAAGATGCGAAGAACACAGAGAACTAGAAACAGTTACGAAGAATACCGAGAACTAAGAAAAGCGGAAAAGAAAATACACAAACGTAAGAAAAAAGCATATAATGAAAAACAACTAGAGATGATAGAACAACTGAACAACCAATATGAAACACGGAAAATGTACAAAAAAGTAAATACTATGCGGAAAGAATTCTTACCCAGAGTAACGATGTGCAAAGATAAGCATAACCACATGCTCAGTTCCAAAGAAGACATATTTAATAGATGGGTAGAGTACTATGAGGAACAGTTGAATGAGAATAAAGAAAACCATCAAGACAGAAGTACGGAAGACCAAGGAGAAGACCTAGACAATAATGGAGGACAAGAAAACCTGAACCCCCCAACAATAGAAGAGGTAGAGGGTGCAATAAAACGACTGCTCAAAAATAAATCGCCTGGTATAGATGGCCCACCATCAGAATTGTACAAAAATGGTAGCAACCAGTTAATCAGAACCATACATAAAAATATTACCGAAGTATGAGAACAGGCTATATTTCCAGATGAATGGAATTCTGGAATAATTTGCCCATTCACAAAAAAGAGGACCAACTACAGTGCACAAACTATCGAGCAATCACATTGCTCAATGTGATATACAAAATATTCTCATACACACGACTGAAACCCCTGGCAAGTAGAATAATCCGAAAATATCAATGCGGATTCCAGCAAAATAAATCAACAACAGACCAGCTATGCACACTGAGGCAGATACTTGAAAAGACACATGAGCATAACATAGACACACATCATCTATTCATAGACTTTAAGAGCGCATACGACAGCATTGATAGAAAAAAACTATATAAGGCCATGGAAGAATTTAATTTCCCCCAACATTTGATTAAACTGAGCCGGCTAACAATGGAACGAGTAGTTAGTAGTTAGGATACAAGGGGATATTTTCCGCCCGTTTACTACTAATAAAGGTCTTCGGCAAGGGGATGCACTATCTTGCCTATTGTTCAATATCGCCCACGAGGCACAATATTTTACAAATCTGTCCAAATACTTGCCTATGCAGATGACATAGACGTTATTGGGAGAAGCGTACTATATATGAAAAAAGCTTTCATAGCACTGGAGAAAGCCTCCGCACAAATGGGATTAGAAATAAATGAATCAAAAACTAAATACATGGCTGTAGCTAATGAAAACAAGCGAGCAAGAGTACGGCAGAATCTAACTATAGGAGAACACAATTTCGAAAGTGTGAGAGAATTCGTCTATTTAGGCTCACAAGTAAACCGAGATAATATAACCAGTGAGGAAATACAAAGACGCATAGTACTGGCAAACAGATGCTACTAGGGATTAAAAAAACAAGTAGGTACAATCTAAAAACCTCTCAAGACCGACCAAAATTAAAATATATAAAACCCTGATCAGACCGGTTCTCACATATGGAGCTGAGACCTAGACTATAAACAAACAGGATGAAGAACCATATATGGAGCAGTGAACGAAAACGGAAAGTGGCGTAGATACTATAATTTCGAGCTATACCGGGAATTTGATGAAAGTGACATAATGTCTATAATTAGAATTGGGAGGCTGCAATGGATAGGACATGTAGAGCGGAAGGATGAAGAAGAGCCGGTAAAACAAGTATTAAATACTATCCCACAAGGCAAGAGATCAGTAGGACGACCAAAAGCTAGATATATGGACGCTATCGAAAAAGACTTAAAAGATATTGGGGTACGAAGAAGGAGAGTAAAAGCAAGAAGGCGGAACCAATAGAGGAAGATAATTGAGGAGGCCATGGCCCATGAAAGGCTGGGGTGCCAATGATGATGATGAATAGTTCTTTGAGTCTCTTCGGAACGTTTAAAAATGTTTGGCAACGATTTGGCGTACTTTGTATGCAATGTGCTATCAACATTTGGGCAAAAATCAAAATTTTAAAATGATAATATTTTATTAATGGCCGTCGCCAAGGAGAAGCGTTCAACGACTCAGTACAAAAGGATTCCGCCACAGGGGCGAGAATACCTAAGTGTTAGCAGCATACATACTGCTAAGAAATACGATTCCAAGGGCTTCCGCCGTTCAGCGAGAATAATCTTCAGCGGCATACGTCGGTCTAAGAAATTGGAAAATCGGAAACGTGGGAAACCAGGTTAGTTCCAACGCCAGTAAAGAAGCTGCGACGACATGGAACCAGTAATAAAGGAACAGAAGCAGCTGGCAGACAAAATGTGCCAGCTACTCACAAATATGAAAAAGGATTCCGGAAGCAGAAAAAATCGACTGTACCTAGCTAAGCGAGAAGATGAATTGCGAGGCATTCGAGAACAGTGACATCGAGCTACAAAAGCGACTTCCAGCAGATCACGAGTACATTAAGAAGGATTTCTACAGCCAGGTAAAGGAAAGATATCAAGTGATTGCAGATTACATACACGAATGGCAGGAGAAATTAAACCCAGCCAGCGAGGAGAATAACGGCATAGAAACCGAAAAAATGGAAAACCCCGTCGAACAAGGAGGCAGACTCAAGAAACAAGAAATTAAAATGCGATTATTTAGCGAGGTCCTGGACAAGGCAGTGCCAGCATTAGAACAAGCCCAGACGAAAATGGTCTACGAGCATAAGGCCAGCAAAATATGCGAGCAGTGGGAAAACATCACGAACCTTCATGAGGAGATTCTCGGATGTGAACTAGAATTTGCGGAGGACTACTTCACGGACGAAGTTTACAATCAGATGCGAGAGCGTTATAACCAAATAATAGCTCAAATATTTAATAAAATACGTAGCATCCCGAGAAACGAGCAGCCACGACCACGAGAAGAGTTGGCCATCCCATTGCCGAAAATTACCAGCCAATCTTTGAAGGAAGTTCCGAAAATTGGACAACCTTCCACGGCATTTATGGGCGACTTATCCACAACAATGCCACATTAGGAAACGCAGAGAAGATGCAGTACGTCAAGACGTGCCTTCGAGGCAAGGAAAGTAAATTAATAAAACATCTCGACGCCTCTGATGCCAATTACGAAACCGCATGGGACCTACTGACGAACAGGTACAATAACAAAAGAATTTTGTTTTCGACATTTTTAGATAACATATTAGAGCTGCCCAATTTAAACAACGAAACAGCAGCTAATCTGAAACGGCTACATGATACCACGATGGAGAGTTTACGCGCCATATTCAACATGGGCGTAAATAAAGGAACATGGGGACCCATAATAGCACATTTGCTGGTCAAGGAACTGGACAAGAAAACAAAAAACTGTATGAACAGTCGTTGGCCAACTCTTGAGAAATCCAGAACCTGGCAGAAATGTTAAAATTTTTCAAAAAAAAAACATTCCAATCACTTGAAGCAATTCAAGGTTCAAAACGGAAATTGGAAGTCACAAAGACAACAAAGACACCAGACTCAACACGAAAACCATGGCCGGTAAGGAGTTATCAAGCAGGCATCGGAAGATGTCGGATCTGTAACAACAGCCACAAGATCACACCGTGACCGAAATTTATTGCAATGACCAGTGACGATTGGTACCAAGCTATCAGGCGCCATGAGGTGTGTGAGATGTTTAGTCCACAAGGAGAACGAAAGGTGCTACAATCCAAATAAATGCCAGACATGTGACAAACATATATGTATTATACATATATTGCTAGTAGGGCCTCGGAACGCCCGAAAACATTACTGCTCCGACATAGTTTCACTTAGAGTATAACGCGTCTCGTGCGCATGCGGGAGAATTTGACTTCCACCTTTAAAAGCGAATTTTAAACTTAACCATTTCATCATTGGGTGGACGACGCCGCCGCGCTTGCACACAGCTCACCATTATACATTGAAGAGTTGGTTGTCTGTCTCACTTCCTTCGTGAATTTCCCACTCATAGCCGCTAGCAATACATATAGTAAGTATTACATATATGGTGACAAATGGCACCACACTAAGGATTGGAATAAAACTCCGGTAAGCAAACAGCATCAAAACCGCAACAGGAGCCAAATAGGAAATCCCAAGTGGCCACCACCAGCGGACAAAACAGCTTAGAAGAAGTAAGCAGCATCGTTAGCAGGAAAACCAAATATCCTAACCAGAAGGAAGTTCTGCTAGTCACGGCATTTGTAAAAGTTAAGACAGCCGGAGGATATTACGAATTGTTGAGAGCATTGGTAGATCCAGGGTCACAGGCATCGTTTATAACGGAAGAAGCACCTCAGTTGTTGGCACTACTGAGAGTAAGAATCCAAGCAGATATTATAGGGCTAGGAAGAAACGAAGCTGGAAAATCCAGAGGAAAAATTGAAGTGGAAATGAAGCCGCGATTCTTCAGCAATTTCAGAATTTTTGGGGATCTACTTATATTGACAAGGTTAACAGGAACATTGCCAAGAAACACAATAATTAATAAAGAAAAATACGCATGAGAACAATGCCTACTAGCCAATCCTACATACACATTCCAGGTCCAGTAGACATCCTCATAGGGGCTGATCTATACAAAGATATAGGTACTCCTAGAAGGAATTAAGAAGACGGAACAAGGAATGATGGCACAGAAGACGGAGTTAGGATGGATCATATCGGGGGCAGTAGAAGCAACAGAACAACCCAACATGAGAGTGGTCAGTATGATGTCTAACGTCAAGGAAGATCACTACCTCAACAAGTTTTGGGAGATGGCAGAGGTCCTGATGAAGAAACCTATCTCACAGGAGGAACGAGAATTGGACAATTAGACAATTGGAAGCAACCCATTGTCGGAAGCAAGACGGGACCTGTGTGGTGAACATACCGTTCACAAAAGACCTAAGTCGAGTAGGAGAATCAAGACAAAGGGCAGTCGCCAGGAAGCTGCAGTTGGGAAAACAATTCGAACCTGACAAGAACTTGGAGTCCGGACACAACAACTTCATGAAGGAGTATTCTTCCGTGGGGCACATGAAGAAGATGGACCAAAGTGATGGTTTGGGAAGAGAAAGTTACATTCCTCACCTAGCTGTCGTAAAGGAGGACAGCAAAACAACAAAACTAAGGGTAGTCAACGGTGCCACGTCCAAGACATCCACTGGAAGAAGTCCGAACGAGACGATGCACACAGGGCCAAGACTACAACGGAATCAGGCGGACATCTTTCCACAATGGAGGAAGTACAAGCACAAGTACAAGGACAAGTATCCCGAGGTCAGCCGAGCAACCAATCCGAGAAACGTCACACCACAGGGGCGTAATACTATTTCGACAGCAACAAGATGCCCACGACCTATCCAATACACGCTGGGGACACCTATCAATTACAACAGGGTCCGTCAGCAATATGACTACACTCCTCGACATTTGCTTATGGTGCGGAATAAGCAATTTTATGGAGAAACGGCTGCAAGGTCAAGCAACGCCAGCAGAAACCTAACACCCGCAAGGACGACTGGAACCACTGCACTCAACGTCGGAAGCAACGCCCGTCGATCACGGTGCATGCCGTGGTCCAAACAATCGACCATGGAACTCCCACCAGTCGCCCCACTTGGACCGACCAGAATGTTCAAACTTTTGTTTGACCATGAATTTAGCAAAAAGGGTAAAATGAACTGAAATTGTGTAAATACAACAATGCATGTAATTAGGTTAAAAACTGGTTTGAAGCGTGCCAGTTAAGTGTTTGTAAACAAAGACTCAGCAGTTTTATCAACGCAGTAGGTCATATTGCAAATTACTACAGCGAGCATTCAACAAGGTTTGCATTACGCGATGTGTATTAGGTCGAATTGCAAACAATGTACGCTGTACTAAATGCATACCTGTAACGCTAGCTTCCGTATGAATTTGATTAAGGAAATATTAAATAATATATTCAAATTTATACGTCGCTGACCTCAGCGTTATGACCAATCATAGCGTGTCAATGTTCCAGAAGATAAGCCAGCGTGGGCCGGCGTTCCACCAGAGATAACGGGAGGCACACGAAGGCGAGCCGCGCGCCGTTCCTCCCCCTCCTATGAACATCCAAAGCCGTATGAAAGCAGTTGCAGAGCTCATTCAGACAGATTTCCCAGACAAATTCTCCAGAGAGATTTTTCCAGATTCCGATTCCAGTTCCCGACCCGAA
Organism: Agriotes lineatus; assembly: GCA_940337035.1. Taxonomy (NCBI): domain Eukaryota; kingdom Metazoa; phylum Arthropoda; class Insecta; order Coleoptera; family Elateridae; genus Agriotes; species Agriotes lineatus. The sequence continues at coordinate 173,736 of CALNHX010000198.1, forward strand.
GCTTGAGCTTGGCTCAGGTTTACCCGTCCCCTTCCTGTTTTCCCCGTCCTGTCCGAAAAAATTCTTACTTATTCTTCTGCCTCGAATTCCTGATTCCCTTCCGATATTCGCTAGAAGACCAGACCTGTAGTTTGCTAGACGTGGATGCCTTCCTCGAGAAGACCCACATCGCAAACTTAAACTGTTCCTGTAAATAAACCTGCAGTTTGTTAGACGTGGATGCCTTCCTCGCGGAGACCCACATCGCAAACTTAAACTGTTCCTGTAAATAAACCTGCAGTTTGCTAGACGTGGATGCCTTCCTCGAGGAGACCCACATCGCAAACTTAAATTGTTCCCTTATAAACAATCCCGACATTAATTAGGCTTAACAGTCTCATTAACTCAAGCCCGTTATAAGCCGCCCCGAGATTAATTTCCTGCCCCGCAGATAACTGCCGAAACCTTCGGGTTTCAACGCGAAACTGTTCATTTTAATTTCAATTCATAATTAAAGTAGCCCGAATTCGAGTTGTAAATTTGTGTAAGCAGGCAAACTATTATTAATTATTTAGATTACAGCTAGCCACGTACCTGGCCTGCTCACGGAGACAATAGCATCTCCAAAGCGCGAAGACTCCCACAGCCAATGAGATTATCCTGCAGCGAGGGGAACCCGGAACTCCCGCAGCCCGAGGACCAACGATCGCGCTAAAACGCACTCCCGCTTCACCGGCCGTCGAGACCTTCCCGGGGCAATTGTAGTTGCCCATCCAGAGTAAGGAAATACAGTAGCTAACCTAGATTCTTCACGTGTTTACAGACGTCAAAATAGAACCGGCAGAAGATTTGACAGCACGAGTTCCAGAGCGTCGAGGCGGGGCAAACTTCCGCAAATCCGCGAGGCGACATCCGACTACACCGAGGGTTTAATACAACGCTGAAACACCCGCTACCCACATGTGTATCGCCGGTTGCGGTGCCTCCAGGGAAACGAAACGCCGATTTATGAGCAATAATCTATTTTACCGTAATATACAATTTAAATTTTCACTAATTAGGTACTAAATTAACTATAGTTAAAACAGAATAAATTGTTTAAATGTATTTCTGTAGTGTATATTTGCTAATCTATGGTATATCTGAGTGAACATTATCTCCGGCTGATAGCTACCCGTTTGCAGTAATTTTGACACCCTTATAAGAAGGGGCTAGTGTCACATACTTACTCGTGTTTGTTAGTAGTAGGTTAAAAAACACGACACACATTTATTTATTTCTTATTTCATTTCATTCGCACTCAGCCAACAGCCGTTAGGCCAATTATAGGCGTCGCTGTGCAGTTATGAGGACTTCCAACCCCACTAACGACTGTCATGATGTTGTATGACCGCCGGGACCAACTTTTTTGCGTGATAGCCGTACCACGAGGCGCCGGGAGATGCAGCCGTGGAACTCCCATCTAAGTTCTGACCAGAGACAGCGTTGCTTAACTCTGCTGATCGAACGTGGACGCTTGTTCAAGCTACACCACTCGGGACCCTAATTGTATATAAGCTTCTGTATTATTAATTTTAAATCAACATACTTTAAACACTCGAAGTATGTTCATTTGTAACGAGAGACGTCTGTAAGGGTTGGTGAATCCAGATCAGCCCCGTTACATCTTACTGCAACAATCAACAAGTGCCATCTCCTGTCAAGAAACAACCTGGTTTTACAATACTATAAATATAAATTCTAAGTTCCAAACTGGACTTGGTAAACAAACACAATTCGATTAATATATGACGTCAAATGTAATTCTCCAATAAACTTGACTTAGTATTTTACTCCAGTTATTCACATTTTTAGATTAATTCTGCTTGCCATTAGTTTTTTACCACATACTTGTAATCCTTGTTAGTTTTATGTCTTTAATTATTCTTCTCGGTTTAAATTTCCTTTTTAACTTCACCACGCCAGTTTAGTATATTACCCTTTTTATCATCCAAACATTTCTCAATGGTTTATTTTAATATTTTAATTACACCAAATTATTTCAGATACATTTTTCCAAATTTGTTATTTCTAATAATCAAAGCAAAGTGCTTAATGATATCATTTTTCTACTTTTTACACTCTATCTCATATTTGATTTATACCTACTATTTTTATAATTTATTACAATTAAGTATTTGTTATTCCCTTTTCTTTAAATCAAATTATGAAAAGAAATGCTTTTTATAGTGACACAATCATGAAAGGTTACCAAAAATGCCATGACTGCCATTTTGGCAAATAGTTTTAAAAATAGCACCAATGTATGCAAATGGTCCAGTTCATTTGTGGAGCAGTATATATAACAATGAATGTTTCTTTGTTTGTCCTGTATGCGTTCCTATGCCACTCATCTCATATATATAATACACATATATTGCTAGTAGGGCCTCGGAACGCTAGAAAACATTACGGCGCCGACATAGTCTCACTTAGAGTATAACGCGTCTCGTGCGCATGCGTGGGAATTCGAACTCCGCCTTTAAAAGCGACTTTTAAACTTGACCACTTCCCCATTTGGCGGACGACGCCGCCGCCCTTGCGCACCGCTCACCGTTATACATTGAAGAGTTGGTTGTGTGTCTCACTTCCTTAGCGAGTTTCCCACTCATAGGCGCTAGCAATATAGTAAGTAATAGATATATGACTCAACTGATTGTGATGAAAGTTTGGTAGATTGTTGACTGAATTAGTATGTTTAACCAGTTCCCAATAGCTCGCCCGCTAGTCGTTTCAACAAATGAGTGTATTTCATATAGTTTAGAGGCAGTTCGTGTGTGAAAAACCATGATTCATTCGTGTGCGCACCAGACGGAAAAACAAAGAATATTGTGTATCCAAAACCACATCAATAAACAGAATTAAAACACAAACACTTTCTTTCTTTGAGTGGCATTGTAACCTAGTACTCGTACTAAATTTATTATTGCATTAAATTGAAGACCAAGCGAACGAAGTCGTTTATTTATAAAAACACAAAAGTTAAGTAAAAATCAGTTTTATTTACTTAAATATATCACAATTCAACATGATATCATGTTCAGTCATGGAAATGTACAATAAATAATATCGCAATTGTACAAAAACCACTACACCCGTTAAAAACGGTGCATCATATGGCAGCCTACCTTACTTGCATATAATGCAAAATATTCGTAAATGCACAAATGGCAGTGCATTAATCACACGTGCACTACTTACATTGTTCAGTACCAATTTGTGCACTTGCATTCCTTTCAAACATAACATTTTTTTTTGGGAGGAAGAGTCCCAAAAGAACATAACAATGCTCTAGAACTAATCTAGAATACGTTTTGGATGACGAGCCAAAAGGAATGTAAACTATAAGCTCGTTAATTTCCAATCATGATGTCTGCAATCTCTGAAGAAACTTAAATGGACTAGTTTAAATTTAATCTCGGCAAATTCCTAAATAAAAATCCACACTGACGCAAATGCACGATAATGTTTACAAAACAAAATACTGCTGAAATGAATAGTAAGTCTTAAGTACTGTAAACAGCAAAGTGTGTTTGTTTTGTTTTAAATGTAAGGTAGATGAGTCCCAACAATTTTCACATAATGCAAAGCGAATCTAAAATGTGCTGAACTGAATTAACACACCATCAACAGATTTGCATTTGCCTTCAAAAGCACAACTTGTAAGGTGCCATAAAACCAACAAATTGTGTCGTGCATTCGCTTCGTTGCTCGTCCAATAATGGAAGATACGACCAGGACATATTCAGATAACAAATGCGAACTGAGGCACTCACGCACAAGTATCGACGTAACCTTAAAATGAAGTTGTAATACTGTACTGTACATTAAGAAGCGATTTGATGCAAATGAACCAAAATACGTATCCCTTATGCTCCATTCGGGCTCAAAACCCTCGGAAGAGCAACTGAACACAACTAACGAAGCTGCACTAGCCGTCATGCATGCCAGCACTCTTCAGCATTTCCTTCAACCTGCAGATCTCCTCATCGCGCTTTGCCAACTCGCAGCGCAGCTCTTGCACCAGCTCCGACTCGCTCCGATTCACTGTCACCCTCTGCAGCAGGGAGGTGGCATCGGGCCGGTTGCTTGCATACCGGATCACCAGCTGCCCGATGATGGTGGCGAGCTGCGGCTGCTGGACAGGCAGGTGAGCTGGCAGGTTGCCTTTGCGCAGCTCCGTGATGGACTGCACACGCTCCATGTCGGTGCCGAAGGTCTCCACCAGTTCCAGAAGAACGATGCCCAAGGAGTACATGTCGCTCTAAAATAATTCGAAATTGAAATGTAGTAATCATGCCAGCTCTTAACAATATTAGATACATTATGAAGCCCTGTATGGCAACCAGTATATTTGGCAATTTTTATATTTCCTTTTCTATTATATGCAAATTGGAGGTTATACACACCTTCGGATCACATTTTCCAGAAAGCTGCTCCGGTGCAGCATATAATTTAGTTCCAAAGGCCAAGCTATGCCTAGCGCTCTGCAGAGGACAAGCCAAGCCAAAGTCGCCCAACTGGACAAGGAGTTGACCATTTTCGATTTGTATAAAGATGTTGCTTGGTTTGATATCGTGATGGACGATGTTTTTAGAATGGATATATTCTATGCCTAAGGAAAAACAAACATTTGTACTACCATCACTAGCATCCGTACTACAGATTGGACTCACCTCTCAACAACTGCTTTAATATTTCCATTACTGTGTCAGTCTGGACCTTATTCAAGCTACGCGGGACCAGAGCAGAATCAGGGCGGTTCATCAACTTGGCAGCCTCGTTTCTCTTCTCAAGCCACTGCTTCAGCGTCGACTGGCACAGCGCCATCTGGATGTACAGAGTGGCCCACTTGGAGTGATTCTTGGCCTGCACGTGCAGATCTTGTATCTCTTCAACCCTGCAAATGGCGTTTCCGCCTTCCGAAATGCTGTTCCTTTTGACACGAGATCTACGAACCATTCTACTGTTAATTTTTAGTACCTCATCGCTGGAGTGCGAGTAGTGCTGAATTTTAGCGCTATTTTCAAAACTGACTTCAAAGTCGGAGCTGTTCCCTCCATTGCGATTGTCGGCGAAGGTGGTCTCGGTGTCCGAGATAGCCTTGGGGTAAATGTAATCGTCGATGTGCTCCTGTATCTTCGAAACCTCCTCTGAAGCCTCTGAAGCTGTTGTGAACGGCCACTCGCTGTCGCTCTGCTCGGCAATGGCATTTTTGCTCGTGGCTGCGCCTAGCTCTAGCCAGGCCGCCTTGTACTGCACTATGTGAGAATGGTTGAGGCATGCAAACGTTTTAACTTCTGAGAGGTAATTTCTAACAGATTTGATCCCCTCGGAGCGGATAAAAATTTTTTTGACGGCATATTCCGTACCATCCAGCTTGTGCTTCACACGAAAAACCTTAAAAGCAACTTTAAAATTTTGACTGTCAAAATGTACGTTGGCTTACCTGCCCAAAACCACCGCCGGCAATATATTCGACTTCGTCAAACTCTCGATGATAGTGAGACCAGTCATTTGTAACGTCATTGTTCTGCCAGAAGGCATGTACTGAAGGCATTGGTTGCTCGCCACCGATGGCAGCAGTTACAAGGCGGTACAAAGCACGCTGATACTGATTGCGCATTCCCTCAAACTCGATCATGCTGTAACTCTCGTCTATTAATTTCATTTCAAACAACTTGCTGCAGACCAGATTGTAGATTTTCACGGCTTGCTTCTCGTCGGGTTCATAAATTGTGCACAGGTTTTTCACGAGAGACTCGATCAAGATGCTGACAGGGGTTGAGGCTTTGACAGGCTTGCACACAGCATACTGGGTATTGTTAGGACCTTGGCTGCTCATCTCGGGCTCCTGTGTTTTCTGGGAGTTTTTTTTGTCGTCCTCCTCCGAGTCCACTCCTGAACTGCCAGATTTTGCCATCTTTTACCGCTTTACCTTGCGCCACCGCTCACAGAACCTTCCAGAGCCACACATAACCTACAACTGAATGATTTCGTAATGTTGGGTAAGTTTCGATTGGGCTGACAGATGCTATCATAATACTATGTGGATTTGTAAGGGTTGAACACGTACTGACAAGCTTCAACCTGTTGCGCATTTGACATTCTTTTTCCAGAATTTTTATATTTTATTTTGTTGCATAACATGATTTAACAATTCCATGTTTACACACTGGATTTTATCTATACTAAATTTGATATGTATGGAATTTGACCCTATACATTACAGAAATCGGTAAAGAAAAACGAAATGAAAACTGTTCAAAACCATTTATGAATTCAGTTTTTATACACTCATGGACGGAGATATTGCATATGTATGTTTTATTTTTATTCTTCATGCATGTTTACGTACTATTGCTAAAAAAACTGGTGTGCTACACGCACACAACTTCCTCTAAAGAAACCGATCGTACAAAATGGAGAGAAAATACAAATTATCTCTAAAAGTTTTAAGCCGTATTCAAAAATGTAATAATATACCGGGTGTTTTATTTAAAATAACAAAGTTGATAGCGACTTTAGGTATAACCGGAAGTGGTATCACAGTCAAAATATTGTAGTTGTAGTCGCTTTTACACATAAAATCCATGGCCAAAGTTTCAGATTTTCAGTTTTATTTATGTAGTTCTCTGTATGAAGCAGGCAGTACGACTGAGTAGTGTTGCATATATTATTTCACAGCACTTGTAAAACTTAGGGTCGATCCACACTATCGGGCTGCTCACGGTTCGATCACGATCCACTCTCGCTTCGCTCAAATATTTATACATTGTTAGCAATAGGCACGACCTGAACTTGAACGTTACCTACCTATAGTGTGAATGTGCCCATTGCTAACAATGCAGCCCGATAGTGTGGATTGAGCCTTAAGCTCCAGTCTGCTTGGTCAGTACTTGGTTGGGTGACCATCTGGAGAGCGGGCGTAGTGTTCTAGCCAGACAGGCTCCACTACCTCAAGTACTTCCGGTGAATTTAAAAATGTACCTATCCTCAGCGGCTCGGTGTGCCCGGCACCCCGACACTGTATAAATGGTATAAGGGGTTACAGATTCTGTACAGATTATGCATAGACGTAACTAACAGAGGGCCAGGGGGATCAGGCCCTCCCCAGAGTGCCGTCTGGACCACCCCAGTAAAACAAGTTAAATACATTTAAAAATTTGCTTTTTTATTAATCTATTTAAACTAAGGGGATCGTTATTGACACCCACACGTTTTTAAATTCTTTGGTTTTATTACCTTTTTTGGCTTAAAAAATATAGTATAAATACCATATGTTGGACGGAGGGCTCTAGTCAATAATAATATGAAAGGGAAAACATTATTAGTTCACAAATGCAGTTTAGTTTTGCTAATAATTAACGTTGAAAAGACTGAATATTTTTTTTTAATTAATTATGCACTATTTTTGTTAGTACTTCCTCTTAAGTTTTCTATAGAGCGTCAATTAATGTGCATAGAAAAAGACAATTGCAATTATTTCATTTGTGGGCAAGTAAATGAGCTGGAAACTTGAGTGCATCGCTAACTACTCCTTGGGCACATACAGCACATACCAGTTCAGACTTACGGTGACTTGCTATTTGGATATTTGCGTTGCCTAAAGAGTTCAGTTTATCGCTTTGAAGAGTACGATCCAGAATTTTATGTTTAGTAGTGTTTCATGTAGACATAATTTTGTGGTGCTTGAATTTCCACAGTTTCCAGCCCAAGATAGAACAAAGAGAAATGGCAATAACAATTAGGAGGTTTCGAGAAAGTATTTGCCTTGACCATACGGAGAAAATCTGTTTCTCATGGATTAGTATTCTTTACCGTCAACCTCATTGATTTGCAAAAGGTAATCCATACGTTTTTTGTGTTGTTTATGAACCGAGAAATAATTTATTGATATGCTACTTAGACATATAGTATTACGAGGGTAGTACCCATAATTTCTGTAAACCTATAGATCAAGTACACCATGGAAATCAAACTTGCTATGAAACAAATGTTTGTTGTTTTCTATTTTAACAGTTCAAATTTAGTTTTGATAATTGCAACAGTTATTATACAGTTAATTTTGAAGTAAGTGTGCAGCAAAAATAAATTTAACGAGAGAAAATTTTATAGCCGTGATTTACTCAGAGGACTCTTTATTGTTGGTTTAATGAATTTAAATTTGAACGAGTTTGAATTTGAAGGAGGACCAATTTCAGTTTGTTAAACGAACATAGACGCTGTGCGAAGAATGATGCAGGAGGACAATTGAGTCACATATAGAATTATTACAAGCATCTTTGACATCGGCATGACTGCAATAAACTAGATTTTACATAATCATTTGGGTGTAATAAAACTATGTTGTGGGTGGCCTACTACAATAATAAACAACAAAATAAAATCGAGTACCGAAGCTTTAATATTACCACAATACGTTACGAAAACACATGACTATCCAAATGACAGTAAAATTTCCTCCGATAGTAATTTTCGTATTAAGAGCGCGAAATTAATGATTTTAGAGCGTGAGATTGTTCGAATGCTCTAAAACATTTCGCGCTCACAATACAAACAATGTTTTTTCTACATATCGCCAATACATTCCTAAAATACTATCTCCAATGTTAATAACAACCTATTTAAATAGATTCTTTTAACAACGCCTGGAAATGACTATTTAAAACAAATTTATCTACTTATACCGGGTGTCCGTTCTCAAAGTCGAACATAGGCGATTAACATTGTATTGAACGTTTTTGTCGATTTCTGCTCGCCAATTCAACCTATAGGAAAGGTAATGGTATCAACGGAAAGATAAAATTATTCCGCATCAAACGGTACCAATAATAATATTCAAGATGCTATTTTTATTTTAAAATACTAATTTAAAGCTTGGACATTTTTAAATATGCCATGCCTTTCTTTTCAAGTTCAATAGCATTCGTCAAAACAAATGGTAATTAGTTGGCGTAAATCAGGTATTTTCTGTCAACGTCTGTTAAAATTATCTACACTTCTACAGAAAAATTATTTATTTCAATGAAGAACGAGTGAATGCACTAATGTTAATTGCTTATGTTCGACTTTGAGAATGGACACCCGGTATAAGTTATATATAAAATGTAGACGTTATCGGAAATTAAATTGTAATGCAGTTTATAATTGTCATGTTAATGCGATACAAAAAAGAATATAAACAAAATATTATTTGCAATGGCACCCCAAACAAAATATTAACAATATTGCAAGATGATTCTTACTTAATGTATCTATGAGTACTAATGGTCATTATAACGACTTTCTAAAATCAAAGAGCATATAACGTGAGGAGGTTGAACCTTATGGTAATATTAGTAAATGGGTAATATGGGTTGCATAAGCAAATATTTCGTACAAATTGATAATAAAGTGCCAAGAATTCGTTGAGACAAGGAACCCTTCTACCTATCTTTGTTTATTTAATATTTCCTAATGGTGTCTTAACTGCTTTAAGGAAAATATTTTACAGTGTTGCAACATAGTGGCTTGCTTCTATGCGGCAATAACTTTTGAATCACAAGCTTTATTTTCAGGATTACTTAAATCATGATTTCGAATATGACACAACGGTCATATACTGGTTAAGTACAACATAGTTTAGATATTATTTTATGGATATTTCGGCAAAAAAATCTTAAAATCTAGAAAATACTTTTTTGATAATATTACTTAAGGTGCGTTGGGGTAAGACCGGTCAGGGGGTAAGACCGAACGTGGCACATAATAACTTTGTACGTAGAAACTCGGTGCTGCCACCTCACAAGCAACAGGCTAACTGTATGGTTTATGCGTCACGTTAGTTGCCATTTCGCGGTTGTAGTGCATTCTAGTTTAATTAAGATTTTTGTGTTTTGCGAGTAAAAATCAAGTATTCGAACTTACCCCCCTTACTATTTTTGGCTAGTTGAAGGTGAGTAAAAATTAGTTCTTAATATGAACAATGATATTTAGTTATAGCACAGTAAATTAGTGTTATTTGTAAGACATAACCTCAACCCATATTCATTTTATTGCCGCGTTCGATCTTGCCCCCTGAAATTATGCACGGGCCAAGACCGGATGGTATTTGTCCGATCATGCCCCCTAACGATTTAAATTTTTATACGCCTACATAGTTTTTATTTTTGTTTAAGATGGTTCGAAACTATGAACGAAAATCTAATAGAGCGACAAAATATACCAAAGAAGATCTGGAAAAAGCTTTGAATGAATTAAGGAGTGGAGTTTCAACTTTACATGGAGCTGGAAGGAAATACGGGATTCCTAAATCTACGCTTCATGATCATTTTAAAGAAAAGTTTGGAATGAAAAGTCAAACACTTGGTAGAAGTTCTGTTATTCCAATTACTCATGAAAGAATATTAGCCGACGGTATAAGAACATTAGAAAAATGGGGATTTGGGCTTTCCCGCAAGGAAGTATTATTCGTTGTGTCAGAGTATGTAACAAAAAATGAGATCAAAACTCCATTTAAAAATAATATCCCTGGCCCCGACTGGTTCATTAACTTCAGAAAAAGACACAACTTATCCATCAAAAAGCCCCAGTCTGTGGAGTACGCCCGGAAAAAAATGACCGACCCCTTTGTAACTGACGCCTATTTCAAACTTCTAGAAAACACTCTAAATAACCTAGAACTAAGCGAACGTCCTCAACAAATTTGGAACCTGGACGAAACTAGCTTAGCCATTGACCCATCAAAGACTAAAGTAGTTGGCGGTAAAGGTGTGGCATGTTCTCGCACTACTAGCGGCCCAGGGAAAGAGAATATAACGATTTTGTCTGCTGTTAATGGTGCAGGAAGTAAAGCACCCCCATTAATCGTTTTTAAAGGAAAAAATGTTTGGGACCAGTGGATGGCAGACAAAACTGACGGTGATGAGGATATAGCATATGCTGCCAGCCAGAATGGGTGGATGGAATCAGACATATTTGTTAATTACATTAGGAAGACATTTATTCCAGCGCTGGGTACAGAAAGACCCGTGTTGTTAATTTATGATGGGCATAGTACTCACGTAGATCACAGAGTAATAAAAGTTGCAAGGGAGAATAGCATAACGATTCTGAAGCTACCTCCCCATACATCACATCTCTTACAGCCTTTAGACTTGGCAGTGTTCAAGTCTTTCAAAACTGCGTGGGATGCAGAGCTTGTTAATTGGCAACGAAAAAATCACGGGATTAAACTCCCCAAAAAGATTTTTTCTGAAAAAGTACGAAATGTTTGGAAAAATGTAAAACCAGAGATAATACAAAACGGGTTTAAAAAAGCGGGAATCATTCCATTCAACTCCACAGTCATACCAAAAGAGAAGTATCACCCAGCCGCTTTAAAGAGGTGGGAAAGTGTTAATCAACCTGACGACGCAGCTATTGAGGGCTCCCAAGAAGAAAACCATGAAGATGTTAACAACGAGCACGAAAATGATCTACAGGCTACGTCAAATGTGTCGTTTGAAGATCTCCTGTTAGAAACTGTGAAACAGGCAACCAGACCAGATAAAGTCACCAAAAAGAAACGCGTTGCAGCAGGTGCAGAAGTAATCACAACTGATGAAGCTGTCGAAAGAATGGAAATTGAACGTAGAGAGAAATGTCTAACCAAAGCAAATAAAAATCAGAAGCAGAATAAGAGCAAAAAGGAAAGAAGGAAGCGAAAGGAGAGTAGCAGCGACAGTTACCAAAGCGACATTGAAAATTTATGCGAAGAGTCTGATAATGATTCAAATTTTATACCTGATGATAATGACGAAGAAGATCCTGTATTGAATAAACCCCCAGAAATTGACAATTTAAAAATAAATAATTGGGTATTGGTCAAGTACTGTCCCAGAAAAAAATTTAAATATTTTGCTGGAAAAATCATTGAATTGTTTCCAGAGAAAAATGAATGGGTTGTTAAATTTATGAGATTTAGTAACTCTAGCCAAAAGTTCTGTTGGCCAGATATTGAAGATACAGATATTATCACCCGTGACAATATTGAAATGATTTTACCAGAGCCTATAGAAGATCGCCGAGGTTTATACACGTTTAGTATTGAATTTTTCGGAATTAATTTGTCGTAAATACTCCTTTGTAACTGTTTTTTTTATGAAATACATGCGTTAACTACTTACAATTGTCTTATTACTTATGTTGCCTTCTGAATGGTAGATTATAATATTTTGACCAGGTAAATGCAAATTTAAATAGATAAAAGTGTGCTTACTTAATTTTTGGGTGGTGTAAAATTAATAAAGGGGAAGTTCGGAATCCGGTCTAGCCCCGAATCTTTTCATATGAGCGTCACATACAATTCAGTCACAAAATTCGATCTTGCCCCAGTACATGGGGCAAGTTCGGAAACGTAACCTCTGTATATATTTAATTTTTTTTTTTAGAGAAAATCGCAATATATCTTGATAGTATTTACTAAATAGTTACGCTAGGTAGTAAAGATGTTATTGGCAAAGTTTAGTTAAATATAATTTATTTTTGTTTATGTTAGATCCCTTTAAAGTTGAACTAAGCTAAAATGCGTTCGATCTTGCCCCAACTCACCTTATATTGAATATTAACAAAAAAGTAAAACAAAGTTAGTTAAACAAATATAAATTTAAAACAATATAAACGATTTTTTTTAAATTTTTTGTTATCATATTACAGTTCTTTTACATCTTTACCATAACATAAAAAACAGTATCTAAACCAAGGAAAAAGCAAATATAACAATAAACATACAGGGTGGTGAAAAAGTAGCGCATTATCCGTGCGCTAAGTTGTAGGCCTTCAGCGAATAACAAATTTTAATATCAAATTAAATTCTTCAGTTAAAATAGAAAGTGGTCCTTCAAATTTAGCAGCTGAGGTTACATTTTTTATATTTGAGGAAGAAAAATACTTGAGATTTTGTGTTTTTAGTTTTTCCAGATTAATTTTGAAACTGGCAATTGTTGGTATCGAGAATCTATAATATACAGGGTGTCCCAAAAAGAATGGGACACCGATTAGTAATAGATTCCTTAGGTTATAATAAATCGATTAAACATTAGTACAAAGTCTCTCCAGTAAGAAGTTATAGGGCCTTAAAGTTCAATTTTTTATTTTTATGATAATTTTTACAAATGTAAAGATATCGATTTCAATATTGGTACACTTGCTTAGTGTTATGTACTGCACTAATACAACTATTTTCATAAACTAGACTTGACTGTAAGAAACACTTTACCTACTTTTGAAAACTTCTTTTTGATCTAACTTTGTTATCTGCTATTTTTTTAAATTTTAGGTTATTATCTGAAAGAGAATTAAAAAGCGTAAAAATAAAGTGCTCTTAGTTCATAATCGTAAAAACAACCGTTTACCTAAGAATAGCTATCAAAGGTTTTTGGTTGTCATTAAGACATGCATTCATATTCTTATATGGGTATTTCGCCACTCTGCAAATTAAAATATTAAATAACGAAAATATTAACGACGAACGTTTCGAGGGACAATCTGCCCTCGTTATCAACGAATAACAATTAAAACTAATAAGAACTTATCTTTTTTTCACTGGAAGGAAAAACGACCAACCTCCAATGAATTTTCTGAATTTGCAGAGTGGCGAAATACCCATATAAGAATATGAATTTTGAATTCACGCCACAAAGAAGTTTCAGAGATTATCTTAAGACATGCAGTTATCAAGTAGCCATGATTACAAAAACAATGGGTAGAGTGATTTGTGATCTAGTAAACAACAATAATAAATCAATTAATGAAGTTGGTAACGTAAAAACAGTCTTTTATGCATACGAAAATGCCGTGAGATAATAGACATTTCAGCATTGGAGAATTTATGTCGCAGTATTTTCGTAAGCACAAAAGAAAAAAATTGTATGCCAATCATGTCATTAATTGATTTATTATTGTTGTTTACTAGATCACAATCACTATCCATTGTTTTTATGATCATGGCTACTTGATAATTGTATGTGTTAATGACAACCAAAACCTTGGATAGGCATTTTAAGGTAAACGGTTGCTTTTACGCTTCTGAACTAAGAGCACTTTATTTTTACACTTTTTAATTCTCTTTCCGATAATAACCTAAAATTTAAAAAAAAATCTAGTGTGATACACTCACACAACTTCCTTTTACAGTGATCTTATAATTAGTCAAAAATTTCATTTTTAATTTTTAACCGTTTGTCAAAAATTTTCAAAAATTACAAATTCTACAAAAACGGTACAAAATCGAGTGTTAGTTGAAGAGACACATTTTCTCTAGAATTTTAAGGTGAATTCAAAAATGTAACAATATACCGGGTGTTTTATTTAAAATAGGAGTTAATAAAAAAAATAGAAAAAAAAAACAAAAGAAACCCACTTTAGAAGTATTCAACTGGAAAATCTTTTATCTCACATCAATACACATTAAAAATGTAAGAAAAATGTAAAGTTTAAAAAAAATCGTTAGAGCCGTTTTTGAAAAAATCGAAAAAAACTGAAAAATCACAAGAGTAAACACCTACTTCCGGTTATGCGATTTCCTTCAAAAGCTTGCTGTCTCATCTACATAGTACACAAAACTTATATATGAAGTTTCAACCCTATACCTCTTTTCGTTTTTGAGATATTTTGTTCACAGACAGACAGACAGACACACACACAGACAGACAGACAGACAGACCAATAAAAAAAATATGTTTTTTGGGATCAGGGGACTCTAAAACGTGAAGATCCGTTGAAAACTCAATTTCGAATTTTTGGGGTGAATCCAATACTTCCTTTATAGTAAAAGGAAGTAAAAATAGATAACAATGCAATTTCTCTATGCAAAATGGTGGCATAGCAACGGTCGGTACAAAATTCGAACAGTATTTCCAAATACAGTACAAAATAGTTATTAGCAAAGAGCATATATGATATTAGTTAATTAGTTAACTATCTATCAGTACAATATTTCTGAATTATTGTAATTCCTATCTAACTGACGTCATTCCTGTTAACCGTAGGAAAGCTTTTTTTCTGGAAATATCTAAATTAAATGCCACGAATTAGAATCTTGTAAAATGTAACTCGGTACACTAGCCTTAATTGGAAGTAACATATTTCCCAGACGAGAAGAATAGAAATTAATAAATTTTGCTTCGAAACGAATTTCTGCCATTTCAATAAAAGTATAGCAAGTTTGAGCTACAATGTTAACGGAGGAAAACGAAATTATGTCAGACCGTTTTAAATATGTTTTAAATCTGGCAATACCGCTAATCGATTTAGTCGAAGAAATCTTTAGAATGGTTTGTTTCTGGAATACTCTGAGAGGATTTAACTGGTTACTTAGTTCTCAGAGGGCCTATACGCAGGTAAACCTCGGGGCTGAAGTTCTTCATGTTATATGTTTTTTGCTAAAATGTTATGAAGTAAGCGATATGTTTACTTCCATCGTCTAAAAGAGAAAGGAAATATTGTAATCGCGAAAAAATCGCCTTCCGAGATTTATTTAAATCTTCACGTTTCAGGGTTCCTAGATGACAAAAAAACATGTGTTGGCAATGCTGTCTGTCTGTCTGTCTTCTGTCTCAAAAACTATTTGTTGGAGGAAAACAACATTTTGCATGCGGATTGTGTGCCTTCCGAAAAAATTTCGCTAAAATATATACAAGGTGAGCACCATATCAAAATAAAATTCTGCATATTTTTGCTTTAACTCAAGAAGTACTACTTAAATGAAATAGTATTTTGCACATAGCTTGGGTTTTTACCCTTGACGAAATAGGTCATATTTTGGAGCAAACCTATCTAGGATGAGCAACTTGCACATAGGTTAGGCTTTATCTTTGCCAAAATGGGACCAAACAGATGCAGGGTAAATGTAAAAAAACGAGGGCAACAAGAAGCTCAAAAAATTGTTCTTTTAATAAATGTGTGTGCTTCATTTAGAACCAGTTTTAGAAATATAATCTGTTTCGATTGTCTTACTGTTTTAAGGAAAATTTAAATTTGCGATATTCTTATACCTTTCTTTCTAAAAAATAGAATAAAAACTATAAGCATACGGTATTATATTAAAAAATTGAATTAAAATTAAAGTTTCGATAGGGAATATACGCAAAGAATCATTGAAAATTAACAGGGCTGTGCAACCAATATTATAGCCCCATGCAAAATTACAGAAATATCGGGCAACTTTTATAAAACCGTGTGCATTAGATGAAATACTTTTTGGATAACACGGTATAGTAGCTTTCCAACCACAAATGTTTCAAATGTATAACATGTATTGCATAACCCTGTTCATTTTCAATGATCGTGTGTATACATTTTTTATTTTATTTAGTTAACGAAATTGATTATTACCTCCACTAAACTTTCAATACGCCTTATTCTCTAATATTAAGTTTATTCAACGAAATAGTCAGTTTCTCTAACGTAACCAAAATTTTGAATTAAAGACCAAGAAAATAGAAAATATTCTCTATAAAAACTTTATATCTGCATTTAATTTTGAAATATATTTTTAATTTTTATTTTAAAAACAAAGGTATTTCATTGTCGCAAATTTAAGTTAATTATATCTTTCAGGAAACCGTAAAACAATTGAAACATATTATATTTCTAAAACTGGTGTTAAATGAAGCACACACTTTTATAGTTTTTTTTAACAAAACCTAAATTAATATCAATTTGACATTTTTCTCGTCTTGAAACTCAAATTACAACTACAAGCCATACACTTCTGGTAGTTTTAGTATCAATGTGTCTCACAGCTACTAATGCAGCTTTTTCTTATGGAATTTTTTTTGCAATATGCACAAGCAGCAGTTAAATCCGGGCGGTTATAGTCTTATTTATAAACGTGCTCCCGAATTGAATTGCGGTCGGAGCGTAAAGGCAACCGCCGCGCCTATAAAACAAACGTGCCAGTGGAGAAGGACGTTCTTTTGCATTCTTGCGGGCCGTGTTTAGACATAATATCGATTGCAGTTGGAGCCTGTTTATTTATTTTGGGTGATTTCGGTTGTTTCATACAGTTTTCTACAAAATAGCGGGAATAGCATAATTAAGTATACTCAACATATTAACTTTAAAAGCCTACCGTTAGCTGAAAATGTTAAAATAAAAAAACTTGGATTAAATTTCAACCTGCAAAATAAAGTTCGAACTCGCAATTTTACAAGATATTCTTCTGTGGACATTTACAAGAAAAACAGATGCATTTGTGGATCTGATCATGCTCTATTTTTTTCATTATTAGATACATGATGGTGTTTCGTTTTTTACTTCCTTTTACAATAAAGGAAGTATTGGATTCACCCCAAAAATTCGAAATTGAGTTTTCAACAGATCTTCACGTTTTAGAGTCCCCTGATCCCAAAAAACATATTTTTTTTCATTGGTCTGTCTGTCTGTGTGTCTGTCTGTGTGTGTGTCTGTCTGTCTGTGAACAGAATATCTCAAAAACGAAAAGAGGTATGGCGTTGAAACTTCATATATAAGTTTTGTGTACTATGTAGATGAGACAGCAAGCTTTTGAAGAAAATCGCATAACCGCAAGTAGGTGTTTACTCTTGTGATTTTTCAGTTTTTTTCGATTTTTTCAAAAACGGCTCTAACGATTTTTTTTAAACTTTACATTTTTACTAAATTTTTAATGTGTATTGATGTGAAATAGGTGATTTTCCAGTTGAATACTTCTAAAGTGGGTTTCTTTTGTTTTTTTTCTATTTTTTTTATTAACTCCTATTTTAAATAAAACACCCGGTATATTATTACAGTTTTGAATTCACCTTAAAATTATAGAGAAAATTTGTCTCTTCAACTAACGCTCTATTTTGTACCGTTTTTGTAGTATTTGTAATTTTTGAAAATTTTTGACAAATGGCTAAAAATTAAAAATGAAATTTTTGACTAATTATAAGAACACTGTAAAAGAACGTTGTGTGAGTGTATCACACCAGATTATTAACACTTGAATACATTTTTGTATTGAGTTTTGAATACTTTTTATTCTGTGCATATACTTTTTGGATTATTATTAAACTTAAAAATCATTGCTATTTTCCATTCAGTTAACTCCCGTGACGTTTACGCTGTCAAATGAAAATTTTGGAGTGTACTTTATGTACAGAACCTATCACCTTTTTTAATGAATGTACTTAACGCCTGGCCCCCTCAAAAATATCTTTTTCTAGTTTCATCATAATTTATAATTTTAAGTATTTCTTATAACCACTAACATAAACATATATAAATTTGAAGTGTAATGAAAACCCCCGTCTGTAAATCGCCTTATTTTTTATCGCCGCCGAGTGAGCGATATTAAATTTCACTATTCCAGAAAGTAATCGGTGTGATCGGATACTTTTTAGAACATATAATTGGATAAAGAAAAATCTCCTTATTTAGACCACTGTAAAAGAACCTTTACAGGATTTTTGTAACGGTAATTCATTAACAGGGTAGAATTGAAAAATATTTCTCCTAAAAAGCACCTTCATAAAAAACGTGAAAATTATGCAAACATTCCACTTTTTGGTAAATAATAAAAAATCTAAAGAAGTAATTAACATTTTCGTTGACCGCTTGTTAATTTCAATAGTAATAAATTATTTTTCCTAAAAAAGATGGGTTAATAGACGTCATTAATACACTGTTTTTGATTAATACACTCTTTTTCATTAATTAACTGTTTTTAAAAAAGGATGGATTAATTGATCTATTAATACATTGTTTTTGATTAATACACTATTTTTCATTAATTAACTTTTTTTGTGATTTTGACGTTTTGATGATATTTTGCATGGAGATTAGTTGTATTAATCAAATTTTTCGCCACAAAAAAAGATTTTGCGGTCAACGAAAAATTTTTGTAATCAACTCGTTTGTTAATGGGTAATTAATAATCCCAACTATTAAAGACACTCACTCGCTATCGCTCGTTCGTGCTTTAAACAGTTTCGATTATTAATGGCCTTCATTAACACACTTGTTGGTTAAATAACTATTTTATATTATTTTTGCCAATTATAAATCTTTAAAGTCTTCACATAAAACAAAATTAATTTTAATATTTAGTCTTGGTATCTGAAACTTTAAAAATACATATTTTAAAAATTGAAAAATTAATTTTTAGTTAAAGTTTAAAAAATTAGGGGGTTTCTGGCCTTTATATTGTTCACTTAACTAAAAATAAGACCTTCTAGAAAAAATATCATTTAAATCTTACTTAATTTCCGAAAAATAGCACTTTTTAGATTTTGACAATTTGGAAAAACTCCATTTTCTAAATAAGTAAAAATCGCTCGGTATATATATGATAGGGGCCAAATAGGTTCTTAGACAAGCACACATTATTGACGTAAAAAGTTTTTATTTTATCCTATTATGTTATTATGACAATAACTCCTTAGCAACGAGTTGCGTTAAGATGCATTTAACAGCACTAGTGTTGTTAAGAAAAATAACATAACGATACTTTATTAGCATTTAATCACATGTTCACAGCACTCAAGTGTATTGTCAGTCTATGTCAAATTCGAGATTAGTAGGTTAGGTTTTGTTTGTTATTTGACACAAACTGAGGCAAAACTTAACCTGAAAATCTCAAATTTAACATAACCTGAGAGTGCAACCAACAATAGTTTTTATCTTATTAGTGATATCACCACTCGTTGTTGTAAGTGTCATTAATAATAATTTTTCCTATTTTTAAAAAAGATTAGTATTTTAGGATAAAATAAACCATGTTACGATATACGTACGTAACGTTATCTGCTTTCTACATTACTCCTAACGTCGCTCGTTCATTCAAACTATTCTCTCGTAATGTAAAAAGCTTGATAACGTTACTTGCATCTTAAATTACTATTTTGATAAAATCAAAAATAAAAATTTTTCCCATATTATGCCGACTTTTTGGCAGACACTGTAGAGGAGGTAGAACATCTAGTTATAGACGATCTTGTAAACGATTTCGTAGGTGCTTTACCAACTAGAATTTCTGTTTTTGGTACCGGTTCCTAAATGATTCTTAATTGCATTTATTTTTGTATTTGTTTTTTATATACATTATATTTCTAATCTTTATTTACACCCTTTTTATTTTTTGAAAACTAGTTGTATATTCATTTAAGTTTGCTTATTCATGTGTATGCTTTGCTTATGTGAAAATCTGATAATAAACATTGTTCATTGTGTAATTAATTTTTTATGGAACAGTGTTTTTTAAAAATAAAATAGTACTTATTAAGTAACCAGTGACTAAAATACTATTATAGTATTAAACTAAAAATTGATAATCAGGAAATCAGAAATATTATAGCTCGTATTAACGAATCAAGTTAAAAGCCTTTATTGAAATTAGAATGGCCCCCGCAGTCTAGAAAGCGCTCCTACGCGCCTGAATATGAGTCGAAGTTTTAGTGAAACAAAGTAAAAACATAATTTATTAATAACTTTAGTAAGTAATCTTGTATTATATATGCAACCAAATGAAATGAAATGTACTTCAATAATTCAAATGTCAAAGTGAACGTAAAAAAACAAAACCTTGAAATTTAAATTTAAAATGGCACCAACATAAAATGCAAAAATTACTAACACCCTACTAGTGATTTTCAGAAGTAATACTATAAGTACTTCGATATTATCGAGTTATATGACGATAACTTGTTGCACAATAATAAAAGAGTGTCAGTTTGACAGGTTAAATAGTCCGACCGCGTCAGCGGGAGGATTATTCTGTCAAACTGACACGATTTGTTATTCTGCAGGAAGTTTGAGACGTATAACCTGTTCGAAGTACGCATTGTATTCGATTTGATTATTTTGTGAGTAAATTTTAATATTAGGATCAAATAAATATTTTATTGGCAGCTCGATTTGTTTGTATTAACCTAGCTGAAAGTCATCTCCATGAAAATAACATCAAGTTGACAAAAGTTATGTATTGCGTTGCCTAGTGAAGTTACTATAGTATAATCGATTTTGTATAATCGAAATTATACAAGATAACTTAACTAAATCCAGCCTTTTGATTGGTTGAAATCTCTACGAATAAAATAATCATATTAATCAACTGATAGTGACTTTTACGTCACGGGAGTTTTCTGAATGGATTATATATTTGAATTAAAACATCTCCGGAATGTAGGTGAGTTATTAATTACTATGTTTTGCTTAGTAATTGTTAAAAATTAAGAGCCTCCCAAATACATTTAGCACGAGCCGCCACTAAGCAATAATAACGGACAAATTTTTTATATCAAGTTACTTGTTATATTAAGACTAAAAATGTTTCATCACCAATAACTTGTGTATTATTTGAATTGGGCCAAATATTCACTTAAATATGAGGTTACCTATGTGTCTAACCATATGATGTAGTAGTGGCATGACTTCAACAATTTCAAAATTAACTAGACCACAAATTCAAATGAACAGCCCCTATAATAAAATAGTGAGCGTTATTTCAAATTAATTTTTGTATGCTTGAGGTTACTCAAACATATTTGATTTTTACATATTTTTTTTTAGTAGGTACGGTGTGTTGCTTAACTTCTCCCCTTGGCCGTCTTAAAGGTTTAGTCGAATTTAAAAATGCACATACCCTCAGCGACGCGGTGCTCCCGGCACCCCGACACTGTGTAAACGGTATAAGGAGTTAGAGATTATGTATGTTAAATAACAAGATAACTACAAATCATTTTGTATTCTGTACATACGAAAGCAATTAATAATTTTACATAATGTTTTTTAAAATTATTATCATTCTAGTTACAAATAAACCTTTTACTTGGCTCTCCGTATTTTTTACTAAATTCAAGCGTGCGGTTGTATGAAAAATGTTTAAATACGTGTCTAAAGTACTGTATAAGAAAAATTCAACGACAAGGATGTTCAGCGACACAAATCAAAATTGACAGTACTAAAACTGCATATTACTCATCATAGGTCAGTGATACAAGTTGAAGTTCTATCAAAACATGGCTATTTTACAAGATAAAACCAACGAATCTCCTAAAAGTGAAAAAGCCGAAAAGGAAAATTTATGGTGAGCAGGCTTTAACCCTTCATAATTAACGCAGACATAAAATCTTCAGAACATCACGGTTTGCAAACTTGTAACTTTAGGTCTTCAATTTTAAACGACGTCCAGAACCACGGGAACACAAAACTACCGTCGTGCAAGCAAGTATTAGTCCTTGGCGATAATGAATCGGGAAAAACAACAATGGTTGCTAAACTTCAGGGCGTGGAGGACCCCAAGAAGGGCTGGGGCTTGGAGTATGCCTATATCGACGTGCGTGATGACTACCGAGATGGTACGTATCGAGAACTGAGCACATTCAAACGTCAATTTAATACCGGTGCCCCATCACTGTCAGCAATGTTGAGATACCATTGAAACATTCTGGTTTTGTCATAATATTTCGATAAGACACTTTTGCAGATGATAATGCTATAGCTCTTCTTTTGAATTGGCGTGGTTATTTCACTAAAATCCCCACTGGTACGATTTTTCAAACATTTGCTGCCACTGTCATTCTGCAGTAACAGCTGATAGCAAGGTGTGGACTTGCCGACTGACGGTTTTAGGCACGCCAAGGAGAAGTATAGCTTTGTCTCGTCATAGTAAATCTCATAGAGGAAATGGCCCGTTGGGTGCTCCAGTATTCCCAGATCAGTTTGGTCTCCTAAAAAAGGCAATTTCCATTGGAACTTCGACCATTCTTTTTTTAGACAAAAATAGCTCTCCCCATGGTCGACTTTCACATGTTGAATGTATTCGTCCAAGGTGCCTGTCCACTTGCAAATGGATTGTGTGTAGTTGGACATTGTTACTGCCTTCTTGCATTTGTACCTAGGGGTTTTGCAATTATGAAATTCAATGAGAATTAGTTTAGTAACTTACATGGTTGCCTTAGCCAAATTCATTGTTTGAATATTATTGTCTATTTTGAATCTATTTCTGTGGAAAGTTATCAGTTACTTGATTAGAAGTTTTAGTTACGTACTGTAGTACTGCTTGCATAGAAAAAAATAAATTATCAGCTCTAATCACAGTATTAGTCATGGTTTATCAATATTGCTCATTGGCTAATGTATGAAACAATTGAATGTTGTGTGTAATATTAGACGCCAAGAAAGTGGGGGAATTACTGAAAGCAGATAGATAAGTTGTTGCATTAGAAATTTAAAAAATCTTTTCAGAGTTGGTAAAAAACTCGGCGGTTGAGAAGTCAAACTTTTGGCAAATTTGGATTTGAAAAAATTACATAATTCTAACCAAAACCAATATTTTGTAAAAAGTTATTTTTCTCTTTTTTACTGTTATATTGTATAGTAAGCCTAAATTAATTCACTTTTGGGGAAATAAACCGTTTAATGACCTTCATCTGACAATTGAAACAATGCACAATGCGACACTCAAAGCAGCACCAATAAAGCAGATAGAACAATAATAATTTGTTTAATAAATTGTTAATATACAATAACGCTTAGAAATACTAAAATGTCAGGAAAAGTTACAACTAATGAAGAGTAACCGTTAAAATATATTGTATTTCTCATAAAGCGCTTCATTCTTTAACCACACCATTTCCCAATAGATCACACCAGGCTAGGCGTCTGGGTACTGGATGGCGATGCCGGCCACAACGACCTTCTTAAGTTCGCCCTCAACGAGGAGACGTTCACCCACACACTGGTGGTCCTGACGGTTACAATGACTGCCCCATGGGGAATCCTGGACCAGCTGCGTCACTGGGCCTCTGTGCTAGCTGACCACCTCGATAAGCTCAAGCTCGATGTGGACACCCGGCAGGCGAGGAGGTTTGTGTGTCAGCTCCTGCCTGCTATGCAGTCTAATTTTTATTGTTAAAGGCAACACCTGGTGAAGAGTTGGCAAGAGTACGTGGAGCCTGGAGACGAGCTAGATCCCGCCTCACCCATGAAGAGGAGCTCCCGCAACTTGGGCGAAGGGGAGCTGGATGGGGATTTCGAAGACGGCATGCCCTTGCCTGAAGGCACTCTGACTAGTAATTTAGGGCTCGATATTGTGGTTGTTGTTACTAAGGTTTGTTGTGAGGTGAGCGTTTTGAATTTATAACTTGATTGGGGGATTTTAGACCGACTACATTCAGAACTTGGAGAAGGAGCATGACTACAGGGATGAGCACCTCGACTTCATGCAGCAGCATATAAGGCGGTTTTGCCTGCAGTATGGCGCTGCTCTTTTCTATACGAGTGCCAAGGAGGATAAGAACTGCGATCTGTTGTATAAGTATCTTACGCATCGTATTTATAGCTTCCCATTCAGAACTCCTGCCCTTGTGGTGGAGAAGGATGCGGTGTTTATGTTAGTATTGCTTAAAATAGATTCCAAGTTGAAATCTAAAGATTATGTTTTAGACCTGCCGGTTGGGATAATATGAAGAAAATTAGCATTTTATTTGAAAATATGCATACGTGCAAACCTGATGATTATTACACTGATATTATCGCACAGCCTGTTACAAGAAAGGTAAGAAAATTATGTTAGAGAGATAACCTCAGGTGGCGCTGCGGTCGGTTTTTGAGCAAGGTCTGTAAATATATTCGTAGTATGCTTAGAAATATAGGTCATCCCAACAACGACATTTTGGTGCCCACTGACAATTAGATTGACAAACGTCACCGCTTGTGTGTATTTGAGGTTATATGATTTCAAAATGCCAGGGTGTGCATGTTTGAACTGCACTAACCACTCAAGACTTGGTTTTCGCTTATTTCGTTTTCCCGGTGACCAAAAAAGGCGAGAAATTTGGGTTAAAAATTGTGGTCGTGATCAATGCGAGCCAACAAAATATTTAAGAGTGTGTGAGGTAAGAATTTTTCATTATTATACATCTATCTATTCCAAATACGATAACATTCACCAGACTGAGTAATAACAGAAAAGTTTGCTAGTGCCCAATAGATATTATAGTTGTGTCTTCTGTGTTCTAGAAACATTTTGAACTAAATCAATATGAAAATAATCGTCAGGTTTAGTGAAACGTTCATTAAGCGGCCCTATTAACTTACAATATCACGACAGAATCAGCACAAAATAGTAAATTAGACATCTCAATTAAAACGGTACCACTTGTAGCACACTAAATGGGGACATCCTTGCCGATAACGTATAAATAACCTCTTTTAGTGAGGTATATTAAAATGATAGTTTACTTACCGTATCACACCGGGATCAGGAAAATGTAGTCTTAAAAAATACTATTTTTCTAACACAGGCAGAAACACGGATATAAATGAACGGAAACGCAACAAACGTGCAATTGCAATCCTAACCTCCAACGAACAAACAACTGACTGATTCTAAAACACCACTACAAGATTTAAATTTCCCGCCATTGGCGCCATTTTGGTTCCCATTCCATAGTGGAAATGCATGGGATGACCTATATTTCAAAGCTTGCTATATTTACGGACCTTGTTTTTGAGGGATTGTTTGAACATAACCTAAGTTTTTTAATACTTGAGCTAAGTCACAACCTTAACCTTTTCTATTAGAGTTACTAAAATTTACCTGAAATTTGAGTTTGCTACAAGAAGGATAAGCTTAATTTATGCATTGAGTCTGTTTTAACAGCTTTTTTGACCCTAACCTCACTATTTTTCATTAGTTATTGTTATTAAAATCCATCTTTTACTTGCAATTTTAAAATTTACTGCAAGATGGATAACCTTAATTTGTGGATTCACTCTCTTAGCAGCTACCGTGACCGTAACGTTTCTTTAATTGTAATTGTTTAAAATCAGTCTGTTGGTGTTACACCTGGCAGGTGTCAACCTCTTTGTGTAGTATCTATTTTATTACTAAGATCATCCAAATTATCGCTAGTAACAATTGCAGAAGTGTTATCTGCATAAATTACTGCATTACTATTAATTGCCCCATTTTAGTTTTTATTTACTTCTTGAAATAGTTACAAGATCGTTATTTGTGATTCCTTATTTATTATTGTGGTTTCATGGTTGATTTTGGTTGATACTTTCCAAGACTACTGCATGATCAGACTTAATTCGCAATGACAAGTCATTTATAAATGATAAAAAAATGAAAGCTTCAATGATCAAACCCTATGACTCCTGCATTCCCATTTCGTTTCTGTGCCCTTCTATTTTTACTTTTAATTTACGATTTCTTAGGAAAGATAGCAACCATATCAAGAGTGGGTCCCTTATGTCCAAATTAATTTTGTGTTCATCACATCACTATTAATCGTATCAGGCACGAGTACAGTAAAAAAATAGAGCCGCCACAAACTTATTGCAATCAGCATCAGAATAGATGCTGCTCAAAAAACAGCAATATGCCGATTCAGTAAATCGGATTTGCCAAAAGCCGTACTGAGCATCTTCAATGAGATAATATTTATCGAGAAATGCTCTTAGCCTGGCGCACAGAATCGTTTCAATTATTATTTTCGAAAATACACTGAGAACTGATAGCAGTCGGTAGTTGCTTAAATGTTGGAGATTTTTCTATTAAACAGGAATCACCTTTGCTAGTTTTAGAACATCTGGAAATATGCCACTTGTGATTGATAGATTTAGTTAGTTTTATCAAGACTTATAATCTATTCTTGGAGATTAATTATTCTTGTTTAGTTTTAAAATAGTAGTTCTTACCTGCCCTCCAATTACAGGGCACTTGCTGTTGTAGAAAAATATTTAGCAAATATCGTGCATAAGCACACCGTTGGTCATTATTTAGATTTTTTAGTGGTTTTATGAGCGGTATCATTTTCCACAACAGTTTGGATTTGTTATTTGCAGAATTTGTTAAATTTGCATAATTTTAACAGACAATTAAGCTTATTTGATTTGTCGTTTTAGCAATTAATTAACAATATCTAATACTTATATCAACTATAATAATTATAAAATAAACAAAAAGGAAAAGTTATGTCTGGCGTATATTAATTGGACCATAACCCAATAAATATTTATTTACCTAGCAAAATCTGATATTCGTCTGACAAATATATTATCAAGTATGCCTTGAAAAAAAAATAATAGCATTATTCTAGTGTTTTAAGTTATTTAGTTGTTAAAACGGTTCGCAAAAAGTTGTTATCTAATGATTCGCAAAATTCTATGGTTGCTGCCCATAAAAATTGACTTTCTGGGCATAAAATTGCAAATAATTTAAGTATTCTTCAAGGAACAGTAAGAAACATAATTTCGCAATTTAAAATAACCGGAAATATACAAACAAAAGTTAAAACTGGGCGTGCTTCAAAGATTACCGAAAGAGATGAGCGTGCTCTCCGGACACTTATTAAACAAGATCATCGAGATTCCTAGCAAGAATTAGCTGTAAAATGGGCAGATGCGATTGGCAGACCAATTTCAAGAGATACTTGTTTAAGAAGAATGGAAAAAATTAGATATGGGTTTGACAAGGTAAGTTTTTACAAATGTAAAAAACTCCATTATTTCACAATAGGCGAAGAGAAAAACCACTTCTCCCAGAAAAACAAAAAACGAAAACCAATATTTCTGGCAAAGGAGCACCAAAACTGGGTTCAACGTCAATGGGGCTCAATTATCTGGAGTGAAGTGTGTGTTGGCGATACACGAAGTAGAATTATTCGAATACAAGGGGAGAAGTGTCGCAGAGATTGCCTCAAAAGAAAGGTTAAGTTTCCGGCATCTGTGATGGTGTGGAGATGCATGTCATCACAAGGAGTTGGACGTCTTCTTTTCCCTGACTGTACTGTCAGTGCTGCGAAGTACAAGATCATTTTACAAGAGGAATTGTTGCCTTCCATTAATGAAATTCAACTGCCAGAGGGGGGATTTATATTTCAACAAGATGGTGCAGCCTGCCATACAGCGAAATCGGGCAGGGAATGGATGTTTCCGTTTTAAAATGGCCTTCAAGCAGCCCTGATCTATCACGTATCGAGACTGTTTGGCC
This sequence comes from Agriotes lineatus, assembly GCA_940337035.1. Taxonomy (NCBI): domain Eukaryota; kingdom Metazoa; phylum Arthropoda; class Insecta; order Coleoptera; family Elateridae; genus Agriotes; species Agriotes lineatus. The sequence goes on from CALNHX010000198.1 coordinate 201,721, forward strand.
TCAGATGAAAAAAGCACTTCAAACCACACCAGTTCACACAATTCCTGAATTAAAGAATAAAATTCAGGAAATTTGGAATAATTTTCAACCCGCGTACTGCAAAACATCAGTAGGCACAATGCCAAAGAGAATTATTGTAGTTGATATAAGTATTAGATATTGTTGATTAATTGTTAAAACAACATGGGTAATATCAAATAAGCTTAATTGTCTCTGTATGAATATTAAATAATTTCCAATTCAGAAAAAAAATTGTGTTGCATATTTCTTTTGGTCCAATTCATTTGCGACTGTGCTTGTATATTCTGTGTCCATTTCCTTTTCCCAACTTCTTCTGCTTTGCCTCTTTTACTGCTCCTTGCTTCTTCTGAAACTCTTATTTCGTTTCTGTTTTTTTCTTTGAATTTTTGATCCCACTATTGTTTTTATGTTTCTAGTATTCTGGCCGCTTCTGTCTATACCGTCATCGTTTCTTAGGCTCCAAACACATTTCCTGTATTTTCCTGTTGTGCCCCTTAGTAGCCATCATTTCCCAATATCCTCTTTTTGTTTATTTTCCAAACTCTTCCCAGGTCTTTTGCTTTACCATTCAAATGGTCTTCTTTGCTTCATTACGCGTCGTTATATAATTATAAATCTCTTCCAAGGTTTCTTTTTTGCTTTTCACCTTTCCCTTGACTTCTTCATTCCAGGATTGATTTCGTTTCTGGTTTTCTTCTACTGTCACGTTTCCACATGTTCTTTCTGCCTGTTTCAGTATTATTGTCGTAAATATAGTCCATTTCCATTCCATATTTCATATTTCCTCCTCCCCTGTCTTCTCTCTTTTCTGCTCTTGTAGGGTCTTGTCTTGTGGTGTAGTACAATTCAATAATTTTTAAGTTTATCAATTCATTGATGGTTATTTTCTAGCATTTTCTTGGTTTCCTATATACGTTCTGCTTAGAACCTGATGTCTGTTATTAAAAAACTGTGGTGTGTATGGAGTTCAGCACCTGTTGCTACCTTTAGATGTACATATTTTGCTTCTCTGTTATATGTACCATTGGCGACACTGAATAGTTTCCATCTGTATTTATGTAGTTTTTCAATTTTACTGTGCAGTAAAACTGTTTGGGGTTGTCTATGTAAACTTGTAAACCTTGTCTTCTGTTACTTAAAAATCCAAAATTAACGTGACAGATAACATAATAGCTGAGAGTAGGTGCAGTAAACTTCTGCCTCTTGCCCTTCCAGTTCTTCATAAAATACCATTGGCTTTTACTGTTGTATCTTCCATTGGAGCATAGATCTGTATAATTGCAGAAATGTATATTTTCTGGAAAAAACGTTTTAACGTTAACTCAAGTTCAAAGGGAAAATTTTAAATTAAAAGTCGAACTGATTTGCAAGTTTATTAAAAGAAATTACACAAAATATAACCTGCATGCAATGTAACTTTTAACATACATAATATTCTATGAAATAATACGCGCACTGGTTAATAAATCTGACCTTAATATATTTTGATATTTGTTTAATGAATGTTAACTTAAAAATTTGAATACATTATTTTAGCACATAAATTGGTTGACCTGTGGCAAATATATGATATTTGGTTATGTGGACCTGGATTCTGGTTGCACCTTGCTTATAAAATTTGAATCATGATTACTCTTTGGAAAGTGCTGGTGCATTACGAAGACCAAATGGAATTCTGACGCATTCAAAATGGCCATTGTTTACTGCAAAGGCTAGTTTTTCAATAGATTCTGAATTCATTTCAACTTGATGAACTCCTTGGGCGAGATCTAACGTAGAGAAGAAAATGCATTTTCCTAAGTTACCTAATATTTCATTAATTATTTATTATTGTCAAGGTCAGTGCCCTCTAAATTATAAAAATCCTCGTTTGCGAGTAGTACCAGATTATACTTAATCGCTGATAATTTGGCTGCTTTATTCCCAAACGATTTTTTTTATCTTGATGTGAATGCCGATCAGTTTCATTCACAGCTAGTGGCAGAGACAGGTAATGAAAGATTTCTGCTGGCCACAGTGCTTAACAATTTATTACTGCAGAAATGTATCCACCACCAAAAACCATGTTTTGCTTTATATTCTGCTAATTTACTCAGTAGAAGTGCACATTGTTATAGATGCAATTCCCTCTTTGTTGAGTTTTTCTCCACTACATTTTGGGATTAATAAGTATGCTGCGTGGAGAGAAGTGTATTGTAGAAACTTACAAGAAGAGCTTAAATAACACAATACAATTTGAGGATTAAGTTTGTTTAATTCAATTTTTTTTACTTGACTCCAACACTGTAGAATAGTTACCTCTTTTTTTGACTTTATGTCCACATACAGAATCATTGAATTTACTGTTTCCTATTGTTTTGTGTGCTGAGCCATACGAGAACTTAACAGTATTCTTACACCTTCTTTTACTCTCCCTTCTGCTTAAATGTAAATGAAGACATATTTTTATTTTTCTTCCGTTTTCATCAAGAATCATTTTTAAACTGTAACAACAGTCGAAACTTTTTTTTAGACTATTAATCGGGAAACGGAAGTGTTAGCCGAGGACGAACAGGCATTTCTGGGTCGCCAACAGCAGATCTTGCTGGCAGGTGGCGGATTGGCACCTCCAGGCACTCGCCCCGGTGAATCTCCCATGCGATCTCCTGCACTTGGCAAAGGCCAGCCTCGGTCCCCTGCCACTCCAGGCATGCAGAGCTCCCCTAAAAAGGTAAAATTGTTTTAGTTGTTGGACTGTGTCCTAATTTCGCATTCTTCAGTTGGACGGCTCCAAGCTTCCAAATACTCCTGGCGGTGAAGGCGTGTTGGCCAATTTCTTCAACTCTCTGCTTCATAAGAAAACAGGTGCAGGGCCTGCCAGTCCCATGGGGGCTACTGGATCGCCCAAGCCGGGGCCACCCGAAAATACCCCCGATAAAGCTACGATGCGCTCCGATGCGGCTGCCGAGCTGGACAGGCTGGCAAGGGGGCGGAAGCCTTCCAATGACGGAGTCGATTTTAATACCTCCGATTGTTAAATATAATTCTTAATGTGCAAGTTAATGTGATTAACGCCCAGTATACTCGGGTTGCTATTTATTTTTATAAATAATTTTTTAAATATGCTTCTAGTGTTACTAGCACCTTTTGTTATTTTTGATCTGTTACTTACTATGTAGCCATTTAATAGAATTGCACTTAGATCTTAATATTTATGCCTCTTCTTAAATAAATTGTTTTTGTACTACTGTGGTTCAAGTTTTATTGTATTTTCTACCAATTTAAAGGAAAAAGGAATTTTTGCAACTAAAACAATTTACGAAAGTCATATTAAAAAATATCCTCGAAATCTCTGGGTAGAAAGAAACTGGTTTTGAATGTTATTTTGATTCTGAAGCTGGGATTACAGTTTGCTGGAGCAACAACTCTGAGGTTACTATTATTTCTAATAACTGTTTTATTAACCTCATAGTACTAATGAAAAGATATAACTATAAAAAAATAATAAATGCGAGTATTTCTTAGCTTGTTTTACAGTGTAATGGACCCATTCGTGCCACCTGTATATATGCATTTCATATCTTTTTATTACATCCTGTTAGCAATAAAGCTTAAGCGTATTTCTTATATTAACTAAGTGGTTACGCAGTATAAGTGCCTCGATGTCAATGCGAATTCGCGAAGTGCTGAGAAATGTGCAACAGCATAATTCCAAGTAGCAGTCTCACTCTTTGCCCGCGTACAACGTATGTGTCAGCTGAATTCCAGAATAGTAACAAGCGCATTTCAAGAATAGACAGCTTCACCTAGTTCATTTGTGCGCGGAATTAAATACATCTCGCGTTATCGGTGTTTGACTTTGCGTCTACAGTTGAACATTTTTTATATGAGTATTGTGTAGCCTTACATGTGTTTTTATGCAATAACGCAAGTACAAACAGCTGTCGCTCGTGGATAATTAAAGTATTATTAACAGCTTCACTGCATGCTTGAACGTCGTTCATTCTTGTTATTTTATGTGCATGTATTCACTTGTATTTGTGTTTTTCTTACAGATTATATATCTTTATGTAAACTATTGGGTTTTTATTGCTGGCAGTGTTTGCATGCATAATTTCAGCATTCCAAGTGACAACGAGCAACTTAAAAACACTATTAGCATCCCCTTAACCGCACTGACGATGTTAATAGAGTTTTATGTCTCTACGACTGATTTAGCTAGCGAACCCAGGGCAATATCACTTATAATAATGCAGAAGACTAAAAGCCGTGTTTACACAACTAAAAGTACTATGGTTGCGTTCCACCATTTCTATTTTCGGATTTTTGTAAACAAACTTCCCTCAACTTTTAATAGCGATATTATCACAGAAAACAATTATTTATTATGCATATTTGTTGTGTTTTTTAAAACTATTGACTCAGCTTCGAAGGCAAGTCCACTTTGGTTAATTTTCATATCTGCTTATTGAACGTTCCCACAACCTAAGCCGTACTCAAACGCTATAAAGGCGTGTCCGTTACATCTTACTTAACAACATAACCTATATTTCTGAAAATTTGTATGCGTCGCCTTTTGTTTCTTCTAGCAGTTGCTACAAGTATTGATTCTGTTAAATGGTCTACTGTGCATCAGATAATTGTAGTACAAAGCAAGGTAAGGCATTAGCGTTGTTCAGATTTCCCAAAAATTTGCAACAATGGTCTAAATTGGACTCCCACTGATTCTTCACGGTTATGTGAGGTAAGTAGTTTTGAATAAACTTGTACGTACAATCTTATTGCTTCTCTCTTCTGCAGGGTCACTTTGAAGTATAAGCTATTGATGTCGAAGCGATTGCAGAGAGGGTAGTTGAAAAACTGTTAGATTTCGATGCATTAACAAAGAAGCTTACTTCGATCATCAACGCTTCCCTGGAAACCGAGGTTGCTAAAAGAGTGGAAAAGTACGAGCACAAAATCTCATCTTTGGAAATGCAACTCGAAAAACTGAAAGCCGAAACGGAAGATACAATGAACGCACATGAACAATACAGCCCTGTAAATAGTTTAAGAATATTCGGCGTTCCGCAAAAACCGAATGAAAATACCAGTGATGTAGTGCGCAATTTATGCCACGAAAAGTTAGGTATTAACCTTGCCGAAAATGATATCGACATCTGCCATCGCCTTGGATCGAAAGAGGGAACTCACCGTCCAATCATTATAAAATTTGTGCGCCGCAGCATTAAAAAACTTATACCATAAACTATTTACTTGAACAAAAGGGATATGATATTTTAGCATTATCAGAAACGTGGTTAAAATCTGATATTACCCTTTCTCATTCGAAATATAACATTTTCCGGAAAGATTGAGACGCTCGAGGGGGTGGAGTTGCAATTTATGTAAAGAATCGCTTGAATGTAAAAATTATTCAAACAAATGATAATATTGAGCAATTGTGGCTGTCATTAAAAATCAATAATGAAAGTTATGTTTTCGGGGTTGTGTATAAACCACCTCAATTTAATTATATAGTTTTTGTAGATGAGGTTGAAGAATCCATTTGTTTGTATACTGAGGCTTCAGATAGGGTTATTTGTTTGTGTGATTTTAATATAAACGTGTTGGATTTTTCTGGTTCGGTTACGCAATACTTAAATTATTGTTAAATACATTATGTTTAAAACAAATTATTACAGAGCCTACTCGAATATCTGGAAATAGCATTACTTTGATAGATCTCATAATTACATCGGATACCAGCTGCATTAGTGAAACAGGGGTGTGTGAAAATGAGTTATCCGATCATGAGACAGTTTTTTGCAAAATATCAACTGGTGAGTTCGTCAAACTAAGTCCTATTATACGCACATTTCGGAATTTTAAATATTTTAATTTTAATGACTTACTGTGACCTACAGAAGTTACCTCTACATCAATTGTTTTATGAGCGGGATATTGATGCTAAATTAAACATTTTAAATTATTATATTACATCCATTTTTGACTTGCATGCCCCGTGGATAACCGTTAAAATGAAGAACAAACCAGCACCTTGGTTTACTGATAATGTTCAGTTACTGATAAATCTTAAAAATAAGACAAAATCAAAATATAAACAATCTAAGAACCCTGGGCACTGGGAATATTATAAAAGTTTGCGGAATTTTACCAATCTTGCAATTCAAAATGAAAAGAAAGCTTACTTCGAGCATAAAGTTGGGATTGGAGGCACAAATGCTATTTGGAAGGAGCTAAATTTAATATATATAAACATTAAAAAACAAAATTCTATTCCGGAAACACTCAGTAATGTACAAGAAGTAAATGATTTTTCTGTAGACTCTATACCTCACAGCACTCCTGATCAAATGCTTCTAGATTTTTATCGTAATAACGAACTTACATCAGAAAAACTTTCTTTCACGACTGTTGACGTTGAGGAAGTACAAAATTTAATTAGAAGTGTAAAAAGTAATGCAGGGGGTATAGACGGTATAACCATCAATATGATTAAACTGTGTTGTCCATACATATTACTGTTTATTACTCATATACTGAACTGCTGTTTATCAGAAATTTTTTTTCCAAAATGTTGGAAAAATGCAATTGTGATTCCTTTCCCCAAAGTAAATAATGCTGCAGCCTATACAGATTTACAACCTATCAGTATACAGGGTGCCCGGATTTCGTAGGGACAACATGGGTAACTTTTGTATTTGAAGAGATAGAGAGATGGTTAAATTAGCAAAAAGGTGCAGGTTTGAGAGCTCATTAAGAATCCATCTTCAAATTTTACTTGTCATGGCCCACTTGTCTAAAATTTAAAAAAAAACAAAATCTCCTAATTTCTTTATATGCCGTAACTTTTTTGTTACTTAAGATATTGAGATGCGATTTGAACTTATTTGAATGGTAATTTAAATACTTTTATTGATACTTGATAAAACCAATTTTATTTGTGTTAATTTTTAGTAATCTAACCTAACCTCAAAATTTTAAATTGGTACCCTGCAATTTTTTTGGCCCTTTTAAGAGAGGATTTTTTTCTGAATGCAGTGATGTATTACATGATATGGAAACTTCTTCAAAATTTTGAAAAACTGAGTTTATTCTTTTTACAGGCAGAAATCACTAGTGCCATGATCACAATAATTTTGTTTTTTATTTATTACGTTATCTGTAAAATTATGTTTAGAAACAAAAAGCACTCTTATCATCATACGTGCCTTCCAGTAGTGTCAGTGTGTTCCGTATGTTTGACGTATAAGTTCTACGTTCTTGTAGCACTTGACATACGCACAAAATACATCATATTTTCAAAATTTTCCGTTATAAGTTGAAGTAATAACACTCACACTGACAGGCACGTATGATGATAAACCTGCTTTTTGTTTCGAAACATAATTTCACAGATAACGTGAAAAACAAAAAACAAAGTTATTGTGATCATAGCACTAGTGATTTCTGCCTGTAAAAAGAATAAACTCAGTTTTTCAAAATTTTGAAGAAGTTTTCACATCATGTAATACATCACTGCATTCAGAAAAAAATCCTCTCTTAAAAGGGCCAAAAAAATTGCAGGGTACCAATTTAAAATTTTGAGGTTAGGTTAGATTACTAAAAATTAACACAAATAAAATTGGTTTTATCAAGTGCCAATAAAAGTATTTAAATTACCATGCAAATTAGTTCAAATCGCACCTCAATATCTTAAGTAACAAAAAAGTTACGGCATATAAAAGAAATTAGGAGATTTTGTTTTTTTTTTAATTTTAGACAAGTGGGCCATGACAAGTAAAATTTGAAGATGGATTCTTAATGAGCTCTCAAACCTGCACCTTTTTGCTAATTTAACCATCTCTCTATCTCTTCAAATACAAAAGTTACCCATGTTGTCCCTACGAAATCCGGGCACCCTGTATAGAAATAGAGTGTTAATTAACAACTGGTTATTTATTTAAATAAGACATTTTTTCTTATTGTATAGTTGTACATTACTATAAATGTTAGTTTAAATTTACTCAAATATTTGTTTTGTTAATTACAAAACTTAACAAGTTAATTACAAAACTTAACAAGTTAATAAATAAAAGTATTTACAAAAATATTGCTCTAACTGCTATCTAATAAAACATTTCTTATTAATAGTACAGCAATATCACGGAAACAAACGACGAACGTCATCAAATATTTAGTTATCGTCCTACATTTTAAGTGCGGCATATGCCGCGGGTTTCAGCTAGTAAATTAATAGTACAGTAGAATGTACGGCTAAGTAAAAAGCCACATTTCAGGTATAGTGCCCACCATAAGGGCAAATGAAGGCAAATACAATTCTATACAAAATGAGCTTGGATTTGAATATTTAATGAAATTTTTAAAAATCTTATAGACAACTCGTGTTAGCGTGCCTATTTTTTACAGATGTGGATTATTAAACTGGGCTGCGCCTCGTTTAAATCCCTCCACACTTCTGAAAAAAGTTGCACTTCTAATACTTGTGGTCTAAATAACTATTATGAACTATTAGATTTAATAAAAAGTGACATGTCAAAGCAAGACACGGTGATGAGATGCAGCATTTTTCTAGAGGAGAAACTAGTAATAACATTGAGGTAAGAAAACAAGTTTTTTGGAAAATCAAATCCCTGACGATCGGAAGTGGTTGAAAAACATTACAACTGGGCCAGACAAGAGTTGTCCCATTACAACCGTTATCTCAAATTTTAGATTTTTTTTAAAAATAATTGCGAAAAATGCATTTACTAGCCTGCATTTCCAGTATTATATTTTCCGTTTCGATATTGGAACATATATTGCTATGGTTTTAAGTCCTACACATCAACTCTGTTAGCATTGCCAAATTAATGGACATTTCATGAAAGCTCTGAGTGATATATTTTATATAACTGCAAAGCTAAAACTTGAATTTGCCAGAATGAATACAGTTGTAATGAGCTGCCAGTAATTGCAGAATAATTAATTAATAAACGCAATAAGCACAGCTCAATTCGCACAGAGATCTAAGTTGAATGTAAATTCAGTTAATTGATTAGGTTTGTGCTGAAGTAAATGCCAAGCCGAATAAAATTAATAATTACAAGATGGATGGCGAAAATGTAAAATTGGTACAAGAAAATGAAAAACTGAAGATGCAAATAACGGAACAAGATAAAAGATTGGACGAATTGGATAGAGAACTGCGCAAAAATAAGGTAATCATACAAGGAGTGACCGAGAGCGAAAACGAAGCGGAGGAAACACTGATGGAGAAAGTAAAAAACATTCTGATCCAAATGGAGATAAGAGTGAATACAGAGACGGATATACAAGAAATAAAAAGAATAGGAAGGAAACTGCAAGACCCAGTAAAGTACAGGCCGGTTCTACTAGAATTTAGCTCCTGGAAAAGAAAAATAGAAACCCTGAAAGCATCCAAGAAATTAAAGGGGTCGAACATCTGGATCACAAGAGATCTTACAAAACAAGAAAGAGAACAAAAAAAAATCCTGACTGAATATATGAAGGAAGCCAGGGCGAAGAATTGCAAGGCGATAATCATTGGGAACAAGCTGAAAATAAACGAGGAGTACTACACAGCCGAACAATTAATACAGTTAAAAAAGGATGAAACAAGAAAGATGGAGGAAGAGAAGGAAAATAAGAAACGGACAACATCAGAAAGATCGCCGGAGGTCCAAGTAAATGCTAAAGCAGATACTGACAAAAAAAAGAAGAACAAGGAACAAGAAAAAAGGAAGCAATCTGAAGCCAGGACAGTATGGACACAAAGTCTGCTAGCGGGGTTTTCAAGGGGGACGAACCAGAGCAAAAACAACTAGCAGAAATGGTAGACAATAGATCAAGTACTAAAGACGACCAAGGCGAGAAACAGGCATTTGATACTGGACCAGCAATCAATACTAAGAAGGAAGAGATCGAGACAACAGAAGAAAAGGATAAAGCAACAACACAGAATGTAAGAAAGGGCGACAAGAAAGAGCCTGAAACAATAAGAGTAAAAAGAAAGAAAAAGGAATGCAGCAAACAAGAAATTCTGGACCTACAGAAGACGACAAAACCTCCGGGACAGGCAATAAAAACGCTGAGAAAACTACAAATATATAAAGAACCTACGAGGGAGGACGGCCAAAATGGAACCCAAACGGCAAAAAAACGGAGAATAAAAAGGGCAAGAAAACAAGCACTAATGAGATAAAGATGATTTTCTGGAATGTAGCCGGCCTCAAATCAAAAGATAATGAAACATGGGAATTTCTTAAAGAACACAAGTTAATACTACTAAGCGAAACATGGTTGGAGGAAGCAGCAGTAGAAAAAATGAAAAACCAACTCTCAAACAGCTAAGAAAGGCAGAGCAAAAGGAGGAATGCTAATTGGAATAGAAAGAAATATACACTTCGAAGACATGCAAGAAATTGATGAAGGAGTATTAGAGATAAACGTAAGAATGGGAAAAGAAAGATGGAAAATCATAAGCGTGTATGTGAACAACAATATTGACAGAATTTTAGGAAGAATGGAAGGCGAAGAGAATAGAAATGAGCCAGGTAGGAGAAATGAAAATAGTAATAGGGGGGGATTTTAATGCAAGAATTGGAATGGAAGAAACTTTCGCAGCACCAAAAGATTAAGACAGATTAAACAAGGCGAGAAATAGGAGATCCAAGGACAAAACAACAAACGCAGAAGGAAGAAAACTGATTAGCTGGACAGAAGATAAGGGATTAAGCATATTAAATGGAAACTTCTGGGGAGATGAAGAGGGAGAATTAACATATATCTCAAAAGTAGGAAAATCCGTGATAGACTATTTAATCACGAATAAGGATACAATGGAAAGCGTAAAAAAAATTACGGTGGAGGAAAGAACAGAATCGGATCACATGCCCTTATCTTTAGAAATACAAGCAGAAATTGAAGAACAGGAGCTAGAAGCAGAAACAAGGGAGATAGTGGATTGGACTGAGGATGGCAAAGAAGAATATAGAAGAAGATTAAAAGAAGAAATAGAAAAAAGCGATATACAAAACATACAACAACTGACTGAAGCTATAAGGAATAGCCTAGTAACAAAAAAATATAAGAAGAAAGACTGGGTACAGAAAAATAACTGGTGGGACAAGGAGTGCAGAGAAAAGAAAAGAGTAGTAAGACAAGCATTAAGGAAACTGAAAAAAGAACACATAAACATAGAAACATATGTACAAGAAAAACAAGAACTCAAAGACCTATGTAAAAAAAAGACAAAAAAAATTGGAAGAAGAAATGGAAGAAATAAGAAAAATAGAACAGGAAACGGACATCTGGAAGTACATAGCGTGCAATAAGAAAGTAAAGTCGAATAACCGGAACGGTATAAAGACAATGGAATGGGCAGAATACTTCAAAGAACTACTGGAAGGGAGTAATGAAAGAACGGCGGAAGAAGAGGTAGAAGTAATAACAACCACGGAGAGAATAACAGAAGAAGAAATAAAGTATCACATACAGCAGCTGAAAAAACAGAAAGCAGCTGGACCGGATAAAATACAAAACGAAGCTTTGAAGTATATGGAGAAAGAAGGGACCGAAATCATGACGAAATGTATAAATGAGATCTGTCAGCAAGGCAGAATACCAAACAGCTGGAGAGAGGGCATTATATATCCAATCCATAAAGGCGGAAACAAAGAAGAAATAAGAAATTACAGAGGGATTAGTCTACTAAATTCTATGTACAAACTATATGCAAAGATAATACAGAAAAAACTACAAGAAGAAATAGAGGAAAATCAACAGATACCGGAAAGCCAAGGGATTCAGGAAAACAGAGGAACAGTTGACAACTTATATGTGCTAAACTACGCAATTGAAAAGAGGTTGAAACAAGGTGAGAAACTGTATGTGTTTTTTGCGGACCTGAAAGCTGCGTTCGATAAGATAAATAGAGCAAAGCTATGGAAACACATGGAATTAAAAGGAATAAGCAGGATACTAATAAACAGAATACAGGACATATACAAGGAAACCATAAGCTATATAGGCACAGGCACAGAGGAGAGAAGATTTTGGACTGAAAGAGGACTCAGACAGGGCTGTCCACTAAGCCCAATATTATTCAATATATACATATCAGATATAGATGAACACTTGGCTAAGGAAATAATAGGAGGCATAGTAATAGGAAAAACAAAAATAAGAACACTGGCGTACGCGGATGATATAGCGCTGATAGCTACAACACCTGAAGAAATGCGATGCATGATGGAGAATTTACAAGCATACCTAAAGAAGAAAGATTTGATACTAAACACAGAAAAATCAAAAATAATGGAATTTAGGAGGAGCAGGGGAAGGAGGAAAGAAGAAAGATGGAAGTGGGGAAATGAGAGGATAGAAAGAGTGAAAGTGTTTAAATACCTAGGTTACTACCTACACGAAAATAATAGTACTAGGACACATATAAATTACGAGAAGAAAAAAGCAACAATGGCACTGGCACAACTTTGGGGCATAGGAAGAAGAAAATTCCCCGATAACTTCCAAGCAAAAATGTTAATCTTTGATGCAATAATACGCAGCATGCTACTGTACGCAGCAGAAGTGTGGGGCTGGACTCTAACGACGCAATTGGACGGAGTGATGCTTAAATACATAAAATGGACATTAGGGCTAAAGAAGACAACCCCTACAAACATAGTGTTAGCAGAAACGAACAGAAACAGCTTAGAAGTAGACGCAGGAAGTAGGGCGGTAAGATATGAAGAACGAATAAGGACTGGACCAAAAGGAGAATATGCGATAGAGGTGCAAAGAAAATTATTAAACGAAGAAAGCAGAGGAGACTACACAAGATATGGGCTACAGAGAAAGAACTACTATGAAGAAGCAGGACTATCACTGGAAGAAGTAAGAAAGAGGACTAAACTAACCAAAGAGGTAGGAGGAAGAAGGATAGAGGTTGTAAAGAGGGGATAAACGGTCGGCCTTACCTTTTGGCGAAAGTTGTATTTGTTATTTTGCCGGCTGGTAATTATCGACCTAGTTGGGCTAGCTCGCCGCGAGGGTCGCAGGGTTCCAGCTATGCTGAAAGAGAATAATAAAAAAAATAGGAGAGGGCGCCAGGTCCTCGACTCAGATCTAATCCTTGTGCCGGACCGTAGACAAGGTAAGGACAATTTCCAGCAGAACAAAGAAAAATAATCAAACCAACCACCAATGAAAATATCACACCTTTATTGTTAAATGGTGGATATGTACTATAGTGCAAATACAAACACAATTATATACTAAATCGGGCAGGCGTTCAAATACATATACGTATCCATACGTTGTAACAATTATAAATTCAATGTAAATATATTGCTATATAGCCCCTATTAAGAAAACTATGCCTTCAAAGTATTTCTTTTATATTTCAATGATATTTAATATAATCAAGACCTCTTATCTCTTTGGGCTGGGTTCATCAAATCTAGTATGCTATTGACTGTAGCAATGAAACTTTATAACCTCAAATTCTTTGAATTAATTTAATGTTTAAATGTCAAAGTTTACTTTTCAAATTTTCTACACCAAGGTGTACGGACAATTGTGCTTTTTCATTTGACGTTTACTATTAATTGACTTTTCTCGATAATTATTGCTTCAGTTTTTGTTACTTACTTTCAAAATTGACAGTATTCAAAACTTCAATGTCAACTTAATCTAACAAACCTGTTTTCTATTGCTTATGTCCTTACCACGAACAACACTCACCACTAATGCCTTTCTTGAACAGATTACAACATCCAAAACACCCAACAGCTAACCCTTCCTTGGTCCTGTCAACTGATGCAAGCTCCAAACTCCTGCTTCTACTAGTGTCAGACGTCACAACAAGCTCCTACGTTTAGCCCTGCAAGTTACTGAAAAAGAACACTTTTCCTAGCTGCTACTGCTCTTTCTGGTACAACCATCACAGCTATTGGCTCCTCTTGTATGCCTGTACCATCAATCCAATTCCCGTCAACATCCTACTTGCTCGTTCACGTCCAAACAACTCATCTGCCTCCAAAACCTCGTCCTGGTTACTGCTGCAGTCCACAATCCTGCTATCTGGTACTGGCAACCCCCTAAATCTGCTCTTCACACGATCTATTGTCCTGGTAAGTTACTCTCCTTCTGTTATATTTTCAAATATTAACTTTGTCCCATTTATTTCAAGTACGCTGACGGCTCAAACTCGATGTACCAAGTATCGATCCAATTCTTCACACAACCAATATGAAATTACTTCTTATTATTTGTAGTTTAATACAATAAATCCATTTTCCATCGATGATTATTAATTTTTGTAAACCAATATTACAATAACTGTTTTTCTTTGCTTTTTGTGTTACTATTCACAATACCATATTTTATTTAAATAATTTATGCAGAAATTCCATTTAATTTTCAATATTTAATTTTCCATAAATTTTATTACATCTGCATTTATGAGTACTAATTTGGTAACTGTTTTTATAAACAAATTTCTACTAGTAACGATTATTTATGCACACTATTTAATTAATTTAAATAATAATAACAATACATCATTTTCTTAACAAACACAATTGTCGATGTAACCTTAGTTTGAATTTAATTTCCTTAATTATTAATTTCAATGCATTCAAATCAGTCTACCAGTATTTTATGAATCCCAATGAATAATGCAACCAGAGTTGATTTTCATCAATTAATGTTAAAATTTTATATCTATTAAGACTCAATTTCTGTAACTGTCCAAATTTATTCGTTCAATTTTCAACATTCCTTTATTATGATCTCTGTCCATATCATGTATCATAACAATATATGTCTAGGTACAACAAATGCATGCAAAAAGAAGAGATGAAGTTTCGAGCCGAAAATAAATATTACCATGCAAATATTCGTAAAGCTAAATTTAGGCCGCGAAACGTTGGACAATACAAACACTCTAAAAAGAAACGAGGGTACGCAGGGCGTCGGGGAGACAATTAAAATAATGTAAATTGAGTAGGCACGATCGGCGGAGCGGGTTTAAAGTTGCGCGTGCACCGGCTCAGAGCAATGCAAGTCCACCTTGGCTAACGTTTTAACCCCGAAGGTTAGCCCTAAATGATGCTATATCTATATCCAAAATTTTCTAATGGGCGGAATCAACGTGCGTTTGCGTGGCCACACATGAACGACGGTGTCCATATTAAAAATGCATTAAAGTATAAGTATGTATATTTACATGCTAATGAAAGCGAAGGCTTGGATTTGCCTTTTACTCGGTTAGCGGAGATCGGCAAATAATCACAATGCTCCCGTAGCGAGTTCACGCGACACAGCCACCGTGGTGTGCCTATCTTCACGCTGAACGTTCGACATGAAAATAACGAAGCTTAAGGCGTCCGAGTTACTGTTTTGTGGTCCGAACTGTGTTATGCTGCCAAACCCGGGTGTCTTATGCAAGCGGGTGAGTAAAAGCGACGTCCAGATAGGACACAAGCGAAGCTCAAAGCCCTACAAGTTCTACTCTATAAAGTTTTCAGATAACGCAGAGGTCAGTGGGTGTTTCGAGCCAAAAATAAATATCACCACGCAAATATTCGTTATGGCCTCAATTTAGCAAGTAGCAGAGGGTAACCGCATATCATTGCGCGGCGGCCCTAACAAGAATAACACAATTACAAATATTAATAAGCTAACGATGAACGAAACCTACTATCGCACGATCCGTGCTGATGAAAACACACATGCCCTAAGTACTAACGGCATGGAACAGTATGATTCAATTATAAGTTACAACAGGCGCAATGCATATTAACTACAATAACGTCTTGCCTGCAGGAAAGTTCACCAGAACCTAACCTCTCCGTTTGCTCCCCTGTGGCTGGACGTAGCTAGCGAAGCAACGAGGACGGCCGCAGCTGCGGGATGCGGTGCCAGCTATGGAGGCTGCAACTAGCTTGCAAGTGGGTGTAAAGCAGTTGCTCAATCTTCAGCGTAGCCCACAAGAGTTGCAAAATTCACAGGCGATGCGACCATCTTAGGGGCCCAGTGCATCGGACTGGATTCCAGCAGGGTGCAGTCGAACGGGGAAGGTCTACTCCAGACAGGAAGGATTTCAACCAGATGGGGAGTGTTTTAACTCCCACCGGAAATGGCTAAAAACGCACAGAACCCAAATGTATTCCCGATTAAGAAGAAACTGGCCTAATCTTACCTCAAGCTGGGGGTGGAGCCGAAAGAAGCGTGCTAAAGTCGGTTCCAGGAGATCCGCCAAAAGCGAAAGGACGCAAGTAAGTAGCTAACCAATCATTACGAACGCTCACGATAACGCAGAAATGCTTCCAGATCCCTCAAACAATCTATTCGAAGAGGCAAGCCCTACCAAAGGGCTATGAAGCACTTAGCTGCAGAGGAAACCTACTAGCACGACAGTTTAGCTTGAAAAGAAAGCCGAAAAATTCAAAAACCCAGCC
This sequence comes from Agriotes lineatus, assembly GCA_940337035.1. NCBI lineage: Eukaryota > Metazoa > Arthropoda > Insecta > Coleoptera > Elateridae > Agriotes > Agriotes lineatus. The sequence goes on from CALNHX010000198.1 coordinate 218,190, forward strand.
TACAGGTCATATGATAACAAAATTTGGGCCAGAAGATGCCAAAAAAAACCAGTCAGGCAAGTTTGACTGCAGGAAAAGATAACATTGCTCTAGCAACAAATGGAATAGTTTAAAATAATTGTAACACCGGTTGCCTAGCGGCCGTACCCAAATATTTGTAAAAATATAGCAAGAATAAGCCTAATTTGCAAGATATGAGTAATTAAACGAGGGGTTGCTTACGAAACTGCATGATAATTATAGGAGAGTAATTAAAAATAAGATACAGCCAATTATACCCAGTTTAAAGCATGCAAAAATTCCAAAAAGCCACCTAATGAGACTCAAGGCTAAAAATTCAACTAGCAAAAGTTTACTAATACGAGGGTCGCTCCAAAAGTATCGTAACAAGGTTGAACAACAGAAAAGATACAACAGCTTAAATAAATATGAAATATATCGAAACATAGTGCAATATAACAGATTACCCGAATACCTGATTAGAAAAGGAAACAAAAATTCACAGAGTATAATAGCAAGATTCAGATGTGGAAATGAAGAGTTAAGTAAAATAAAATGGCTACAGAGAGAAGAAAAGAAATGTAGAATATGTCATAGAAGCGAGGAAACTATTATACACTTAGTTTACAACTGTGAGGGCATGGGAAACAACCCGTTGGGCGTATATAGGATACTAGGAGAAGACGGTGCTGGACTGGAATGGATGAAGAAAGTTTTAGAAAAAAGGGAAAACCAATAGAAAGGGCTGGAAAATAAATGTGGAAAGTGTTTACATTATATATTGAGATATTTAGTTAAGAAGTAAATTGTTAAAATAAGCAAGTCAGCAACTTAAACTACATTTGTATGCATAAACAAATTAAATAAATATATATACAAGATGGATCGCAAACGCAAGGGAATGAAGCGTAGAATTCAGGCACAGTTTAATAGTGAAATCCAGTCAGGGTCTTATAAAAAAGGTAATTGAAAGATAGATAAGATTAAGAACATGCAACGAGCAGATAAGAAGGAAGGCATTAAAGCATTTGAAGGAAACCGTAAGAATCAAAAGGCAAGGGTTATAGGAATTGCAGAAAAGCAGACACATATAAACTTAAAAATGTGTGAAAAGAAAACAGTGAATTCAAAGGAAGCCAGTGCAGGAAATGCGCGAATTAAATACTTTAATCAGTGCAGTGACATGTGAATATTTAAAACGCAAATTAAAGAGACGTACAGTGACAAATAGACACGAAAAATTAATATAAATGTAAACAATTATTTTAGATGTAATATTAGTGTACAAAATCATAGTTTTAAGTAGAATTATTGTTAAAAGTCAGTATTTTGAACCATGTTAATATCCGTAATTTATTTGAAATTAAGTAGCTTTTGTTTATAACGAATGAAGGCAGAACAAATGAATATATTTTTTTTAATGACAGCCAGTTTTTGTGTCTCCAAATTAATTAAGTTTTTACATAGAAACCAGTTGAATGTATTAATAAAAAGTACACCATTGTGTTGGTAATTTACCCGGGTAATAGGGGAAGTGTGGGTTTCAATTTCCTTCATATAAAAATAGTTTTTCGCCGTTGACGTCTCCGAGGGCTTCGCCAGACCCATCCCAGCCTACGATCCTGAGCCACAGGCAGAAAGAGGTTCCTAAGCCCGGGGTTTCAACTGCTGCACATCAGTCCAGCGTATAGGAGTCCGGCACGTCAATCCCAACATCCCAGGAGAAGATCCGGCCACTTGACGTCATCCGAGAAGTTTGCCGCAGACTGCAGAAATCGCAGGTTAGTTTTACAAGAAAATATTGGCGCTAGAAGCCTGAAACTTACCATAAAGCAAGAGTACGACCTGAGGAAGCCAATCCCAGGAATATTAAGCATCTATTAGAAGCCATAGATCCGGAAATTGCAATAATCAAAGTTGAGGTTATGTTTTTTCCAAAACCGACGCTATAAAAACAAATGAAATAGCGTGCCCGCAAGATCTGAAACAAAATACAAATTAATGCCGACAAAACAGCCTAATTCAAATATTTACCGATAGGCCTTTGAACGATTTCACGATATTTATCAGTCAATAGACGCAATCTTGCAAACGGCGTCCATCTTGGATAACACTTGACCTAATTTCAGATTTTCGATTGTGCGCGTTTAAGCTAAAGCGGAGAACATATCCGTATTTAACGAATTTTAAATTATTATGCATTCAGGGTGGACCCAACCGAGATGAGTTTGTGCTTTATCGATTTGAGCTAGCGTTTTTATTGGATTAGTTGCAGATAAATAAGATATTATAAAGGGCATACAACTATTTATTTTATCTATCAATTTACAAGTAACTTTTAATCAACCTAAGATTTGATAACACGAATACAAAAATATATTGGCGTGGTACCCTTATTTTAAAAAATTAAATTAGTAACATATTATAGCACTTAATTAGAGACGTACCATCCCAATATTTAACACTAAAATTAAATTAGTACATATACAGTGGCGGCCATAAAAACCGGGACAGTTTTTTTGACCTAATTTTCAAAATGCGAAAAGAAGTGCTGACACTGACAGTTCTAATTAATACAGGCCATCAAAAGTCATTGTTTAGATCTGAATAATGACTTTTGATGACATTTATTAATTAGAATTGTCAGTGTCAGCACTTCTTTTCGCATTTTGAAAATTAGGTAAAAAAAACTGTCCCGGTTTTTATGGCCGCGACTGTATAACCTTAAAAAATGATCAATCAGATACTGCTCATCTAAGTAATAGTATTTTCATATACAACAAAGATATTTGACAACCGTGCCTGATACTCACCGCCGAGAAACCGCTTGTCCTGTGTACACTGTCATAAGATAGCACAGACTGAGGGTACGCTGGAAGCAATAAAAACGCGCTCGGCACATGGTTTGGACGAGCGTACGCTCGGCGTACGCGCTACATAACGCATCGTGTGTTTAGTCCACTTTAAATACATAGAATCATAGACCGACTCGGCGTGAACCACTTCGTGTGTCTTCAGTCTTAAGGAGGCATTTTGTTGAAGATGATGAAAAAGATAAGAAAGAACCAGAACTGATCGAAATACAAAAATAACTGGATACCGAGAAAACTGAAAAGAGCTTGCCCAGGTATCCCTTTTGTGATGATATTAAGACTGTATGAGAGCACCAGGTTGTAGTAAATCAACCAAAATTCCTCAGTATCTGCACAAAGCTGGATTTACTGATGACAGAAGTTTAAAGTCGTATCATAATTTCCTTATGCAATTGTTGCTTTTGCCCATTTCTTCAGTTCTTAAGAGTTTAGATCATTACTTTTTAATTACAATTGAATATTTTTATATAATAGTGTTAGATGTATAATTTTCTTGTAACGATTGGTTGCACAGAGTTACAAGCTCTTATGAAATAGAGGGAATCATATATAGCAACATCTCCGATGACTCACTGAACAAATTGCTAATTGGGTATAGTCAAAATTATACCCATTCGGAGTCACGTGACTTTTGTCTGTCTCTGTTCATCTTTAGTAAAATAGATGAAATGGAAGAAATTTGAAAAATAGGCATGTCGATTCATAAAATTAATTTTAAAAATTTGACGTTTCTAATCTGTCAGATTATATTTTTCGTGTAAGTTATTGAGATAAGGGTAATAAAACCTAAAATTGTTGAGCCGAAAACGGGAAATTAAAAGAAACCATCGGACATGCGGTATAACGAGCAGTCACAACAATTAATTTGAATATTATGCGTTTTTTTTTATGAAGAGTACAATATTAATAATAGTAAATCAACAGTTTCACCCTCCAACGCTGTTCGCCGTGCTTCTCTTGCGTTAAATATCTCGGAGAGCACAATTTACCGAAAATATGAGCCAGAAAGTGAAGAATGCAAAAACGGAAGTCGACGAAGCAGTCAAGACACTGTATATAAAATGTATGTAGCTAAAGAATTTGTAACCATAAAAAATCTAAAAAATGCTTGGTTGAAGAATCTGGAGATTTTTCACATTCAGTTTCTTCCCTAAATAGATTGTGCAAGGAAATAGGCTTCAAATGGCAATGTTCTATAACAGAATATGCATGCACAGAAATTGACTTAAAATTTGCTATACGCAGCAGGTTTTTAATGTAGCAGCGGACATATCTTTATTATATTTACATTTTACGACATGTTATGTTTTCTTTAACCTGTAAATTCAGTTTGATTTCATATAAGAGAATAAACCCGTAGCAACCTTGTTTTAGAAATTGGCATATGTCAGGATAACCTACAAAACGGAATGTCATTTATTTCCCTAAAATTGCATTTTTAAGAATCGACATACGTAAAATTACTAGATTATCACGTGACTCCGAATGGGTATAAATTTGACTATTCAACACTATAACATATAAGCCAATCACATTGCAGACATTTGCTTTTTTCAACCAATAACAGCAGTATATCACTGAATATTGGGCACCATGCAAAATATTCACAAAACAATGTACGTACTCAAAAAATAAATAGCCTTCTTGCAAAGTATCGCTTAGCAACGATGTTCTGTCCTTAGTGATAGCGCTAGGTTACGTAACACTAAACCCCAACACACTGTGTGGCTTGTTTTAAAAATTTTAAAATGCTGTGTTTTGGAAGTATTCCGCTGAATTTCATTGAGAATGAATAATTATATTAATTGTTGGATTATTTTTCAATAAAGTTAATCGTTATGTATTAATATTGTTAAATAGTCGTCCCAAATACCACTCGAAGTGGATATATATTTTTTTAAATATTTTGCCATTTCCATAGAAATTATTGCAAATTTCACTCAACAAAATCACATTTAAATGTCACTCGCCTTCGGCTCGTGACATTTTTGATGTGATTTTGTATCGTGAAATTTAAACGCAATAATTTACATGGAAACGACAAAATATTTTTCAAAAATATATCCACTGCTTGTGGTATTACCCTTGACTATACCATGGAATTCCTAACGTTCGTATGGGTCAAACTGATTAACTGCGTGCATCACTATAACAACCAGTTTTATGCAAATGATAAACGTCGACAACTCCTCTAGTCAAAACCACAAATCACTAAACTTTTATCAGGTTAGGTTTTGTGTCAGTTTGTGTCAAAACCAATGGAAAATCTGAAACCATTTTTCGGCTGCGTTCGAATGTTTTCTCCACATACCAATTATTTCAGGACCAGCCTGTATAATGTCTTCGCATAATAATCAATTGTGTTTCGAAATATTTCAATTTACCAGTGTATTCTTTTCGTACCGATTCTGGAAAGCCCCATAAACATTCGCTGGCTTATCGCGAGGTCGTAGCGTTCAGCTGTCTTTGTTAGTTGGCTGAATGCGCGAGGATTCTTTTCCTGCACCTCGACGAAGTAACTTGCTTCTAAAAAGGTCCCGTTCGTGCTTTATAACGCCACGACGATTAATTTTGAAGGGCTGACTATAATCAGGTATGATGGCATTTTTCTGTTTGTTATTCTGATATTAATTGCATTTCTTTAGCTCTTAATCGACAGTTTTACCCGAGAATTTAATCTTGGAAGTAGGTTGCCGTCCGATTTAATTTTCAACACCTGCTAACGTCCTACCTAGCTCCTGCGGCTTGTGAATAGCTTTTCTGTAATTACGGACGCATTCCCGGCGATTTCTCCCCTGGGTATAGCAACTCCTGACCGACCTTTGGTTAACAGCAGCCTTGGGCGTCGGAGGTTAGTGATTCTTGGTGTTGTATCATACTACTTTAAAAGTGGACAGTCTTCCTGCTTTTAAGCAGATTCGGACAGTTTAAATTTGTACTTTCCGTTGTTATTAACATGTAAAGTTTAATCTCATACAGTCATCCATTTTAATACTTGAAGCTTAATGCGTATATTTAATTACTAAAGCTGATATTATATGGCAAATGCATATTTTGTATAATTGATATGCCGGCGAAACTTTTTGCATATGTATAGTAATTATGTGAAAACAAATCGTTTAAGTCAAGTTTCATTATGCATATTTTGCATATTTATACGTTTTTGAACATACTCTCTGGATTTTGCATATTTGGTTATATTTAGCGATAATTTGTAATGTATGAACTTTTTGAGATTTTTTTGTAAAATTTACTATTTCATTAATAGTTTATTAATAAAATTTTGATGTGCAACTGAGATATATACTTTCACTTTCTGCCGCTGGAGTGCAGTGCGCGTATTGAAATACGCAGAAGAAAGGAGAAGTCCCCGTAAAAATCTTTGAATATATAAACATAGACTGCAATAGAATCAATGTATAAGGAATCAGCCAACATAGAATCCATTTCAAGAGTCGAACGTTGAGTGTTGGGTGAATAATAGTTTGGCGGGGTTAGGAGAAATCTCATTTTTAAGTTACCTTACAATGTGAAGTTGGTGTTGGCAGTCATTGTTTATACAGGGTGTTAATAAAAAAACTTTACACACTTTAGCAGGTGATAGTAGAGATGAAAACAATAAAAAAATTCTAATACACTTAGGCCCAATACTCCTTGGTTTTCGAGATATGGAATTTTTAAATTTTTATTTACACCTCTTATGAATGCGATTTTTTTGTTTGGGGGTACTTAAAAGATCTTGTTTACGCCACTGAAGTGAACACAGAAGATGAACTTTGGCAGCGAGTTGTAGACGCCTGCCAACAACTAAGGACTCTAGGTGTTTACCATCAAGTGCGTGAGTCTCTTCGACGACGGCTGCAACTTTGTTTACAAGAGCAAGGACGACAGTTTGAACATCTTCTGCGATAACTTTAGAGTGCGCTAAATGCGTTGTTTGTTGTAGTTTTTTTTTTTTTAATGTTGATTGACATGTATTCTGCGATTGTTCGTTTTTCGCAGATAACGCGATATCGCATTCATAAGAGGTGTAAATAAAAATTTAAAAATTCCATATCTCGAAAACCAAGGAGTATTGGACCTAAGTGTATTAGAATTTTTTTCTTGTTTTCATCTCTAAAGTGTGTAAAGTTTTTTTATTAACACCCTGTATAGTCAAACGTTAAAATGAATGACTTCTTTGAATAAAAATTAGAGAAATAAATATACTCATACAAAATAGATAGAATTTTTACATTATTTAGAATACTCCTACTTGTTTTCAAAAAAGATAGTGCATATTATGTGCATATATTATAACTTTGGGTGCATATAATTATCAGCTTTATTAATTACGATTAATATTTAAAGCTACAATTTATGTGTGTGATTGAACCTTTGTAAATGGAGCATTCACGCTTTTTGCTTTCAATAGCCTGAACAGAAAGGTTTTTTTAAATGACAGCGGTATGCATACCACTCGATTTATTTGTGGTTACAATTAATTGAATACTCAACAACGGGTTTCTTGGTGCGTGTCGCAACCTTAATTTAACTTGCACAGCTCTACTATGACATTATTTGTGATCAAATTGTTTTGATTATTTATTATTGAATTACCATACTACAGATTATTCAGTAGTTATTAAATAAACGCTAGTCATTTGTAGTTTATGTAAATTATTCGAAATCATCTGATTTCTGGCGCCCATATCCTTTCTTTTGAAGACTTTGCAGGGTACACAGCTGGTGGTTTAAACCCACGACCATATCGCCGAATTTGAGTTAGTTCGGCCATCGCGGTAAGTGAAGATTTTTTAGAGCTACCGTGTTGTACAAACTGTAGGGGGGTTGATCTGCGATTTTTTTACTACCATTTATTATTTTAATTAATTAACCGCAGGTCAGCTTCCTTATCGTTTCAAACCTAACCTGATAATGTCAAATTTGACATAGACCTACAGTGCCACCAACATATTATTCATACGTTGTATAACCATGACCATTCAAAAATGTTCGATCATTTCTGAAAGCACTTTAAATGTTTCAGCTAAATGGGAAGCATTTGTTGTGGTTTATGTGTATAGTCGCCTGCGTTGATTAACAAAAACTGCGTCTTAGTGAAGCCTGCCAGCTAGCCGCATGTCGGTAATATGCAAATTATTGCCACTTCATAAAATTGGCGCTGGTTGACACCGTTTGACAGATCACAAACGTAGATTGGTTATAAATATGTGTCAATTAAAAATCTTCAAGAAAATGATAGCAAATCCACCTAAAAAGCTTTATTATGGCGTAATCTATGTCTGAGTTCAGTGTTTTAAATTATGGGTACGATCATCGCCGGCGACGGTGAATATAGTAGCGAACTAATTAAAAATTGCTGCAAGTAAGATACATGATTATTGTGTAGTTTCTTACAAATATAATTTTAGGAGATTTTGATGGCCTAATTAGCTGAGAACAACACAAAGAGCGTTTGAAAGGGCTATGTTAAGAGTAAGCTTACGGGACCACATACGACATGAAGAAGAATGAATGTAGAGGATGTAATACAATGAATTGCGAATTTGAAATGGAATTGGGTGAGGCACATAGCAAGAGAAGGAAACGATAGGTGGACTAAACGCATCGTGTAGTGGGGACCGCAATCACAAGAGAACCGTGGGGTGTCCACGTAGATGTTGGATAGACGATATAAAGGAAGCTCTTGGCAGAAACTGCCTGGAAAAAGCGTGGAGAGGCCTATGTCTGTTGAAGGTTGAAGGCTGTAATTTTTAATTGGATGACATCACAAAGGTAAACTAATACTGTTCATCATATAGTATTAGTTTTATAATTATCAATATCTTAAATCAATTTGATAATAACATTTCTTTCTTCGTAACTGTTTACATAGATAGCGATTGTGAACACTGTCCTTTATTAATGAAAAATGTGATTAGTATATGAATAGGACTGCAAACAAATTTTTGTATAGTAGAACGATAAGCGGCTCGAATCAAATATTGTCTGCCCAATTCGTAGCCTTTCGGATATAAGAACCTCCAAGCAACACACATTCGTATGGTCAGTTCTGACCATCTTGGAGATTTAAGGCCATAATTGTGTATTTGATCTAAAACGAATATAGCCCTAGGATTATTATTGTTTGCATAATATTGAAGGGTTTCTAATTTCTTCGAAACATTTATATAACTGTCAAAAAAACTGTAAATTTTGAATATTCTCATTAATTATTATTTCATTCTTTCTCAGCAGTAATGCATTTTCTTTCTGCAACTGTGTTGTCTCACCACATTGAACATTAACTTGTACTGCAACATCATTTTTCTATAAAACTAAGTTACTGATGTATGTATTTAATAATAATAAAGAAATATTTACCGATTGACTGTAACTGATTATTTAACCATTTAATTTCAGCTTTATACTTGTTACACAGTAAGGTAAGTTCCTGATTTTTGGTTATTAAGTAATGACTTTCACAAGGGACCTTAAGGTTCTGTTACAATGAGAAATGGGGATTCAAAACTAAAACATACACCTAGATCTAATTGTTTACCATTCGAGATTCATTGCTTGGAATAAGCACAGGAGCATGTGGAACGGAAACAGGAGGGGGCATTAGATCTACATTAAAATATAAATTTAGTAAAAGCATGGTTTTATCGTGCATATCTTACCTGTTTCTTTGAAATTTTTGGAATCGCATTAATTTTAAATCGAAGCCTATTTGGCACGAAATTTGAAAATTATAACTAGCCGCTGTTAACATAATTAGCAATGGAAATTTCTCGAAATGTTTATGCAGGATTTTTATCCACCACATCACTGGTACCTTTCATATTTTCCCCTTGCGTGATAGCCTTTATCCAGCTACAAAAATCTTCCATATTTGATGGAAATTCGTGATAGGAGAAATTTTTCTTATCCCTATTTCCACACGAAGGAATACAAGACAATTTCAAAAATGTTTTAACCAAACACTAGTTTTCACATCTGAAACGTCAAATTGTGTCGACTAGCGCCAATGGGCAAAATGTGAACTATTGCAATAAATGTCAAAACAGGTTAGCTGGCAGGCTTTGAAGATGTACGCAGGCGACGATGTTTATCGTCGCCTGCGTACATAAACATAAGACGAAGTTTTTGTTAATCAACGCAGGCGACGATGTTTATGCTGTAGATATCGCTTCCAATCCACAGATGTCAGCAGCAGCGATTTTTTGCTACAGTGACTTTATATTAGAGACCCTTAAGGGTCTCTACTTTATATGAGACAGTGGCGACAATAGGGTGTATTCTTTTTTATTGGTCGCTCGAATCGGCCGCCATTAAGAGGCAAAATTTGTTGATGCTTTTGTTTGTTTATACCAAATCGAGGTTTGCAGGTTACGTTTTGTGTCAAATTCGAGGTTATTAGGTAGGTTAGTAGACCTCACCTGATAACCTCGAATTTGACATAGACTTACAGTGCCACCAACATATTATTTATACGTTGTGTAACCATGACCATTCAAAAACGTTCAATTTATTAAAGTTAGTAGGCCATTGGCCGCCATTTTGTGGCAAATTGTACCTATTGTCGCCTCTGTCTCTATCAAGTCACTGTATTTTTTGCTACAGTGTGTCTCCAGTAAGAAATTATCGTGATATCTTCTTAGGGGGTCCAAATTACACGGACTTCCCCTATTTGCCTTTTGGATGACTTCTTTTTTGATTTTGTACCTAGGGCGTATGTAAGAGACGTTAAATTCGAAGAGAAGTTTGTGTCGTGAAGGGTCTGTACTGTTACCTGTCTTTCTTATTCAACCACTAGACGGTAACACTTCGAAGACGTAGGGTTCTTTTTCCAACAATAATCGTATCACAAATAACATAAACCAGTTTCAATAATAGCACATAAAGTTTATTTAACAGTAATAAATTATCTTTAGTTATAAATGTGTTAAACACAAATTATTCCCAAAGTACAGAGATTATTATTTCGATGAAACAAACAACTTTCAAATTATTACAGAAGGTACTTACAATACATGTCTAACCTGGAATGGCTTGTGGAACTAACAGACAACTGTGCTTGGCTGTTGTATGCTTTTATACCATTTGGGGTAATTAGGAAAATTGTCAGTTAGGTACATTGTTTATACTCTCCTTTCCAAAGTGCCTAGAGCCTCTGAATCTCCAACTAATTACTTGCATTTTAACCTTTAAATTTCTGCTTTCAACAGTTATATTTATGTGACAAACAAACACATTAGTGAAGCACCATTCCAGATTTGATATGAATTGATATGGAAATATAATTAATCTGTTGCCTATTACAGTACCATTCACATATTGTAAATTGCTTTATACTTTTACCTACTTGTTTTTAATTGTTTGGATTTATTGACTGAAGACAAACCTTTGCTGTTACAAGGTATTTATGGAAAATCTGCATCACCTAATCAGCAGCGTATATCTGCAAATCATATGCAGACTCCACAGCGTATTTATGAAGTAAATGCTTTACCGTTAGGTATGCTATATTCATCAGCCTCAGAAATGAAATGCATGACGACTATTACATGATACCATTATTTAACTTATAACATTTAACTTTTAACCTGTGATTTCATATGAATATACCGAGTGGCCATAAATATCTGATATCACATTTCCTTTGGAATCAGCAACGCTTTATTAAAGTGGTGAATCCAACTAAACTAAATGTCATTTATGTCATCACTACTAAAATTCCTATCTGTCAAAAATTATTACAGATTGCAATAAGTAATGGAGTTAGAACAGGATATTTTTATAATCGAGTCGTAGGCTAAACTGCAGAATCCAGGGCACATTCCCCTCCTCTTATTGCATTTTATTACATTATATAGGTACCAATACTTATCGTAATTGAAATATAATGCTAACCAACATTTATAAGTAGCTAATTCCATGGCTACCGGGATCTCAGATCTTTATGGCCACCCGGTACCTATAACCTATCTACATCAATAAACTTCTCGATATTCATGTTTTTTGCTAGTATTTTTAAAATATTATTTGGAAATTGTATATCCCCAGCAAATCCAAACATCTGTATCTTCATCGGGTATCGATCTTGAGTTTAATCATAGTATTAAGTACCTATGAGCAACAATTGTATGCATTTTGTTCTTTATAAAATTCAAAATTGCTGCTCGTTGATTTAATATATATAATAAACGTTTATTTATTCAATGTTTACACATTATATGTTACAATAAACCAAACAATCTAACGGCTTAACAAAAAAGAAATTAGTTAATACATTGAGCAACTGATGGGTGTATATCATAACTACAAAATAAAACAACAGCAATTTATTTTCAATATAATAAGTTTTATCTTAACATGTACCGATTTTTATATCTATATTTGAATTCTTTTACAGTAACGGCATTTTTGATTTCATTATCCAAATCATTAAACAGAATAAATCCTTTTTTTACCAAAGAGTTACTAGTTCTTACAGAAGATGAGCGATATACGTGAAGATTGTCTGACTGCCTAGTAAAGTGGTTATGAACCTCCTTATTGTATAAGACGAAAGAATCAAAATAACTTGGAAGGAGTCCATTAACTATCTTGAAAATAAATGTCATGGTTAAAAATTTGAGCCTTTCAGATACCGAAAACCATTGTAAAGCGGAAAGCATACTATTAATTGCAGTATATCTATTTACGGATAGTAAAACTCTCATTCCCCTATTTTGCAGCTTCTGGAGGACACCAATTTGGGAATTATTTAATAAAAACAACACTGAAGGACAATAATCGAAATGTGGTTGAATAATGGTGTTGTAAATAATTGCCTTAGCTTGAAAAGAAGTCATTTTGGCAATTCTAGTGAAAAAAAATAGTTTTTTACTAATTTTCTTAACTGTATATTCAAAATGCTTGGCAAAAGAAAGTGTGTTGTCCAATACAACTCCTAGATATTTGTATTCTTTTACAAAGTCAATTTTCACATTGTCAATCAGCAAATTAATACCAGTCCAATCAATTGCTACAATTTGAGTACTTTTACCAATTACCATAGCTTTTGTTTTTTTAACATTTAATTTAAGTTTATTAATATTGAAATAAGTGGATATCCTAGTCAATTCAGTATTCATTTTGGCAATTGCAGTTTCGAGGTCCCTGTCACAAGTCATCAATAAAGTGTCATCCGCAAATAGGTTAATTAGGTCACATGAGTGGTACAGATCAATGTCATTAATGTAAATAAGGTATAAAAGTGGCCCTAAGATGCTTCCTTGCGGGACTCCGCTGTTAATAGCCCGTTGTTGAGATGTTGTATAGTTAATTTTAGTTTTTTGAAATCGATCAAATAAATATTCTTGAAACCATTTTAAAACCAAGTCAGAGAGCCCATAATTTTCTAATTTTGTTAATAAAATTTGTCTATCAACGGTTTCGAATGCACGTTTCAAATCAAGAAAAACTATAACAACAAACTTATTGTCATCAACCATTTCTTTAATATGAGATATCGTAAACTGCAAAGCCGATTCACAAGAGTGACCCGCCCTGAAACCAGATTGATTGGACATAAACAACTTATTGACATTGAAATAATTTGATATTTGCTCATAAACAGCGGATTCAAGAAGTTTTTCTAAGCAAGGCATAGAATTGATAGGTCTATAGTCAGTAGCAGATTTAGAACCTGCTACTTTTGGCACAGGTGTTATAGTACTTATTTTGAGGTCCTCCGGAAACTGACCTGTTTCAAGTGATAAATTTATCAAATTCAAAAGAACATGACCATAACACTTGTGGAAGTTTTTAATAACTTTCGAATTTAATGGATTTAAACAGCTATCTTTATTGTTAAGTTTATTTATCAATGATGTTAGTGATTTCATATCTAGCTTATTAAAAGATTTCATAGAGCTTTTGACTACAGGTATAATGATATCAATTGGCTTATTTAGGGCATTAGAATGTACAAAAATCTGTTAAAGAGTTCAGCTTTCTTAGCATCATCAGTAATTGTCATTTTATTACCTCCAAATTCAAACTCGACAGCCTCTTCGCAGACGGATGAATTGTTCCCTCTAATTAAGAGTTTTAAAGTTTTCCACATATTTTTTGGATCATTTTTTAAGTTATCAATTTTTCTTTCATAGTATTTAACCTTTTTAAGTTTTAATAAATTTACAACCACATTTCTTTTGGATTTGAAATCAGACCATAAAATATTTTTTTCATTGTTACTGCCATTTTTAAAAGCTGTAAAAGCTCGATCTCTTTCAATCATTTTGCTCTTTATTTCATTATCAAACCAAGGAATCTGACTCTCTCCAATATTAGACTTACGAATAGGCATTATCTTATTAACAACATTTTCTATTTTATTATACATATCTCTATAAAATACATTAATATCCGAGCAATCAAACAACCAGTCTTGATTATGTAAAGCATTAATCATGATTTCAAGGTTAATACTATTGATATTTCTTGATAATATACATTTATCACTAGGGTTTACCATTTTTTTCATTTCATTTACTTTAATTTCAATAATTGCATGATCAGTAATTTTAGGTTTGTTTATAACGCATGCACTAAATCTATCAACATTTGTTAATACATAATCAATAATTGAACTACTTACATTTGTACTTCTAGTTGGTTTATTAATTAATTGAGAAATGCCATAAACATTAAAAATAGATTTTAACTTGTTTGGGTAGAAACCATCCTCGCTGAAATTAATATTGAAATCTCCTGCCAAAAATGCATTATGTTGCACACTCAATATATTTTCGCAGATGTGTTCGACGGCATCCACAAAAACTGCTTTACTAGACGATGGAGAGCGATATAGTCCTCCAACAATGCACTTCACATTATTGAATGTTACTTGAATAAATTTACACCAGAAGTTTTTTTCCACCGTGTACTCAAAGTATTCAATGTAGTTTAATGTAGATCGAATGTACAACACAACGCCTCCGGTAATTGCGCCCAAACACCAGAGGTGCTGTAAAACGTCGACAAAAGCTAACATGTGCGCAGGGTATTTATAAATGTTTAGCGATTTGTGGTCAAAACCACATCTAATCTGTCAAAATTCTTAACCTAGAAATTGTTTTTTAATATTTTAAAACTAGGGTACATAATTTAATAATGTTTCTCCACTTCTTCAGGAAAATGTGTTTAAAAAAAATTCTAACATAGGCAAACTGTGACGATTTCAAGAAAAGCAAATGTACATACAATGTACAGTTTTATAAATTTTAATTCTTAGGCTTTTTGTAGCATCGCCTTCAGCGTACATGCATCAAACAAGTACAGACACTCAAGCCAAATGTTGAAACCTGTCTAGAGTGCCAGGGACAGTAACTCGGGGGGTATTTCTAAGTTTGACTATCAGATGGCAGCACAAAATTCTACCAATCAGAGCCAGTTACTAGCTGTGCTACCAATCATATGTGACCATAGATATCCATGTATGTGACAAAGTAGTGGCGCCATCTGTTGTACTATCGGAAATTAGCCCCCAGGAGCCGTTCAAGGTCATCCAAATCAGAATTTTGACATCAAAGGAACCGACAGTGAGTGTCTCTACTTGTTTGATTTATGTACGCTGTCGCCTTCATAGAAAACTGAGACAGTGACGATATCAAGTAACGCAATTTTTTTTAAATTTTAGTTGTGTAATTATGGGTATCATGTTCCTACATTATGTAGCGTGTCAAAGATCTCTTGCTAATGTTAGAACTATTTTAGTCTCAACAAAATTCTATAAAGACTTTAACCATATGACCAAGCAGTCGGTACCTAATACTCCATTTAATATTTAAAATGTACGCCCTAGGCCTTCATGGCCTGTTGTGCAAATATAATAATAATAATAATACTCCACACAGGCCTAAACCTTGTCCTTAACAAACCAACACTTACGAACGATAAACAATAACTATAATTAAATAAAAATTTTATCTTGAAGCAACAATTATTCAAAAAATACATCGATATTTTGTCATGTCACTGTTATTATCTATCACATTCTGTAAACGTCTGGGTACGGGCAACACCAATTGACTGGTGTATTTAATTCACTGCCATGGTCGTATAATTTTCTCCTGTAATTCATCTTTATTCCTTGGCTGAAAGTTTTCCCGGTACATTAGTCAAGTCATTTTCCTCAAATATTCTCTATAGGATTTTGGAGGACTTTTGAAGACCATGGCAACAGATTTATCTCTTGTTCTATGAATTCTCAGACAATTCGTGCCCAATGTACTGAACAATAATTATCCTTTTGGAATAAAAATTGTCTCCAAAAACAGGTAGGACAGAAGGCAGTAGACATTCTTCCAATATCCTTCTATACACAAGAGCAGTCAGATTTTCATCAATAATCACACATTCACCTGGACATCTAGAACGTAACCATGCTCAAATGTGTCCAAAAAACGACAAATTTTATTTGCCCTTCTAGTTTATTGTGGGTCATATCTTGCTCCTCTGGGGCGATAAATACATAGCGTGGCATTATAATCCGACTGAAAAGCTTTTTCGTCTAATAACACATTATCTCTGTCAGAAATTATCTTCATTCTGTATGTGCTCCTGTGCGAACTGGAGTCTTTGTTGCTGGTTGTCCTACGTTTGAAATATTTTGTTTGCGGTAGTGGTTTCTTACCTCTAATTGATGAACTCTACGCCAAGTGGTGCTACAAGATCCTGAGAATCTTGTTTCTTCATCGCCGTTTCGAATAGATTTTGTCGAAGAAAATCAACCAGCCAGTTGTCCTCTTATTGGGTTGTGCTTTTTGCGGCCTATGCCTGCTTCCTCGTAATTGTTTTAGTTTTAAGTATTTTTTTCTTAGCAAGTAAGATCATGTTCTTGTCAACGCTAAGCAGACACGCAATCACCCTTATGTTCACCCCATCCCTCAATCTGGTTCAAATGATTGTTTTCTGAGTTTTGTTTAAAGGGACTATCTTAACTTGACGTTACAACTGTCAGTGTCATGTGACAAGAGCTTGTTTGAATTTGTCATAAAAGGATAAAGGCGGCACGCAATCCTTTTATTATGCTAAACCGAGTATGGACAGCAGCAAAAACAAAACAAAAACAAAGCCCAGGCTATTTAGAACAAATGAAAAAACCGTGCTACTATAAGGAAACGTAAATGGAACTGGATGGGACTCACACTTAGAAAAACAAATCAATGTATAATAACGCAAGCGTTCACCTATAATGTTGCGAGAAAGAGAAAAGTAGGCTGTTCAAAACACTCATGGAAACGAACAGTATAAAAAGAACTCGACATAATTGGAATAACATGAAACGAAGTAAATAGAATAGCAAGGGATAAGAGGAAATGAAAGGAATTCATAGAAAAAGTGATAATAGAAGACAGTGACCAGGAATAGCCATCCTGCCACAAATCGTCTAGGCTGTGAAACACCGTAAGGTGCCCTTTGCTCCAGCAAGGAGCTACAGGATAATCGATCAATCAAATGTATATTATGGCCTGGCGTACGCTTATATGTCCCTAAATATTGTTATTTGGGGGCAGGCAATTAATATAAATCGTTTTCATTTTATGAAAGAGTCTGATTAGATTAACATTTAATATTAATCATAGAGACACCTGTAAAATACATTTTATAAAGCAAAGATAATTGACTCTTCATGGCAGCTACGTCTATAATTCAATGAAAATGATACCCTAAAATTTAATTAAATTTTAAATAAATTCTGATATTCATAAATAATAAATCACTATCTCACGACTCTGCATGAGAAGTCGAGAAGTCTGCTTTATATTGTACTTCATCTTTATATTAATGTATAATGATGCACTGTACTGCCACTTCGCATCTGTATAGTTTCGCAAAAACATAAATAAAGTGATCTTATCTTATCTTATCCAGGTAACTGAAATATTCATTGACAAGGATGTTTGGCGACACAAGTCAAATATTATATTACGGTATATTGCTCATAGGTCAGTGATACAAGTTATAGTTTTATCAAAACATGGCTATTTTACCAGATAAAACCAACGAATCCCCTAAAAATGAACAAGCTGAAAAGGAAAATTTATGGTGAGCAGCCTTTAAGGCAGACATTAAATCTTCAGAACATCACGGTTTATAAACTGGTTGTAACTTTAGGTCTTCAATTTTAAACAACGTCCAGAACCACGGGAACACAAAACTACCATCATGCAAGCAAGTATTAGTCCTTGGCGACAATAAATCTGGAAAAACAACAATGGTTGCTAAGCTTCAGGGTGTCGAGGATCCCAAGAAGGGCTGGGGCTTGGAGTATGCCTATATCGACGTGCGTGATGACTACCGAGATGGTACGTATCCAGAACTGAACACATTTAAACGTGTATTTAGTGGCGGCTCTTCACCGTGAGCAATGTTAAGATACCATTGAATTATTTTGGTTTTTTGTTTATGTAAATGTTAATGTAGTTATTGCTCAACAGAAAAATTCCAACTATAGGACAATGTGCAAGTGTAGTAAATATTACTATATTAAATAAAATATACAAACATAATAACTAAGTACATAGATAAGGCAAGATATACAATACTGTATACATATAACATATCTAAATAGAATGAATGCATTACGGATTGAAGAACGAGGTACATGGAAATCTATCATAGCTAGAAGTGAAGCACTATCGAATTTGTTATAAAGCAGGTTATATAATAATGTAACAGGTTGTTCTCTGAATGTCATTTTTTGGCAGTGGTCTATTATGATATGTTTTTCGGACTTTTTCCACTTTCTAGGACCTAGGGTGTAAATCACACAACGTTTCGGGAGTTTTTTTCTACTCCCGTTGAAAAACCTACAATATCAGTCCTCAGGACTAACCAGGAACACCTGAAGATGGGAGTAGAACAAAACTCTTGAAACGTTGTGTGATTTACACCCTAGACAGTGGAAAAAGTCCGAAAAACATATCAAAAATGTAACACTTAGGGCCGGTTGCAGAAAGCAATGTTAAGTCTGGTGTTAGCTAACATCGCGTCAAAGTGAACAAAATCGCATCAAATTTTGTTTACTAATGTATTAGTTACCATAAGCATTTGAGATTTGATTCGTTTTTGTTCACTTTGACGCGATGTTAGCTAACACCAGACTTAACATAGCTTTCTGCAACCGGCCCTTAGAATTATTCTTCTATTTTCTAACGAAAGGATGTTAAATCTTGATGGTAATAATGATTGGTCTATACCAATTGCGGGATAGAAACCATCAATCTTGAAAAATAAAAATTTTCTTTGAACCATTTCCAAACATTCCTTATAACATTCATAGTATGGATCAGTGCGCCATATTCTAGCTTGGACCAAATACACGCAAAAAACAAAATTTAAGCGTTAAAAGATTAGAAAAATACCTATTGTTTCGAATAATTAATCATAACATTTTCAACGCAAATCTGCCGATAGTATCAATATGGTGAGAGAAAGTAAGTTTGTGGTCAAAAATAAAACCTAGATCAGTGACTGATTTACAACGATCGAATGGAGTAGTGTTACAAGTATACCAATACACTATTGGATGTAGTTTAGGGGTATAAGTAACTACACTTAGAAACATTGAGGTGTAAACTGTTGGTAACACACCACTCTTAAACGTGGTCAATTTGGTCAATTTGCGCTTGAAGGAAGCAACTTGCAATATTGCAACGTATCATTAACAGAAAATATCTTTAAATTGTCAGCCAATAATAATTTTTGACATGATATAGTCTCAACTAAGTAATTGGCAAATAGAAATTAAAGTGGCCCCAAGTTAGATCCTTGGGGTACACCTAATGTTACAAAAAACTCAGAATTAAAACTATTATATGTAAGCGATAGGATATGAAGAATAATGCAAGCCAATCACTAAGGCCAAAGCTATGCAGTTTATCCGTAATAATTGTGTGGTCAATCCTGTCGAAGGCCTTTCAGAAGTCCGTATAGATTACATCAACCTGTCCTTGAGAATCAAGGGCTTTGGAAGTGAACTGTGTGAACTGAGCAAAATTTTTTACAGTAGACCAATTTATCATGAAAGCATGCTGATACGGAGAAATATAATTTCTTACAAGAGGGTAGATTGGGTGTGCAATGTAATTTCCATAAACTTAGAAAAGTTAGATAGGATACTGCTAATGGACCTATAGTTCTTTACTAAACTGGGATTACCTGATTTGAATACCGGACAAATTTGGACTGTTTTCCATTTGTGCGGAAACTTAGATGTTTGAAGAGCCTAACTGAAAATAATTAGTGGTTATAATCTGTTCTGTATTTCTTCTTCTTCCTTACTTCTTTCTATTAATATAACTGCTAAATAGTCAAAAGACTTCACCTATTCAAAACTATATTTTATCATGAGTGGACACCTCTTTAAAACATGTTAACTTTCAGTCATTTGCTGTATCGATATATGTATTTTGTCTACCCTTCATTAACAATTAAACAACATTTTCTTGCTATTGTTTCTATCCGTATAAAAATTTCCTTTAATTTTTGTTTGGATTTCGTAACTAGAACAATGTCACCCTCATATGCATTCCTTTAGTCCGTATCTTGCTATCCCTCACAATTCTTTCTAAAATTAGATTAAATAATATGAGTGAAAGCAGATCACCTTAACATAGTCCTTGATTGATATCAAAGCGTCTGAAATTTTCCCATCTACCAACACTTGGCATTTTGTACCATCTAAAATTTTCTTAATTAAGTTTATTATTTTACTTGGTATTCCAAACGTTTTCTAACGTATCTTCATCCGAGTTTTCTTCATCTCCTTCCATTAAGATCTCTTCAAAATGTTCTTTCCATCTAAATTTCCCTTCTGTGCCCCTGAATAGCTTACCTTCTTTACTTTTACAAAACTTTGTTCTTTGTTTCTTTGCCTCCTGATAACATTTTCTGATTTCTTTATTTTAAAAAAATCTTTATTTTTTACTCCATGCATTCCCGTAATTATTTTCTTCTTTTCTTTTTTCACAGTAAACAGTTATGCTTACCCCATTTCTTTTAATAATCATCTCCACTCTTGCTTTATTCTGTTGTTCTATAGCTATTTTACATTCCTCGTTATACCAATTTTTCTCTTTTGGATAATCTCCATATGGTAGGTTATATGCCACTTGTTGGATGATTTGCTCTAAATATTGCCATTTATTATTTTTGTTTATCTTTTTCTCTGATAGTTTCTGACACATTCATTTTTACCATAAATCACTTTATGTGATGCATTTTCACCTCTGTAATTTCGAACATTTTTTACAGTCTTCTGTTCTGCTGTCGGCAGATATCCATGTTTCCTTATATGTATATATTCTTGCGGTCGAAAAAAGTGCTCATTATCATCATACCATTCTCTACAGCAAATTTAATCAGTTTTATTGCATTTTTATTACTAACAGGATGTTTGCTAGTTCCACCAGGCACATGTTTATATATACTCTCGCTCCCCACTTCCACATTGAATTCTCCCAGAAATGTTTTTGTCATAATTAGGAATGTTTTCTGTTATTCTCTCTAAACCTTCATAAAACGGATCCTTCTGATCTTCTTTCTCCTCTGTACGTGCATGTGCCTTGATAATTATCTTTCCCTAATTCGAATAACACACAGTCTATCATTTATTGCATCAAACTTAATTACTAGGTAGGTTCCTATGAATCATAACACCTGTGTCAAGAATTCTATTTTTTCAATTGTTAAACGATACATAATTTTCTATTTGTACTACAATATTATCTTTCTGGAAAACTTCTACCAAACTTTTCAGTGCTCCCGCTTCAAAACTACCTCAAACATTCCAAGTCACAATCATAATAATTGTCCTTGGCCTTTTCGTCTTTCTTCCTACTCTTGTTATTTAGTTTTTTGACCCAGGGTCTTGGGTTCTCTTAGCTTATGCCATCTATTTGGATTTTCCTGTATTCAATTTTTGTTTTGTTTCCCTTCTTCTCTTCTACCCTTGCCACTTTTCTAATAGCCGCCTGTGTTTTTTTATCTTCTTGGATCAAGTCACATTCTATATATATTTCCTAGTCTCCCAATCATTTTTTCTTTAATATCTCAACTTTCTGTTCAAACATTTCCAGCTTTATTACTGGTATCACCATTTCCCTTTTTCCTATTCTGTACGCCTCTGCTATAACCATATCTACTCCTATTTCTTTCTGTACGAATTCTTTTATTTCTTGTTTGGTATTTTCTTTGTCAAAGGCCGTTCCTCTTATTATTATGTTATTTTTACTTTCTTTTCTCTTCTAGTTTTCCTTCATTATCTCAATTTCCTTACGCATTTCAGCCTTTTCCTTTTCCCATTACATCTCATTTTTATTGATTCTTCCTTAAAACTCTTATTTCTTCTCCATATCTTTTTAGTTGTTTGTTTATGCTTTCTATGGCCTTGTTAATGTTGCTGGTGTCTGCCTTATTTCTGTTATTTGGGTGGATAACCCCATTATTAACTTCTCCAGGTTGTCCATCTTCTCCTTGCCCTTCTGAAGTAGTTTTTTTAGTGTTCTTAATATTCTCTTACTCCTTTTGAAAGCTTCTTCTCCTTTTGCTATTTCGGTTTGGTTTTATTTTTCTACTCTTTTCCCTTTATTTATGAAATCTACTATTGACCCAATGCTATTGGCTGTGTTTCGCTCTTTAATATAGGTGTAGTGCCACTCCCTTCACATTCCAAGTAATCCACCAAACATCCAACATAGAAAACCAATATTTTTGTAATAATAATAATAATAATAATCTTTTATTTGGTCAGGTAACTCATTATATTGCCTCAACCCCCTATAAAACAGACTCTGACTATAAGTTGTGTTAACTCTGTCTAAATACAAACTATGTCTAGAACGTGTGTTATGATTATTGATTATGAATATCCTTAACAAATTTACAATGTATCAAAAGGTGTTCAGGTAGAAATTGATTTAACATTTTATATATAAATAACGTTGAGTATAATAATTTTTTTTTTTTGCTGTTGTGTACTGAACCTCAATTAAGTCACTTTCAAAATTATGGCTTAGGAAACTTACCGTTTAGTAACCTTTATCTGACAATTAATTCAAACAGTGCGACATTCAAAGCAGCACCAGTAAAGGAAATAGAATAATAATTTGTTAAACAAATGGTTAATATACAATAACGCTTAGAAATACCTAAAACGGCCAGAATTTTATCATTTTATCAAAATAAAATCGTTTTAACATCAAATTGAAATGCCAGGAAAATTTAAAACTAGTGAATGGCAGCAGTTATCATGTATTGCATTTCCCATAAAGCGTTTCACTCTTTAACCACTCCATTTTTCAATAGATCACACCAGATTAGGAGTCTGGGTACTGGAAGGCGATGCCGGCCACAACCTCCTTAAGTTCGCCCTCAATGAGGAGACGTTTCCCCACACGCTGGTGGTCCTGACCGTCACAATAACTGCTCCATGTGAAATTTTGGATCAGCTGCGTCACTGGGCCTCCGTGCTTGCCGACCACCTCGATAAACTCAAACTCAATGTAGACACTCGTCAAGCAAGGAGGTTTGTGCGTCAGCTCCTGCTTGCTATGCAACCTAATTTTTACTGTTAAAGGCAACACCTGGTAAACAGTTGGCAGGAGTATGTGGAGCCTGGGAACGAGCTAGACCCCATGAAAAGGAGCTACAGCAACTTGGGCGAAGGGGAGCTGGATGGGGATTTTGAAGATGGCATGCCCTTGCTTGAAGGCACCCTTACTAGCAATTTAGGGCTTGATATTGTGGTTGTTGTTACTAAAGTTAGTTTTGATTGAGGCGTTTTGAATTTATAACTTGATTGGGGAATTTTAGACCGACTACATTCAAAGCTTGGAGAAGGAGCTTGATTACAGGGATGAGCACCTTGACTTCATGCAGCAGCATATAAGGCGGTTTTGCCTGCAGTACGGCGCTGCTCTTTTCTATACAAGTGCCAAGGAGGATAAGAATTGCGATCTGTTGTATAAGTATCTTATGCATCGTATTTATAGCTTTCCATTCAAAACCCCTGCCCTTGTGGTGGAAAAGGATGCAGTGATTATGTTAGTATTTTTTAAAGGAGATTGCAAGTTGAAATGTAAGGATTCTAATGTTTTAGACCTGCCGGTTGGGATAATATGAAGAAAATCAGTATTTTGTATGAAAATATGCATACGTGCAAACCTGATGATTATTATACTGATATTATCACACAGCCTGTTACAAGAAAGGTAAAAAAACATATTTGTTGGAAAGTTAAAACTTCAGCCTTTTGCTGCGGTCGGGTTTTGATGGATTTCTTGAACAGTAACTTATTTATTTTGCTGATTCATAATCTTAACTTTTTCATTTAGTTTGCTGCACGAAAAAGGATACGCTTAAGTTGTGGTTTAAGTCAGTTTTTAAACGGCGTTCTTGAGGCTAATCTTAGTATTACTCATCACTTGTAGTTTTAAACTTTAATAAACATCCATCTCATACATAATCTTATTTTTCCGTCCGTTTTAGTTAGTCTAACCTAATTTCTCCATTATTTGAAATTGTAATTAATAAAAAACAATTCTTGAGATGTAAAGTACCAAGTATTAAATAAAGAATCGTGTACCTACTTTCTTACATAACATATTTGAAACTTCTCCTTTTAGACCATTAATCGGGAAACGGAAGTGTTAGCCGAGGACGAACAGGCATTTTTGGGTCGCCAGCAGCAGATCTTGCAGGCAGGTGGCGGGTTGGCGCCTCCAAGCACTCACCCCAGTGAGCCACCTGCACTGAGTGGTGAACCTGAAGGCGTGCTGGCCAATTTCTTCAATTCTCTGCTTCATAAGAAAAAAGGTGCAGGGGCTGCCGCTTCTATGGGGGCTGCAGGGTCGTCCAAGGCAGGACCAACCGAAAATATCCTCAACGCAGCCATAATGCGCTCCGATGTGGCTGCGGAGCTGAAGAGGTTGGCAGGGAGACGGAAGCCTTCCAATGACATCTGATTAATACCTCAAATTGTTAATAAATTCTTAATGCTGATTAACGCACAATGTATTCGAGTCGCTTTTTATTTTTATAATACATTTTGAAATGCTTCTGGTGTTACTCTAGTACGGTTTGTTATTATTGAAATTTGTTAATATTTATATTGCTTCCTCAAATAAATTGTTTTTATTCGAGATTTATTTTGTTTTATTTCTACCACTTTAAAGGAAGAAGAAATTTTTGCAACTGGAAAAATTTGCAAAAACCAAATGCCCACGCAATCCCAAAGGGTGCGTGGTGGGACAAGAACTTCAAAATCACTTGTTACTCCTAGTCAAGCCGGGTCAAATCTGTCTCGAAAAACGCGCGAAGAGTTTCGCAAGCGGTAAATAGTGGAGGCAAACATTCCTTCTCGCTCTCTCTAACATACGGCAACTGTCTTTAATTCTGGCTTGAAACGTAAGCACCAATATGAAAGTTTAGGTCGGAGACGGGTCGATAAGAAACACGTGTTCGTCTGGCACGCAGACTGCATCAATAACATAGACGTGTGCCGCTAGAAACAACTGAATGCAAGCACAAAATTTGAAATACTTATATACAGGTGGAATCGTAATTCGGAATCAAGAAAATAATGCTAATTATTCGTACGTTCATATAAACTAAAAATTTCCTTACAGACGATGTACAGAATAAAAGTTTTTTGGAATTGGTTCAGATACTAGGTGCTGTTCTTATTTTAATGTCGTAAACAAAACAATATGTGCCTGCGTTTTTCATTTCTTTAGCTGCTTTTTCCCAAGCTACATCAAAGCTGCCTCGCTTCAAATGCCCATCCAGTTTGTAATTGTACAGTCGCGGAATTAAAAATCCGGACGAGTCGTATAGAAGATTTTTGCAATTTCTGGGTAATGTAAATTAAGCTTTGCGTTTCTAGGTTAGCAATTGACAATTAAACAATACAAAGTGAAATCAACAAGCTATTTAATTTTGACTTTGACTAATTTCACTAGGTAACGTGATAAGTAAAGTAATGTATTATAGAAACCACCAAAGATGAGCCCTGCGTCATCACACGCTGAATTTAGTAACGACAAACATGCTTGTACATTTGTTCACAAACTCCATGCGCACAACAGTGATAGCATTACAATAAGCGTGTGTTATGATGAAAGTGCTTATTTGATTAAAGTAGTTTGAGTCACATACGCGCGTCGTCACTAAAACGTCAACTGTCAAATAATATTTGTGAAGCCTTGTTCGTTTTTTCGGCGCGTTATAACTACGTTTTCAAGTTATTATTTACGATTTGATACAAATTATGTCTATTAAAGGTAAAACGTTACGTTCGCAATCTCAGCAGCTCTTGTTAAATTTATTGGATTACTTCGAACGAGAAAGGAAATTGGGGTCATATAATTCCATTGTCGTGTGTACAAGAGGTACCTAAATAAAACATAATTCGCCTAATTATATTTTACATCCATCGTTTAATTATTTGTAGAGGGCAGCGGAAGGTCTAGGCATTAATGTTTCTACTGTGAAAAAAGTTAAGAGTCGTTCTAGTATCAATCCAGTTTTATGTAGCCCTGGCAAGAAAAGACCACGTAAAAAGTTGAAATCTACTGATTTACCGGATTCCTCGAAAATGTTATAAGGGATACCATATACACGATGTATTCGAAAAAAAAAGCACATTACCATCAATTCACTGAATACTGAAGTGAAAGAAAGCTAAATTTTACTCAGTAACACCAGCTTAAATTCAATGCTATTGAATTAATATGGGCGGGCACATGCAAAACAATTTTACAATGATCACATCGGCAGGGATGGTTATAGTGATGATCGAGTTCTTGGAATGTGGAAGGAAGCATTAGAATAATGTACCAAAGATGTGTGAGGTAATTGTGTACGTCACACTGATGAAAAAATTAGGACTTGGGATAAGCGTGAAAGGATTTTAGATATAACTGTTGATGAACTAATCATTCATGTTGGCAACGATTCAAGTGGCTCTAGTTTAAGTAGTGATAGTGGTTAAAAATTGTAATTATTAATATATTTACATTATTTTATTTTAGTAGTTGGTTATCTAAATTCCTATGTTCAATGGAATTCTTTTTTGTAGTACTGCGTTGCGGAAGAAATACAGTTGTATATTTTTTGGTTAGATTATTATATCGTTTGCAATTGTGTATTGGTAAATGATTTAAGTTGCATATAACCTTAGTCATCATAAAACCAAATAAACGCAAATAACTAAAACGAAAATAATTCACATTGACAGTACTTGACAACTGTTTGTTTTCCGGTTAAAGCGCCACCTATTGGCTCCTGATTGCTTGAGAATACAACTGATGCTAATTTGACTAGCAAGTAAAATCTTATATCATACGGATAGCATTGATGACGCAGGGCTCATCTTTCGTGGTTTTTATAATAAGGTGTACAATGAATCATTTTAAGTGTCCGGATTTTTAATTCCACCACTGTACAAGAATGGAAACTTCTGAACTTCTCCCACGAGTTTTAAATTCATCTTTTCTTTAAATGATGGCATTAAAAAAAAATCAAAGTACCTATTTGTGAGCATGAAGCCATGCTATATGATACTAAGCAACTGGGAGAGTTAGTTGCAAACAACTTGAATAACAAGTTTCACACGATGGTGATTGCACGTTGCATATTGATATGAAAAGTTCTTTGTAAAGAGAATACCAATTAAAATGAAGACCAGCCTCACAGTACCGATCCACAAAAAAGGCAGTAAACATGACCCTGCTAACTACAGGGAAATCACATTTCTCAGCTCAGTCTTAAAATTAATAACAAAATTAATACTATACAAACTTAATGAATACATCACAAACCATGAAGAGCAAATGGGTTTCCGAACAAATAGGTCTACAACCGATACTATATTTGTTATTCGACAATTGAGCGAAAAAGCGATAGAATTTGACACCCTGGTTTTTATGTGTTTCATCGATTTCTCAAAGGCTTTCGATCGCGTCAGATTGGGTGATGTGCTGGAAGCGTTATCAGAGAGGAATGTCCCACAGAAGTTAATCAACTTGATTCATGACATATACAGCAATACCAAAACACGTATAAAAACAAACGACCTTAAAACAAGCGAGTTGCCAGTGAACGTAGGTGTACGGCAGGGAGATTCTCTAAGCCCTGTGCTCTTCAATGTAATAATGGACAAGGTCATATATAGCGTAAAAAATAAAAAGGAATATAAAATAATATGCTACGATGTTGATGTCATTTTAACTGCCAATAACGAAGACGATCTACAACAAATGTTATCTACACCAACTTGTAACAACCTCAAAAACTTTAAACATGGAAAAAACAAAATGTCTGACAATCTCTCGAGAACCCTTACGATGTAAATTAGAGATAGAAAGAACCATCATACAGTAAGTCATGGAATTCAAATACCTAAGCATAAACATATCAAGCACACGTGACATCATATATAAAAAAGTAAAACATCAAACAATAATATCAGGGTGTGTAAGGGACATCATATGGAGAAATAAGTACATTTCGATAGAAAACAAAACAAAAATATATAAGGGTGCCGTGAGTCCGATACTCACATATGCAGTGGAAATTTGAGCCGGCACCACTAGAACAAAACAACAACTAGAAACAACAGAAATGAAAACAGTAAGAACAATAGCTGGAAAAACATTAAGAGATAGAGTTCTAAGTCATGAAATATGACAACAATGCAACATACAGAACATCCGGAAATTTATAAAAAAATAGAAGGAAGGAATGGAACGCTCATGTAGACAGAATGGACCCTGATCGATTACCAAAAATAGCTAGAGACAACACCCCATATAGCAAAAGAAGAGTAGGACGACCACCTAAACGATGGAAACAGAGCTGGTGCCGGTGGAAACACCTTGACTAAACATGAACACGGCTAACGTTAACGAAAAACAGGCGCTGGCCTAAATAAAGGAGGAAGAAGAAGAATAGTTATTTGTAGATGAATTGTGTCAGTTTCATGAAACTGGTTGCACTCGTCATATGCAATAAGTAGCATGCAATTAATCACGAAAGTGAGAAAACAGCTTTAAAGTGAGAGGAGAAAAATGATGATCTGTTTTTTGTACGAGTTTTATAAATTTTTACTATGGTAGTTTTGCTTATTTTTTATTTTCTTATGCAGAAAAACCAGCGATTTTTCAAAATAACAGAAAAACACAATTTTTAAAGAAATCTGACAACACGGTGCCATAGATATCCACAACTGGCAACACTGATTCGAATTTTTTTCATCTAACTTCGCGTTTATTTTGTTTTGATTTCAGGTTATGTTTTCAAACGTTCAACTTATCACTTCCTGAATAACTCATAAGAAAATATTTCACAATAACAACAAAAATGAGTGAAAAGAGGCGCAAGAAGCGTTACGAGACTTCCAGTTCAGACTCTGAAAGCGCCGACAGTGCCGAGGAGGCCCGCCGGCGGGACCTCAAAGAAAGGGACGAGTTCTCGGCGCGGCTGAAAAAGCGCGATGAAGCCAGGACCAGAAACATTGTGCAGGCCTCTGACAAGAGGGCCTACGCCGAGGCGGCGAAGCGGCTTAAGATGGAGAGCGAGGACCGAGACCAAATGATCCCAAAGCTGCGAGTCGAGTCCCGGCGCAAGTATTTGGAGAAGCGGAAGGATGACAAGGTCGCCGAGCTTGAGGCCGATATCGTGGACGACGAGTACTTGTTCGAGGAGGATATGTAAGTAGCAGATTAGTAAATAACGATTTTCTATCGCAGCTTGTTGCAGCCTAACGTCGAGGGAACGTAGGGAACGAGACTATAAGAAAACACTGCTGAAGCTGGCACAGGAGCATGAGAAGGCCAGAGAGCTGGAACATGTGCAGAGGTACCACATGCCCCAGGACCTGGGCAAGGGGGCCAAGGCTGACTATGTGGAAGTGGACGAGCTAGAGAAGGTGCCCCATTCCGAGCAGAAGAAATGGGAGCAGGAGCAGATGGCCTCTGCGCAGTTCTCGTTTGGGGCGAAAATATCGAAGAAGGATGAATATGAGTTGCTTTTGGAGGACCAAATAGAGTTTATTCAGGCCCTGCGAATACCAGGTTAGAATGGTTTAATTTAGACTGTTTAAATATTTATGCGTATGATAAAACCTGTAATAATTCTTGTAATGCATCTAAAGGTTCAAATATTTTGCAGGAGATGATGAAAAAGATAAGAAAGAAGCAGATCTGACCGAAACGGAAAAAAAGAAACTGGACATCGAGGAGACCAAAAAGAGCTTACCCATATATCCCTTTCGTGATGATATTATTAGGGCTGTACGAGAGCACCAGGTGTTGATCATTGAAGGTGAAACAGGTTCCGGTAAAACAACCCAAATTCCTCAGTACCTGCACGAAGCTGGGTTTACTGATGACAGTAAGTATTTCTCTTATGATAGACTTTTAAGCCCATATCGTAATTGTTTTATATGGAATTGCTATATTTGACCAATTCTTGATTTGTAAATAGTTTAAATCGGTGCTATTTAATTTTAAGGGTCAAATTCAGTATACGGTTCGATCTGTTGCGCATGCCCTGAGAGGGGAGTACGTAAAAATGTTGTGGGTGCTGCTATCGTCTTGTAATGTTTAAAGCAATGTTGTTGGGCTCTCGGTGGTTTAGGTTAGCGGTTCAGGTTAGTTGTTAAGTCTTGATGAATTTTTTTTAGAGAAAAAATAGGAGCGGACCGTATACTGAATTTTTACCAATTTTAAAATGATCTACTTTTCTGTAATAGTGCTATAAAGGAGTACATATCTTTCTTGTAACAATCGGTTGTACAAGTTACAAATTCTTATGAAATGGAAGGTCTACTATGCTATATTATATGGGTTCGTCCCATTAATGAATAATATTATTTTGTAGGCAAAAAAATAGGATGCACTCAACCTCGCAGAGTTGCCGCGATGTCGGTGGCAGCGAGAGTGGCCCAAGAAATGGGCGTGAAACTGGGCAACGAGGTAGGCTACAGCATCCGTTTTGAAGACTGCACATCCGAGCGCACCATAATCAAGTACATGACGGACGGCACCTTGCATCGAGAGTTCCTCTCGGAGCCCGACCTGCAGTCATACAGTGTGATGATGATAGATGAAGCCCATGAGCGCACGTTGCACACAGACATCCTGTTTGGGTTGGTGAAGGACATAGCCCGCTTCAGGCCTGACTTGAAGCTGCTCATTTCAAGTGCCACCTTGGATGCGCAGAAATTTTCAGAGTTCTTTGATGATGCCCCCATATATCGAATACCGGGTCGGAGGTTTCCCGTTGACATCTACTACACCCGAGCACCTGAGGCCGACTATGTAGACGCGTGCGTTGTGTCAGTGCTGCAAATACACGTCACACAGCCGCTGGGGGACGTATTGGTGTTTCTGACGGGGCAGGATGAAATCGAGACATGTCACGAGTTGTTGCAGGATCGCGTGCGCCGTCTGGGGTCAAAAGTGCGCGAGTTGATCATTTTGCCTGTCTATGCCAACCTGCCCAGCGATATGCAAGCAAAGATCTTTATGCCGACGCCGCCCAATGCCCGCAAGGTGGTCCTGGCCACCAACATAGCAGAGACATCCCTTACCATCGACAATATCATTTACGTCATTGATCCTGGATTTGCCAAGCAGAACCACTTTAACTCGCGAACGGGCATGGAGAGCTTGATGGTCGTTCCGATTTCCAAGGCATCGGCCAACCAGAGGGCCGGTAGGGCTGGGAGGGTGGCCCCAGGCAAGTGCTTTCGGCTGTACACTGCTTGGTCCTATAAGCATGAGCTGGAGGACAACACGATTCCTGAGATCCAAAGGATCAATCTGGGCAATGCTGTTCTGATGTTGAAGGCGCTGGGGATCAATGATTTGGTGCACTTTGACTTCCTGGACCCGCCTCCTCATGAGACGCTGGTTTTAGCGCTCGAGCAGTTGTATGCTCTAGGAGCACTCAATCATCATGGGGAACTGACGAAATTGGGGAGGCGAATGGCAGAGTTCCCCGTCGATCCTATGATGGCCAAAATGCTGCTTGCTTCCGAAAGGTAAATTTTCAGTAATACTATACTGCAGTCTATGATTTACAGTGTTGCTAAATCTAGAAACGTTTCCATATTTTAGACAAATTTGAGGGGTTTAGGGAGTATTTGTTTTATTTAGGAAACATTTTGATCAATTGTTAAGAACCTGATTATTCTCTCAGATACAAATGTGCAGAAGAAATAGTAACAATAGCAGCCATGCTGTCAGTGAACAGCGCCATTTTCTACCGGCCAAAGGACAAAATAATCCACGCCGACACGGCCAGGAAAAACTTCAACCACGTAGGCGGCGACCACTTAAGCTTATTGAACGTTTACAACCAGTGGAGAGATACGGAGTACTCGACGCAGTGGTGCTACGAAAACTTCATTCTTTACAACCAGTGGAGAGATACGGAGTACTCGACGCAGTGGTGCTACGAAAACTTCATTCAATATAGGTCAGTAACTTACAAATTTAATATCTCAAACAAACATTTGCGCTTATAGCTCGATCCAACCATACCACTTTTCAAAAGGGTGTCATCATTAGTATATTGTAGTGTTTTCTTTAAAGATCGATGAAACGTGCACGAGACGTGCGGGAACAACTCGTCGGCTTGATGCAGCGAGTTGAAATAGACATGGTTTCCAACCCCACTGAAACTGCTGACATTAGAAAAGCAATTACTGCTGGCTATTTCTATCACATCGCCAGGCTCTCCAAAGGTGGCTCCTATAAGACTGTTAAGCATAACCAGGTAAGTGATTTATGTTTTGTTGTGCTTCCAATTATTTCTTTGCTGTTTTAGAGCGTAACCATCCATCCGAATAGTGCATTGTTCGAGGAACTGCCCAGGTGGTTGTTGTATCATGAGCTGGTATTTACCACCAAGGAGTTCATGCGACAGGTGATTGAAATCGAAAGTAAGTGGTTGCTGGAGGTGGCCCCGCACTACTACAAGCCCAAGGAGTTGGAGGATTCGACCAATAAGAAGATGCCTAAAACTGTGGGCAGGAGTCAGAGGACTGAATAGGTCTAAGGAATTGATTTTGTATATTTTTAACTTTGCAACTGTGTGTAAAATAGTATTAAGCTAGTCGTAAGTTGTGTACAGAGAGTAATAGCTGGAACAATTTCAATTTATTACTGTTGAAGAGTAGGTTTATAATAAACCTTGTTTTTGTTTTTATGTTTTAAATTTGTGAAATAACCACTGTAAAAATAAATATGTCCATTCCCATCTTTTTCAGAATAGCCAAAAACAAGAAATACACATATTTCTTGATTTAAGCTAAGAAAAATATTGTCATTAAATTGTCAAGAAAGATTATTACTACTACAACAACCCTATTGATTCATGGTATGTATGAAACATTTCATTTTGCTTACAAAGTCTGCAGGGACTTTTAAAGATTTTTGAAAAGTTGCTGATTTTTGTTGGAGTTATATAAAAAACTAGTTTAAATTTTTTAATAGTTGATAGATTTATCGAGCGTCGAGTAAAGAGTGACCAAATTGAGGTCCGTATTTAAATTGTGTTTCTGACAACTATGTGATATGAATTCGGTAGGGAAGTATATATAGTGGATAGGAAGTGATTTCGCTGATTGTGCAAGGAGAAAAACAGCAAACAAAGTAAGATTAATCTAGTTTTAAGAATAAATAAAGACTTGAGAAGTTGCTATACACAGGCGGGCGCCAGCTGCTGCCTTGAGCCAAGCACGTAAACGTCTTCTAACCATCAGATTGCGTATTAATAACAGTTTACATCTTTAATACAGAAATAGAAATTCTCACATCAACTTCAATAAGAGTACGCAAAGAATATTACAATAAATAATTCACACTGCTAGTAGAAGTCAAGGTCTGACGGGTTGACCGGCCTTTTGCCTTTTATCGCGGTAAGATAACATGTACAGCAAAACAACGCATTTTAAAACTCGAAACAAATAACTAACAAAAGTGATGGACTCCGAACAATTTTAATACTCTTAGTCGAAAATTAATTATAATAATACACACGCATATTCAAAAAAGTCAAAATGGAGAAAGTTAATCTAAAATTAGGAAAACTAGATAAGATAGAAGAGAGAAATACGAGGATAGAAAAGAAGACCGTCAACTTCCAAATTGAACTATCAAAACAGAAAATGAACAATTGAAAAAAGAAAATAAAGACAAAACAGAAACTACAGTCGAACCTCTAACGAAGTCGTAAATTTGCCATATGCACATACGAGCATAAATTGAAAAGTATCCGGCCTAACTCGGATAGGATACAAATTTTGCACAATGTTTTTACGGCGTTATATTGTTTCAAGATTTATCAATCTGGCTCTAGAATAACACAAATTTCTGTCAAATAATAATTGTTTGACAGGCTGTCAAAGTTGCTAAGGTTTTGCATGCTGTAAGCATGGAGCAAGTTGAAATTCGTGCAGTTATTAAATATTTTCATATTAAGGGTTTAGCCCCAGTTAAAACTTGGGTTGCGGACTTTAAACGTGGTCGCAAGAGTACAGAAGATGCACCGCGTTCAGGAAAACCAAAAACAGTCACCACAACAGAAATTATCGAAAAAGTTCATAAAATTGTCTTGAATAACCGGCGATTGAAGTTGATGGAGATAGCAGATACTATGGGCATTTCAACAAAGCGGACATATTATATCCTAACTGAAGTTTTGGGGATGAGAAAGTTGTCTGCGCGATGGGTGCCGCGACTGCTCACACTGGAGCAAAAGCTGACACGCAAAACAGTTTTGGAGGAGTGTTTGGACTTGTTTAAACGCAATCCAGCAGATTTTTGAGACGATTTATTACAATGGATGAGACGTGGATTCACCACTATACACCAGAAACGAAGCAGCAATCGAAGCAATGGACTGCCAAAGGAGAACCTGCTCCGAAAAAGGCCAAAACAGTTTTGTCGGTTGGAAAAGTTTTGGCTTCAGTTTTTTGGCATGCCAAGGGTATTCTTTTTGTGGATTATCTTAAAAAAGGTAAAACAATCAACGGGGCATACTATGCTAAGCTACTTGACCAGCTAAAAGAAAAAAATCTAGAATAATGACCCGGATTAGCAAAGAAAAAAATCTGTATCATCAGGATAACGCCCCCTGTCACAAGTCAGTTATTTCCATGGCAAAAATTAATGAATTGCGGTTTGAATTGGTACCCCATGCCCCCTACTCGCTGGACTTAGCCCCCTCAGATTTTAGTTTATTTGCCAACTTGAAAAAAATTCATGCTAGAAAGAAGTACGAGTCCGATGAAGATGTGATTGCTGCCACAAATGTCTATTTTGACCAGTTGGATGAAAGGGCTTATAGGGATGGAATAAGAGCACTTGAATATAGGTGGACCAAGTGCATTGAACTTGACGGGGATTACGTTAAAAAATAAAGTTACTGTTTACATGATTTTCTTTTGT
The DNA here is from genome assembly GCA_940337035.1 of Agriotes lineatus. NCBI lineage: Eukaryota > Metazoa > Arthropoda > Insecta > Coleoptera > Elateridae > Agriotes > Agriotes lineatus. The sequence continues at coordinate 253,561 of CALNHX010000198.1, forward strand.
TTTCTAGTCTAGGCCGGAGACTTCAATTTACCCTCGTATATCATGTATGTTTAATTGACCTGAAAAATGATTAAATAATTGGAAGTTGTAGTTTTATGTGAAGTTTAATGTACGTAATTATTAATACATACATAGCTACATATCTATGTGCATAATATGTACCTAACATAAACGTACATTATGTATGATTAAACAAATACGCTATTATACATAATGTACAAAGGAACATAAAAGCCGCACAGAAACATTAGGTATGTACTTACAAAAACATCAGATGTGGACTTAAGAGTTCTTAAAGAAGTCTGTAATTTTTGGTTGCACTTTGCATTTAAACAATACGCGTTTTCAAAAAATACCTCGAACTGATTTAAAAATTTGAACAAACTCGCCGGAACATTTTCGCGATTTTGCAATGCACGACGGATGGTCTCAAATGCCTCAAAAGTTTCGCGGAATTTTCAATTCGCGGTACAAACTTAGCTTAACTTAACGCTGTGAAACAATTTATTAAACTGAACAGTACAGTCTTTGAATGAATTCGGCCTTACCGCCTAATGACCCCATCAATATTCCTTTCTGGAAACAACTCATTCAACTTGACAATACAGCCATTGAAGAAATGCAGCATTACCGCTTAATCACCCCATTAGAGAGAACCTTCCTGGAAGTCAAACTACCTGACAAGGGTTTATGACCCTAATTTTACGTTAAATAGAGATTGTGTTCGCTAAATAGAGAGAAATTTATATATAAATAATATCGGACATTGACGGTTCTAACCAAAATTTCGCTAAATAGAGAATTTTGTTAAATAGACGTTCGTTGAATAGAGGTTCGACTGTATTAGAACAAGATAAGAAGATAGAGAAATTGGAGAGATTATACATGGAGTAGAGAAACTAAAGGAAGAGAAAGAGCTACAATTAAAAGAATTAGTACGAATTATACTGATACAGGAATTAATATAGACTTGAAATAAGAAGTGTTAGACATGAGAAGGATTGGTATAAAAATACATGGAAAAGAGAGACCTATAATGATGGAAGTACAGAAATATCAAAAGAAAATGGAAATCCTCAAAAGCAAAGAATTTAAAAGGGAAAAAATTTGTATAGAAGAAGACTACGTAAAGGAGATAAAAGAACAGAGGAGAGGATTGATAAAATACAAGACCGAAAGGTAATCTAACCAAAATCAGATATAACAAACTGATCATAAACGGTGTACCATACACTCTTGAACAACTCCAAGATATAGAAATAAATGAGGCGGAAAGAGAAGAAGAGCCAAATGAAAAAATCTGGTGTGATACACGCACACAACTTCCTTTTACAGTGATCTTATAATTAGCCAAAAATTTGATTTAAAATGTTTAAGCATTTGTCAAAATTTGTCAAAAATTACAAATTCTGCAAAAACGGTACAAAATAGAGCGTTAGTTGAAGAGCCAAATTTTCTCTAGAATTTTAAGCTGAATTCAAAAATGTAATAATATACCGGGTGTTCTATTTAAAATAAGAGTTAATAAAAAAATAGACAAAAAAACAAAAGAAACCCATTTTAGAAGTATTCATACATAGTACACAAAACTTATATATGAAGTTTCAACGCCATACCGCTTTTCGTTTTTGAGATATTCTGTTCACAGACAGACACACAGACCAATGAAAAAAAATATGTTTTTTGGGATCAGGGGACTCTAAAACGTGAAGATCTGTTGAAAACTCAATTTCGAATTTTTGGGGTGAATCCAATACTTCCTTTATTGTAAAAGGAAGTAAAAAATATAAAAGAGGGAAATAACGAAATAATGGAAAACAAAAACACGAATAAAAGAGTAGAAATACAAAGAAATGGAAATGAGCTAACCAAAAAATGAAGAACGCTGAGATAAAGGTCACCCGAAAATACAGAAGATGAGAAATTGAAAGAAAGACTGCTGAAGATTACCAAAACAGGACATTTCTCAAAAAAGTAGCAAAATTTAATAATGGCCAGAAACAGAAAACGAACAAAGCTATGCAAAAGAATAAGGAGAAGAAAATTGATGATAAATTTAGTAAAAGGAGAGAGAAAAAAAGGTAATAAAGAAAATAGTAGTAACGATTTAACTAACCAAGAAATAATAATAGGGACATGGAAGATAACAACGCTGACCGGAAAAGAAATAGAAATAACAGAAGAAATGCAAAAATTCGGTATAGAGATAATGGGAATTTGCGAAGTTAAAAAGAAGGGAAAAGGCAACATACAACTGCCAAATAAATACAGCCTCTTTTCTTCAGGAGTGCAGGAGGGACAGAGGAGCAAGGAAGGAGTGGGTATAATTTTATCAGAAGGAATAAATAAAAGAATTAGTAAATATGCACTAATAAACTCAAGAATCATAGAATTAGAATTAAATAGGAAGATTAGTATAATACAAATATATGTGCCAAGAGAGGGAACAGAAGAAGAAGAAATAACAGAGTTTTATTGTAATCTGCAGTCCAGGGGAAGAAAATAATAGAATCATCATAATGGGGGACTGGAACGCAAGAATTGGAAACTGTAAACGTAGAGGAGGGGGAAGTATTGGAAGGTATGGAAATCAAGGAGAACTAGTAATAAACAGGAATGGTCAAAAATGTTGGAATTCTGCCAAATAAATGAATTACTCATTGGAAACACGATATGGAGCCAAAACAAAGAAGACAAATATACGTTTATAGCCGAAGAAAAAAATGCTAGGAGCATTATAGATTACATAACATACACGGAAACTATGCAAGGAGAGATAGAAAAAGTAAAGATAGAAATAGAAGCAGAATTGGGAACTCAGCACAGATTAGTCACAGCTGTAATAAACAAAGTGGAAGTAGAGAGAGAAAAGACAATAAATTATAAGAAAATACCCATACTCGCTTGATCTCCTCCTCCTCCGTGTGGTTGTTGAGAGAGATAAGAATTTCAAAAATAGAACAGGAAGAATTACAACTAGAAGAAAGATGGAGGAGATTTAAGAAATAATGTACAATAAGGCAGCTGAAATATGTGAAATGAGAAGATATAATAATAATGTGAAGAGAATACGTGGTGGAATGAGAAAGTTCGACAAGCAATTACAGAAAAAAAGAAACCTGGAAAAAATACATAAACTCAAAATCAGAAGAAGAAACGATATAAGGAAAAGCAATATAGCTAAAAATATTGTTAGAGAAGCAAAAAAGAAAACCTGGGATGATTTTGAACAAACTTAAATGAAATGTACAGTCGTGTTCAAATAAATCTGGGACAATGCTTTTTTCATATGTAGGTTCAGTTAAGAATTGAAGAATATCTCCATGGATTGCATGCTATCTGAAAGAGTTACATTAAACTTTAACAGGTAATGAAATTTGTAACTTTTTCTGATAAGAAAAAATCCATGGAGACATTCTTCAATTCGTAACTCAACCTGCATGTGAAAAAACCACTGTCCCAGATTTATTTGCACGCGACTGTACAAAATAACGAATAGAAAATTTTGGAATCAAGTAAGAAAATTAAAAGGCAACAAAAAGAAACAAGTGAGAGGTACCAAGAACAGAAATAATGAAACAAAAACAACCATAAAGGAAATACTAGAGATATAGTCAGATTTTTATATGAACAAATTTCAGGAAGAAAATCAAGAAAATCGAGAAGAAAGAAATAGAGAAGAGGAAGTAATGGAGGAGGAGTTAAATGAAGCAATAGAAGAAATAACAGTGCAGGAATTATTCGAGGCACTAAGGAAAATCAAAACGGATAAAGCTTGTGGCATAGATAAGATAGATCCAGAAATGATAGGAAAAGAATGGCTACTGCCAATAACTAGCTAAAAGCTTTACACAAAAATAATAGAAAAGTGACTGCGAAAGGTAGTGGAAAGTAAGCTGCAGGATGAGCAAGCAGCAAACTAATGATAATATACATATAATTCGCAACATTTATTTATTTAATTAATTAATTTATTTATTTAATTCGCACTCAGCCAACAGCCGTTAGGCCAATTATAGGCGTCGCTGTGCAGTTATGAGGACTTCCAACCCCACTAACGACTGTCATGATGTTGTTATGACCGCCGGGACCAACTTTTTTCCGTGATAGCCGTACCACGAGGCGCCGAGAGGTGCAGTCGTCGAACTTTCATCCAAGTTCTGACCAGAGACAGCGTTGCTTAACTCTGCTGATCGAACGTGGACGCTTGTTCAAGCTACACCACTCGGGACCTACAACATCATAGAAAAGAAAATAGAAATGGGCAAAGAATTTTACTTAACTTTCATAGACTTAAGGGCAGCATTCGATACAGCAGACAGACATTTATCCAACTCGGCATCCATCAAATATTTCCACGCCATCCCAGTAAAGGTTACATTCTCGTAAGCTCAAAAACTATCCACAAACACGAATAAAACATGACTAAATACTTCCATAGTGTCGTATAAACACCACATCTTTAAATCCCCGCCACCTGCTTTAGTATCAACCTATATAAACCAAATTTTTGTTGTGGCCAGAACACATGTATATGAATGCAAATGCAATGGCGGATACGCCCGTTTCCCGTAGCGAATGCATTAAAAAGCCTCGCGTCATAATACGTCCCCCCTGTTTTTGACTCGCCCTGTATCACAATCTATTATATACTGTACCTGTATAATCTATAATTGATTTTTCTCGTCTACTTTTCACCTCACTTGTAATTTGTGGATTTCTTTATTATGTGCAAAGAATGTGTTGCTGATTATCAGGTGATTTTCAGCTATAATTTACCAAGGGCAGTGATAATCACCCGCAATAATTTTGACAAATAACAACCCGAAAGTGCTTGCCTAGAAATAACCCGAGGCGAAGCCGAGGGTTATTTCTTAAAGGTAACGCACTTGAGGGATATTATTTGTCAAAATTATAAGGATTTATCACTGGCCGCGGTGAATTCGGAAAGATAAGTTCTTAAATAAATTAGCCATTTTCTGACAAATTAATTTGACACTTCATTATAATAATATTATGTTGGTGGCACTGTAAGTCTATGTCAAATTTGAGGATATCAGGTTAGCTTTTGCGTCAGTTTTGACACAAACTGACGGAAAAGCTAACCTGCTAACCTCGAATTTGACTTAGATTTACAGTGCCACCAACTTGTGATAGGATACTACTGAAATTTAATTAGGTAGTTTCCATAGTGATTGAAAATCACCCTAGGGTCGTTTTCATTTCAAGTGTGGTCTGATTTGTCAAACTGAGTCACGTGATTAAAAATAATCAACTTGGATTGGTCTGCAATATATGTAAGAACTTATCTATGCAAAATTGTATCTGCCTTTCGCTGTTATTATTTTTGTTTCTTCTCCCTGCATACCTATGACACCTTGTGACAATTGATTACCTTTTCCAACTCTGCTACTAAGATCTTCTATAACTAGTACTTTTATCGCATTTAATTTGGTAATGTACCATGGCGGACAATAAATTTAGGCCGGCCTGTCATTCGCTTGGCACGGTTTATGTTGGTGGCACTGTAAGTCTATGTCAAATTCGAGGTTAGGTTTTGCGTCAGTTTTGACACAGACTGACACCAAACCTAACCTGCTAACCCTGAATTGCACATAGACTTACAGTGCCACCAACATAAACCGTGCCAAGCGAATGACAGTCCGGCCTAAATTTCTTGTCCGCCATTGTACTACATTTCTACATTCAAAACTATTTAAAAATCTGGAACTTTTCTGTATAGCAACGGCGATTTGTTTTACATTTAGCAATGCTCAAGTGTATTGTTGGTGGCACTGTAAGTCTATGTGAAATTCAAGGTTAGCAGGTTAGGTTTGGCGTCAGTCTGTGTCAGAACTGACACAAAGCCTAACTTCGAATTTGACACATACAGAGTGCCACCAACAATACACTTTAGTACTGCCAAACACATAACATCAACTGCAGCTGCTTATTGTGCTTTAGTACATAGAAATGAGTTCTGCTCAGCTGTTTTGACATTTAGTGACACTTCCAGCCATACTTGTTCGGTAAAACATCACTTTTCTAAACTAGTTGCGTAATATACTATTCCAGCGCTACGCTCTATTGTTGTTATTTCCCTCTAAAATGTATCTTTAAATTCGGGTGTTTCATTTTCATCAGAACCATAGACTATAATTATTAACTTTGTTTTATGGTCTATCAGTGTTCTAATTTCATTATTCTTTCAGTGATATGTATTTTATTTCTTAGTTTCTCAATCCATGTTTTGCTTAATAAGCTTAAAATTCCTGTCTGTGCTTTTTGTTTTATAAGAACTCCTTCAATATATAAGTAAATTTTCCTCCTTTAATTGTACCTATCTCCCCCTGGCCTTTTTTTTTAGTTTCTGTTATCCCGGCCATAAATTCTTCATTCCGTTCTATTTCTTTTCCATTCAAACCTCTAATAATCCAGGTTGCGAGTTTCCAGTTATTGTTGTTTTTATTCTTGTCGTTATTTCGTTTTATGTTCTCATTTCTTTTATTTCTACTCATATCCTTGACTAATAGCTTGTTTACTTTGAAACTCGGCTTTCCTACTTAGTGCACACCCATCATTTGATTTTCGTCCCATTATTTCCATTTTGGTATCCTTATTTTTCCCCAGTTTTGTCATCATTTCTCCTTCGCTGTCGTTGCCATTTAGTTTTTTGAATAGTTTCCTACTGGTCCACTCTTTGCCTTCTGACAACAGCTTCTGGTACCAGATCTTCACATTTCTTCCTTCTTTTCTCATTTCTTGGGCTTTTCATCTAATATGCTTTTCAATTTCGCATTTGTACCTTGTCATATCATTGTTTATAGAGATACGCTTTCATAACTTTTTTAAATTGATTTTATTTTGCATGACTTTTATCTTGTGTGTTTTCCATTTCTAATAGGCATACATTTTGCCCCAGTTTGTAAGCCGCTTTTACACGTTCATCTACTTTTAGACTTTGTTTTATGAAAATTTCTATTTCTTCTTTCAAATCTTATGTTTGTATTTATTGCCCTTATTACCACATTGTTTCTTTTTACTTTTTATAACTGTTCCATCCTCGAGTTTAATCCTTGTAGCTCCTTCTTTATAATTTCGCGTTCTTTCTTTATAGCATTATTTTCTTTCTTTATCATGCCAGTCTCTTCTTTTAGTTCTTTTAACTTTCTATTTTGCTCTATTAGTTTCTTTCTTATCTCTATTATTTCACCAGTTAGGTTTTGGAACATTTGCATTATTTTTATCCAGTTTCTCCTCACTTTTGTTTACTGATCTTGTCGGCGATGTTCCTACTTTTTGGCTTTTGGAGGAAGTCTCAATTGTCTTGTTTCCTTTTTCTATCATCTGTTTTCTATTCCTCACCATCAGTCTGGTCTTCCATTTTCCCTTTAACCAGAGTTTCTGCTATTTTATAAAAAAAACTATTTAATTACACAAAATTTTTGTCAATAACATGGATGTTACATGACTGAGATTATTTATAAGTTTTTGTGTAAAACAGGAAAATTATACGCCATTTTACAATATGGTGCCTTTGGTTTCCAATCTTCAAAAAAGAGTGTAACATACAGAAGTTCATACTTTTTGTGGCTACTCTTAGCCAAACTTCCGTTGAAAAAAGCAAACCTGACTCCATTTATTTAAGTTAATGACTTTATTTTTAATCCTACGATTTTGTAAATTATTTTCGGAATTATTGGTAAAATACTGACAGTTCTTAAAGATGTATAATCAGATGGATCATACACTTTCGGGATCGGTGTTATGGCCTTTTTCCAAACATCTTGATATACAGGGTGTTATTAAAATGGCAGAAAAACTTCAGGTGGAATATTCTTCGTAAAATTCTGAGTCGAAAATCTTAATACTAAAATGTTGGACTGGTCTTCATGAATCCCAACGAGCAGTAGGTAAAAACATTTTTCTTTCAGGTAAAGTACCTTTTCTGTTCTGAATACGTGAAAATATTTTTACGTTTTACCGTTTTGAGCTATTAAAAATTATACGCCGCTTATGGTTTTAGACATTTATTTACAGCAATTTATCTTAAACGATTTACAACAACACAAGAACTATTAACGCAAAACACAAACTATTTATAAACTAACAGGAACTATTTCTAACAACAATACACTTTATTTATTTACACACGACTTAACATGAATAATTTATATGGCTAGATTTATTTATACGCGCGTTATTTATATGGCAGCTTCCGCATACTTCAAAGCTGAATTCGGAACTCGGACTTCGACTGTGCTGTTATTTCCGCTTGCGGGTATTTATATCTCAACGAATGAGCCATTCCGAAAACTTCGCGGCCTCGCTCGATCATTCCAGCAACGCTGACGTGTTCGCGCGCATGAGTCACCAAGGTCGTTTCTCGAAGTCTGGAAGGCTGTGACTCATCCGTCCGCACGTGAACCGGCTCAAGGTCGTTACACTGCCCCAGCCTTAGGTCGTTCTCGAATGATCGGGACGCTGACTCATTTGTCTGCAACGGCCCGGCTCCAAGGTCGTTACAATATCATCAAGGAAAGTCGTCCAAAGTAAAATTATGGTCTCTTGTAAATTTTCAGAAACATTGGACTAGTTTTATGGAATTATGTTACCACAAAAGTACTGCATCTGATATACAGGGTGGCGCACCGCTAACTGACAAATTTTGACATTAGTCAGATGACCTCCTTGATTTACACACTGTCTTAAACGCTCTTGAAAATTCCTAAAAACTCTTCTCAAAAGATCTTCATCTATCGCTGCTACTTCGTTACGTATTGCTTGTTTTAAATCTTCAATGGTACGAGGACGATTTGCATCTACCCTTTCTTTCAAATACGCCCACAAAAAAGAATGGCAACTGTAAGATCGGGGAAACGTGCGGGCCAAGAAATATCACCAAAACAAGTTGGTTTCATGAAAAAAACACACTGTTTTAGAACGGTTTTCCATTGACCAAGTATTCATTGTTTGATAGGGTTTTTGTTATACCTGTCAGAAACTGCAATAAAGAAACTAATAATCCAATAAGTGACGGCTTGCATATTCTCATTTGTTTTGCGCTGCAACCCAGGTGAAATGTGTCAATCGATCGTGCGCCACCCAGTACTAAATATATGGTGTTTACAGACAGATATAGAGTGCTTTATCAGATAGTGTGCAGTAGCGCCAAACATGGCAAAATATGAACTACTCAAATTTTGTAAAATTAGCGTGGCTGGTAGTTTTTATAAAGACGCAGTTTTTGTTAACCAATGTAGGTGACAATAAAATCACTGTTGTTTATAAAAATTACATCAATTAAACTATTGTTGACTCTGTTATTCTAGATGCTTCTCAACCAGATCCAACAAGTTAAAATTTAGATAACCATAGAAGATTTATAGTATAATAGCAAGGTGTTAACAATGATAATGTAACAAACACCAACTGTAGCGTTCATTGTATTTAATTATAGAGATATCCAACATTGTTCAATGCTTCAATGAAAAGACAAGCATTGCGCTGGTGGTAGGCAGGACTGTTTCCAAACACAATGTTGCCAGTTAAAGTAAACATTCTTTTACTAATTATATATTTTTCTACCTATGTCCTATGTAATGTAATTTTCAATTATTTCGAATTTATATTCCTTTCTGAAAGTACAGCATCAATCCACGGGCCGCAAAAATATTCTGGCGGGCCGCATGTTGGACAGCCCTGCTCTAAATCATAGATTACTAACAATTGATTACAAAAAGATTGTTTTTATATATTCGATTGCTGTAAGAATTTATTACCTGCATATCAATGTTATAACTACTTGGAACCACAATAAATTAAATATAATCTGCAAGAAAGTCTAGGTATTTAGGTATAATAATTGATTCTCATCTAAGGTGGGATAAACAAATAAATTCTTTAACACACAATATCAGAACACTTTTCTACAGAATAAAGTATTTGAATAAAATCCTATATTTATCAGAAATAAAAATATGTTATGCTTTGATATAATCACGCCTTGCCTTATAGCATGGGGTCACCTAAAACAATTATATACGATGCAGAAGTGTTAAAGATAATATTTCATAAAGAAAATACATATCCATCTGATCTCATCTGATTAAGAAGCCAACATTTTACACACACAGCAAATATATTTCCTTAAAATCGTGCTTACACAATCTAAGCATAAATGTTTAATGTGCAATAATTATTTAAAAACCACAACTTCTGAAAAAATGTCGGTCAAAAATCTATGAATTACGTTGCTCTAAGGTATTTCAATTTGTTCCCTCAAGAATTAAGATCATTCGTTACACAGTTTCAAACAAAAAGTTCAAAAACTTTGAAGAAACTAGAAATGAATTCTACACTTTAATCAAATAGAAATGTTCAGAACCTGTTACAATAAAGAAGCTGACCCGCGGTTAATTAATTAAAATAATCAATGGTAGTAAAAAATCGCAGATCAACCTCCTTAACGTATGCACTACACGGAAGCTCTAAAAATTTTAACTTACCGCGCAGGCCAAACTAGCTCAATTTCGGCGGCCTTGGATCGATGAAACGGCAGAAAAATATCTCACTCCTGCATAAAACATCGCAGCCTAACAAGACTAACAAAAAAGGTTCGGGTGAAAACCCAGGATAAAATCTTAAAAACCATATCCGCCCCGAATTTAGGTAGAGACCCAAGAAGCCTGAGGGAACGACCGCACAACCACCAAACCCCGTTCAGGCATTCAGCCAGTCGTCGCAGCTGGATGGAAAAGGCGCACCGGCGATGGATTAAATGTGGCTCCCCCACTGAGTCGGATGGCAACACAATCGCTCGCCCCAACCCCCAGAAATCTCCACAAGGCCGAAAAAACCAACCCAAATAATAATAAATAAAATAAAAAACCCCAAACAAGTATAAACTCGTGAAGCAAGATGGGAAGGAAAACGGAAAAAAATATTTCGATGGAAGAGTTCCCAACGGTGACCTTCCCTGCATGCCCAACCAACCACCCAAAACATTGCTAGAGGGAGAACAAGATGACGTTGCTCCTCAATGGTGACCTTCCCTGCATGCCCAACCAACAACCCAAAACGTTACAAAGGGGAAAACTAGATGATGACGTTCCCAAACAGTGACCTACCCTGCATGCCCAACCAACCACCCAAATAACAATAAATAAAAATAAAAAAAGAGGAGTGAAACCATTTTTCGGCTTCGCTCGAATGTTTTCTCCATTTACTAAATTATTGCAGGCCTAACCTGTATATTTTTATTTGAATTATAATCCATTGCATTTCGAATTTTTAAATTTTCCAAACTAGCGCATTTTGTACCTGGATTGAGTTGCTATCGTTAGCACGGTGCACTTTTGACCCGCTTTTTTCTGTTATCGCTGGGCGTTGGAATGCGAGTTTTCTTGTTGAAGCAAACGTTTCGGGCCTGGACAGAGTCAAGAGTACGTGCGCTCAACCAATTTTATTTCCAAGGGCTGACAATAATCAGGTATGTTGGCGTTTTTCTGCTTGCTATTCTTCTATTAATTATGTTTCTTTAGCTCTTAATTGACAGTTTTACCTGACTTAATTTTCAACACCGGCTAATGTCCTACCTAGCTTCTGCAATTTGGGAGTGGCTCTGCTTCAATTCCGGGCACATCCAAGGTGTTTGTAATCACAGGGTATAGGAACCCTCGGCCAGCATTTGCCTGTCAGCAATTTATGGGCGTTGGAGGTTCGAGGTGAGTGTTACTTTTGTGGTAAATACCGCATTAAAAGTGGATGGTCTCCCTGCTTTCAAGCTGATTCGGACTGGCTATTCCGGGATTAATATTATATTAAATTATCTTCGATACTTGAAATTTAAATTCGTACATTCCATAACTATCAGTATTTAAAGTTTAAATTTATACTTTCTGTTATTACTACCATGTAAAGTTTAGACGTATATGTTCAATTAGTCTTAATATTTGAAGTTTAAATGCGTATACTTAATTACAATTATAATTGAAAGCTACAATTTGTATGCGTAATAAACCGTTGTAAAAGGAGAATTCGTTTTTTGCCTTCAATAGCCTGAACACAAAGGTTTTTTCTAATGACAGCGATATGCATATCACTCGATTTATTTGTGGTTACAATTAATTTAATAACCTAAAAGGGGTTCTTGATCTTGGTGCGCGTCGCAACCTTCAATTAATTTGCACGTATCTATCATTATTACATTTTTTATGACCAAATTATTCTAATAATTTAATATTGAATTACCATTATAGACTGCAAGATTATTTAGCGTTAATAAATAAATGCTTGTAATTATAATTATATTATTTGAAACCATTTGATTTCTGGCGCCCATTTGTTTTTTGTCTTTGAAGCATTTTCAGAGTGGTATAGTTGATAAGAATCTACGATTTTTAGAGCTTCCGTGTAGTGCGTACTTTAAGGAGGTTGATCTGCGATTTTTTACTACTTTATTGTAACAAACCATTTAAACATTTTTCTACTTTTGCTTTTCATGTATAGATTATATATAGATACTTCTTTCTTTCTCTCTCTTTGCAGTCTTTAATCTCTTAACAGAAGTGTCGTGATCATATGGTATCGTTTCGTAGGCTTATTGCTGTATTAACTATTTGTCTCCATTCCATAGATAATTACTAATTACATTAATATTTCAATATGTACCTAATGCACAAGCTCTGTTTTTGTGGGATAATCTTGTTGATTTATTTTCACGAACTGAATTTGTAAATTAATAAAATAAATGAAAAAAGGAATGAAATGAAATTTGTTTTATTATATTTTCTATGAATTTTGATGTTTTTTAAGTATATTATTGTATTTCTATGCATACTAGAAATAAATATCATTTTAATTTGAAAAGCATTTCTTGATTTTGATCTCAAGCGTTCATGTTTTAAGAGATTTGTTGTTTCGATGTCTACTGGTGTAAGTATTTAAATAAACACAGAGTTTTTGCTTAACTTTTGTATTTTTATAAAACTAAGTACAGCAACAATAAAATTAATAGCGATAATGGTCGGGTTTGAAGGGGCCACTCGTAGGCACACCCAAGTATTTGGCTTGATCAGATGTCAGCTTCGTGAGCTTAACGCCTAAATGGTCCAGGTGCAAGGCAGCAACCTCCTCATCTAGCTTCTTGGGCAACATATGGACTCCGACGGAGTACTGGCCAGGCTTGGTCCACAACTCGATCTGTGCCAGCACTTGATTGGTGAAGGAGTTGGACATCACAAAGGAGGGGTGTCCCATGGCACAGCCAAGGTTGACCAGCCGCCCTTCGGCCAACACAATTATGTGCTTACCGTTTGACAGCTCGTACCGATCAACCTGTGGCTTAATATTGACTTTAGCCTTGGCGTTCTTCTCAAGCCATGCAACATCGATTTCGCAGTCAAAGTGGCCAATGTTGCACACAATGCTGTCATTGTGCATGTTTAGAAAGTGCTCCCCCATAATAATGTCTTTGCAGCCGGTGGTTGTGACAAATATCTGTCCCTCCTTGCTAGCTTGGTCTATGGTGGTGACCTCGTAGCCCTCCATGGCCGCTTGCAAGGCATTAATTGGGTCAATTTCGGTAATTATGACACGGCCCCCAAAAGCCCGCAGCGACTGGGCGCAGCCCTTGCCCACGTCACCGTACCCTGCCACCACGCAGACCTTTCCTGCCAACATTACGTCGGTGGCACGCTTAATTCCATCGATGAGAGACTCTCGGCAACCGTACAGGTTGTCAAATTTGCTCTGTAAACAGTTTATTAACACTAAAATTCAAACGATCAAAACAATTCTTACCTTTGTTACAGAATCGTTAACATTAATTGCAGGGACTTTGAGAATGCCTTGCTTGAACATTTTGTAGAGATTGTGAACACCTGTAGTGGTTTCCTCGCTGATGCCTCGGCATTCTTTGAGATAATCAGGGTATTTCGTGTGTACTAGATTGGTAAGGTCGCCGCCATCGTCGAGGATTAGATTGAGGGGCTTGTCGTCGGGAAACATCAGGGTCTGCTCAATGCACCAGATGTATTCCTCGTCAGTCTCGCCTTTCCATGCGTAGACGGGCACGCCACGCTTTGCAATTGCTGCGGCTGCGTGATCTTGGGTGCTGAATATGTTACAGCTTGACCATTGGACCTACAAAATTTTTAAAGTAATTTCAAAGAATGATTTCTTCTCCTATTTTACATTGATAATGCAACTGTAGCAAACAAAGTTTAATATCTCTGCGAGAATATGTTTTCAGTTTCCTTTTGATTTGCCACAAAGCTATATATACAAGGTCCAGCAATGATAGGAGGTGGAAGTTTTTCTAAAAGAGTTATATAAAATTTCCTTATAGAAAAGTTGTACGTATGAAGGTAGTGTAAATATTCAACTGATTCAATGGAAAACTACAAACAAAAGAGAAAGCAATTAAGCAGAATATGTAGCCAAAAACAAACGAGTATGAAATATACGGAACGGAGAGAACAGAAAATAGTAGCCATAAAAAGGTAAAACATGAAACTAGAATCGCCAAACAGCTCGACACCAAGAGTGAGAAAAGAAAAGAATGGAGATGAGGAAACAACAGAACAAGTCAAGATTGAAAACAAAACTGCAAAGGGAACTGGTGAAAAGAGAACACAGGTACAAAGACAAGAACTGTGAAGAAATAACTATAAAAAAAAAAGATAAAACCGAGAAAAACAAATTAATAGCGAACAAAATGGAAGAAATAAAGAGCTGTAGAGATGGCTCATGGGCAGAGCTTTTGGTTTTAGACAAAAACAATCTGGGTTCAAACCCTGGTGACTGCAGTGGCCACAAAAATGTAGTGCAGAATCCTTGTGTCTGGATGAATGGATGTATGAAATAAAGCCTGTGACCTGAGCGGAGTTGATCCGGGAACCAGCTCTTTAAACCTCGGTTGTATAGGCAACACAAATGACGCCTCCTGTATATAGAATAGTATACACGGTGTCCCAGAACGTACTGGCAATGTTTTGAGAATAAATTCGGGAACCTATTTAGAGTCGAAAAGTTCATATAGACATATAAACGTAACCATTAACCAGTAGTTATTTACTTCATAATTTAGGTGGCCCAAATTTGAGTTCCAGAATAACAATTTTCATCACTTCTCTTCAGTTTCAGCAATCTTAAGTGGGCAGTGGGGTGTTTTACTGCGGCGTAATAGCTGCACCACCAAAGTGAGGGAAATTAAATATGGACCGTGTAAGAAGAGTAAGTGAAGTCTGTTATTATAATCTTCAGAATCTACAATAAAAAGAAACACTTTTAAATTAAATAAACAGAGAGATCAGTACCTTTAACTAAGTAACGATTACACGGAATAATAACACAAGGAAAGAAAGATCCTTCTATCACTTAAAAATGGCAAGAGCAAAAGGCTTCAAAGCAGTTTTATAAAAATTAAAACCATCAGAACAAGATCATCTGACCAGCAAACCATAGAAACTGAAAATAGACAAAAACTATCCCAAGTCTATTAGCAACACCTCCCAAAGCAAACACCTCTGAAATACAATAACAGCCAGCCCCATCATATGCCACATAAACAAAAATAAAACAACTTCTGCAAACAAATTCAAGTAGCAACATCTACAGTGTGGTCCATTAAGTGTGCAACAAATGGGACATTTTTTTATTAGTTGTAAAACCGAAATTTAAATACCGCTAAAAGTTAGTGCATGTTTGATAACCATATCAGATGCCCTTAGAATGGCTTCAAGTCAAACAATATACAGGGCAGGACAAAAAATATGTAATTCGTTCAAGAATAAAGTTACCTTATTTCAAAAAATATAGCAAAATTTTATTGAGAAAAGTTGTTTAGAATTAAAAGTTATGCTCAAATACAAAGTCACGGCCTCCTATTCGAATTTTGATTCTTTTTTTGTAAAATTTTGTATTATCCCCGTATGATACATACTTTTATTATTCTGATTTTATTAAGAGTTTTTTATATGTAAATTATTATTAGTAAAGCATTTGCCTTGTTAAAAAGAATATTTGCGAAATTCTAAAGTTCTGTTAAATATCGTTGCAACAAACATGAAGTGGACGCTTACCTAAAAAAATATAAATCCAAGTAAATTTTACAAATACGCTTCAAGTTGCTAAAAGTTATTTAAAAGGGATGTGGTTGTGGCTACTTTAAATACATATAAAATCAAAATAATAAAAATATGTATCATACGGGGGGTAATACAAAATTTTCCAAAAAAGAATCAAAATTCGAATAGGAGGCCGTGACTTTGTATTTGAGCATAACTTTTAATTCTAAACAACTTTTCTCAATAAAATTTTGCTATATTTTTTGAAAAAAGGTAACTTTGTTCTTGAACGAATTTCATATTTTTTGTCCTGCCCTGTATATTGTTTGACTTGAAGCCATTCTAAGGGCATCTGATATGGTTATCGCACATGCACTAACTTTTGGCAATATTTAAATTTTGATTGTACAACTAATAAAAAAATTTCCCATTTGTTGCACACTTAATGGACCACACTGTATACCGAAAAATAAGAAGTAATTAGTGCTCTAAGTCTTTGCACATTTAATCATTTAGTAGTTCTTTTAATGGAAAACCCTGTATATTTTTGTATTTTTGAAGAGCTTTCTTATAAGATTTCATCTAATTTTTCGCTTCATACATCTAATATAATTATATCAATTGTTTTTTTAGCTCTAAGAGTTTGAATGTAAAAAACAGTTTAACCCTCTTAAGATGTTTCATTTCAGGAAATAACAAACTCCGTTAAGATGCGAATTTAAACACGCAAAACATAAAACTAGGTTTAAAAAATAAAAATGCAGCCACTTCTGGACACAAGAAATAACAAACACGAAAAAATGAGAAATGCGAAATTAAATTAAGTCTGAAGAGCAGTTGAATTTTGGCATATAAAATGCGACATTAAAAGAAAACACCTTAAAATGGCTTTTCAAAAATACAAAACTATATAGGGTTTTCCATTAAAAAAAAAAATCTAAATGATTAAATTTACAAATTTTAAGCATTGTGTACAGCACTCTATAGAGCAGAATGAGAAACATTTGTGCATTTAAATTTTATGTATTTTCATTTTTGCATTTTTAAAACTTGATTTCATTTGATACTAGAATTTTATTGTGGTTTTTTAATATAATGTAGTAGGGAAGCTAAAAACAAATTTTTGACTGCCTGCAAAAGGGAGGTGTGTTAGTGTATCACACCAGCTTTTTTTTCATATGGAAATGCAAATGTCAAAATTCTAGGGAAGCCATTGCTAACAAGCATTATCACTAGATTGAACTGTCTTGGTATAGCCGTGTTTAAAATTGTGTTGTACAGCGACAGTTGTAAGTTTATTGGTGATTGTGTCATTACTCAAAAATGAAAGGCTCACACTGTATCCTAGGTAGATCTAGATGTATACTTTCAAAATATTTCTGTATACAACAGTTTTTTTAACTTTGTATAATTCATTTACCGGGTGTCTTAAAATGAATTACATCTAGTATGCTTTGAATTTCCCAGAATGCAATCTAAAATTTTACTTGAAATTGGCAAGACTGTAAGTCTATGTCAAATTCAAGGTTAGTAGGTTAGGTTTTGCGTCAGTTTTGACACCGACTGACGCAAAATCTAACCTGCTAACCTGTAATTTGACATAGACTTACAGTCTCGCCAATTTCAAGTAAAATTTTAGATTGCATTATGGGAAATTCAAAGCATACTAGATGTAATTCATTTTAAGACACCCGTATATTCACAAAGCACAAATGCTGTACAGCACTTTAATTAATACGACTGTACATAAGCTTCTGGTTACTACTTTTGCAGTGCGGTTAGGTTTCATGTTGATTGGTTGACATTTAATTATTTTAAATTGTAATTCTGCTATTAAAGGCTTGAAATGTGATTTTATAATTTGGTTTTAACTAGGTACATATAGCACCAAGGACAATAATTTCAGTTTATAATAGCCAGAACTACAATTTCAAATTGTTATGATGACAACCAGTCAACATGAAACCTAACCTCACTGCACAAATAATAACCAGAAGCTTGGTTGCCAACACAATTCAATCTAGGGACAATGCATATGAAAATACAGACTGTACACTTTTTTGAGCCACCCAACATAATCAAATAGTATATTACGCAACAAGGTTAGAAAAGTGATGTTTTGCTGAACAAGTATGGCGAGTGTTAGCGAGTACTTAAACAGCCATACAAGTTCAGTAAAACCACTTTTCTAACGTGTTGCGTATACTATTTTATTGCATTTCAAGAGAAACGTTAAATTTTAAATTTTTACATAAAAGTGACACTAATTGTCAAAACATAACTGCTGAGCAGAACTCGTTTCTGTGTACTAAAGCACAATTAGCAGCTCCAGTTAATGTTATGCATTTTTCAGTACTCAAGTGTATTGTTGGTGGTACTGTAAGTCTATGTCAAATTTGAGGTTAGCAGATTAGGTTTTGCGTAAGTTTTGACCCTAACCTGCTAACCTCGAATTTGACATAAATTTACCTCCAGTACCACCAACAACACACTTCTTTAGTATTGCCAAACATAAAATGAATCGCCGTTGCTATGCAGAAAAGTGTTGCTAATGCGAAAAAGTACCACATTTCTAAATGACTTTGAATGTAGAAATGTAGTACATTACCAAATGAAATGCGATAAAATATTTTGTTAATATGCACCATCTTGGTACCTACAACTTTTATATAAGCAAATGTAACTCTCATGCTTTTAGAAATATCTTCCACCCCCGCATTATTGCCGAACTCTATTATAGAAATAGACAGTATTAACATTTTAAAAAAATGAAATGTAATTGCTTTAGAGCAGTGTCCTCCAGAGAGTACACAAGGAGATACTTTTAGTGGTATACCAAGTGACAGAAGAGAAATACGAAAATCAATTAAAGATTAACAAATATTGACAGGCATTTTTAAATTACACAATCATGAACACTTCGGGAAACTAACTTTTGCTGAATTCCATTTTTGGGGTGACTTGTCAACTTGAAAAATTCACTGTGGCTAAATCACTTGCCATATTGATGAAACTTTGGAATTTAGGTTAAGTAAATATTGAGGTTACTTTTGACTTCTGATGTTTCATTGAAGGCGTCCTGTATGAGGCTATGTGCTAAACTAAAAAGTCAGCCCTCGTACAAAGACTATTACGTGGTTTTGTTTTTATTATTGACCTCACCTTTGACAACACCTTTTTCCCACATCAATGGAAATATAAGTGTACATGGGCTAACACCAGAAAACAAGAAGCTGTGTTGGACTAGATCATCACAGACAGAAGCACACATCCTTATCAAATCCTAGAAATTAGATCATTGAACTCGGCAAATGTAGAGTCGGACAGACTAATTCTATGTAAATTCCGTTATCTGTCAAAAAACATCAAGAACAGACATAAATTTAACATTAATGAAAGCACCAAACACTTGTATGAAGAAGGGCTAAAAAAATAAAACTAGCTGTAACACCATAAACGAAGAGGACAACGTTGAACATGCATTGGAAAAACTAAGTACAAATATACTGAATCGAGGTAAGCAAGCTCTTGGAACAATGAAAGTTAAGACCAATGGGAGAACAAACACAAAACAGTGGTTTACCGACAGGGTACTCAGTGAAAGGATCTGCAAGACATACGAAGTGCAGGATGTGGTCAGATGGACAAGATCGAGAAGAAGATACTGGAGAGATCACGTTGAAAGGATGGGAGGTTCAAATACAGAAACCAGACACAAAACGACCTCCAGGAAGACCACATAAACATTGGCATGAGAGTCGGGACATTATTATAGCAAGATAACCTATAGGGCAAAAGAGGCAACGGAATAAACAGGGCTAAGCCCTAACGCAAGAAGACTTTTTAAATTGTACATCAGCACTTACACTCCAATAATAAATTAATTAAGTTTAACACAAAAATAAAACGTCAAGTTTGATTTAAGGATGTTGTTAATGGAGTTATGACTGGATTTGGTTGCTTTTAGTTTTAAAAAAATGTCATTTGACCTTTGAGCAATTTGTTGTAATGAATGTCTCAACATTTTTTAAGGACGGTGAAGAATATTTTGAAATTAAAATTTTCACATTTTCACTTTTTAAGTAACAATTTCATTGCAACAATTAATTTTTTGAATAATTTTTGAAAGAGAAATTAGATTAATAAAAACTAAAAATCACTCAAGAACCTAACAAACTTTGTGGAAAACAAATAAATTAACGACTATGCTTGTTTTTAATCCACAAAATTAGAAAATTTTGGGCATATTGCGATTGTTATTGCTTCCAAACATTTTTATTTTCATCTTTTTGCAACAAAAATTCTGGATTTTTTCAGGACGCTAAAAGAGTTTAATATCAAATCCAGCCTTTGTTGATCGCTAATTTCGGAAAAAAGGTGGAAATAACCCAATCAGGTAGCTTCAGTGCCTTTAAGGATCTGTACAAACCACAATTTTAAATCATTATGCTTAAAAATAAAAAAAATACATAATGAAACACTGTATATCAGGGGTACGCACCATTAATTGATTCTATCTTAGGGATACGTGATCAAAAAGTTTGGAGACCACTGCTTTAGATAACAGTCAAAATTCAGGAGAATATAATGTCGAAAGATAAAAATAGTCAAGTTATTGATAAGAAAGTAACATGGCTATACTTTTTACACTAAAAATATGCGAATATTTTTGTAATAAATTATAAAACTTGGAAATTTACAGCAGTAATAGTGTCTGTCTATGGATTTGTGGAGAAAAATCTGCACTAGTATTTGTAACAAACCAAACAAGATTTAGTAAAAAAATCAAATGATATTTTTGTTAGACACTTCTTAATAGGTACAGGATGTATCAAAACTACGTGTGTTAATTAAACTAGTGAAAGAACCCACCAAGTTGAATAGTTTTTCTCTATCAACATTAGGGATGTCGGCGGGTACCCGGGTACCCGGGACGACCCGGGTAAATAGTCGACCCGGGTGTAGTTTCAGGACCCGGGTACCCGACTAGTAAATTATGTAATTTCCAAGAAGTCAGCATTTTTCGGAGAAGATGATAAAAATAATAGCAATAAGCGCTAGAAAAACATAACCATGCCACAAGAATAAATAATAACCAGAAGGATATCTCGTATTACCTGACCGCCGGCGCCTCATAGCCTTGGGACGTTTCTAAACTGAAATTCTAAACGGAAACGGCCAGTGCAGTAGCTAGCGGCTTTCCGGGGAGCTATTCGGAATACAATGGTTCGAGGTCACCGGTTGTCGACATCAAAGCGGTTGTGTAGAAGATATGCTTCTGGTTATTATTTATTCTTGTGACCATGCAGTAATAACAAGAATGGGATGGGGTGATCCCATACCACATGTTTATTGTTTCATATAAGGAAGACAATAAATCCGATTCACGGAAATATTCAACCCGTCAATAGTACCATTAAATTGCGTCAGTATAGGATGAAGTAACATAAACATCCTGTGTGTGATGTTGATTGATGCTGCTACCAATTTCGGACAAAAAGTCACGTACTTGAATTTGATAACTCTTGGAAGTGTGAAAATACTCACGAATAACAGACGACTTGCAGTTGGCGAGTAGGTACTATTTCAATTTAGTTCTATTTAAAACTCGCGGAGTAAAAGAAAGCAATTTGTAGTTACTTCAGATGTTCAGATGTACCTACACTAACATTTTTGTTATATATTTCGGGTACCCGGGTACTGCTTTCGGGTACCCGGGTTTGATTTTAGACCGGGTACGACATCCCTAATCAACATTTTGCAAAAACATTTATTTGTTGACATTTACAAACGATAGGTGATCGACATTTGCTGAACAAACGTGTATAGACAATGAACCGGCTATATGCTTTAAAATTAACACCCTATTTCTGATATAAACCTGTATATGCGACCGTATGGATATTACAAAGGAGCTTTGAGGTTCCTCAAGGTGCTGTTAATAGAACCCTTATTACTCACTACCATTTGCATCTGTTAACATTTATTTTATAATTCTGTTGCTTTATAAATAACATATTTATTGTCTATCCCATTCAGCTTTTTCAATATATCAGGTAACCAAATAAGTTTGTGCGGTTTTTCTATACAGTAGAGTGCCTTGAATATTTTTTACGTTGTTGATCGATAGCACTTGTTTGTTATCTGTGATCTACTTCAGTATGAATCCTTCTTTTATCGGATACATACACATTTGGTGACAATTGTTTAATTCCTAGCTTTAAATAGTTGAAAATGACAACGAATAAAACTTTAATTCGAGGTTGTTTACTCTATGAGTACGAACTCGGTACCAAAGCTGCAGTGGCGGCACGAAAAATATATACCGCATTCGGAGATGATGCAGTAAGTGATCGAACAGCACAGAAGTGGTTGAAGAAATTTTCTTCGGGAGATTTGAGCTGGACCGATGAAGCACGCTCTGGCAGACCGAAGATCATTAACAACGAGGATATTCAATAGGTTGTGGAGGCAAATTCCAGGACAATGTGCCTAGAGCTGGCAGAAAGGTTCAATGTGAGTGACAAAACCATTCGTTTGCACCTTTGTCAGCTAAGAAAGACGTGGAAGTTAAGCAAATGACTCCCACATGAATTGTCAAATGATAGCAAATTAAGGCGTCTTACCATTTGTTTGGCAAACATTTCACGCAACGATAATGAATTTTTCCTTGATCGGTTGTTAACCTGCGACGAAAAGTGGTTATTGTACACAAATTCTAAGCGTTCATATCACTGGTTGTCGCCTACTGATTCGATACCACACACTCCCAAGGCTTTCTTGCACCCAAACAAGATTTTATTGTGTTTGGTGGACAGCAACCGGAATTGTCCATTATGAGTTTTTGGAAACGGGTCAAATCATCACTGCTAACTTGTATTATGAACAGCTTCAGCGAGTACAAGCAGCACTCATCCAAAAACAGCCTTCTTAGATCAATCGAATGAAAGTGTTATTCTTACAGAATACACCAAGCCACATACCGCAAGAGTGACCCGGGAAAAAATTCCGAATTTGGCTGGGATAAGTTACCACACCCTCCATATTCTCCTGACATTTCGCCAAGTGATTACCATCTTTTTTGTCTCTTGATAACTGTATGAGGCATAGGCAGTTCAATTTTTTAAATTCAAAATCCATAGGGCCGGTTGCAGAAAGCAATGTTAAATCTGGTGTTAGCTAACATCGCGTCAAAGTGAACAAAATCACATCAAATTTTGTTTACTAATGTATTCGTTACCATAAGCATTTGAGATTTGATTCGTTTTTGTTCACTTTGACGTCGCGTTAGCTAACACTAGACTTAACATTGCTTTCTGCAACCGGCCCACAGAGTTCTCCAATACCAGCAGACAAAAATTGGTGTTACGTTGGCAAAACGTAATTGAGTGTGATGGTAACTACTTCGATGAATAACAGTGTATTATTGTTTCTTAATAAATATTTATATTTCACCATATAAAAACGCACGAACTTATTTGGTTACCTGATACTTTTCTTAAGCCTGCAATTTTTGCAGAAAATAAATTATGACGACTTATTAAACCGTAGGTAACATAAATAAATTACAAATTTAATGTAAATACAATAATAAAAATCTGGTGTAATACACTCACACAACTTCCTTTTACAGTGATCTTATAATTAGCCAAAAATTTGATTTTTAATTTTTAAGCATTTGTAAAAATTTCTTGAAATGATAAGCTGAATTCAAAAATGTAATAATATACTGGGTGTTCTATTTAAAATAAGAGTTAATAAAAAAAAAATAGAAAAATAAACAAAAGAAACCCATTTTAGAAGTATTCAACTGGAAAATCGCCTATCTCATATCAATACACATTAAAATGCAATCAAAATGTAAAGTTTGAAAAAAATCGTTTGTCGTTTCTGAAAAAATCTAAAAAAAACTGAAAAATCACAAGAGTCAACACCTACTTCAGGTTATGTGATTTTCTTCAAAAGCTTGCTGTCGCATCTAGATATTACACAAAACTTATATATGAAGTTTCAATGCCATATCTCATTTCGTGTTTGAGATATTCTGTTCACAGACTGATACACAGACAGACAGACTAATGAACAAAAAAATGTTTTTTGGGTTCAGGAGACTCTAAAACGTCAAGATCTGTTGAAAACTCAATTTAGAATTTTTGGGGTGAATCCAATACTTCCTTTATTGTAAAAGAAAGTAATAATGCCAATGCAACAATAAATTTTACTTTAAATCGCATAACATCTGACGTGAAAAAAGCTTGCAATTGATGAAACAATTGATACTGCTTGAAACAAAACAAATGAGTTTGCAACTTTGTATCAAATGTAAACTTTAGCATCTAAGTTATTTAGATATTTATATGTATTTAACAACTTAAAGCAAAAAGTATTATGCAGACTCATCGCAAAAAGAAAAAAATTAAATTTGTATTCAATTATGTACCGAAAAACCGTGGCTATCTTGATGTCATCAAAGGTTAGCAGCTTGCTCACACTATCTTTTGTTACAACTGACTAACACTATCTTTTGTTTTATCGATGGCCTTTGCCACTCTGGATTGCGAGAGAAAAACGATAACATAATGTCGTCAGCTTAAAATTTTGTTATTAACACATAATTAAACTTGTGAAATTTTTGAGCCACTTAGCTTAGTTACAAATACTAAATTATTTTTTGTTCTCGACTCTGCTTCCTCAAAGGAGCCAGTTTTGTCCTTTTGTCCCTTATTATTATTATTACTGGTATTCTGATAAAAATAATACTGTTAAATTCTAACAGTTCATTGTTTTATTGTCTAATCATTAAATCTCAATTGGCTAAAACAAGACCAGCTCTCGATTTGTTGGAAAAAGAGCTAATGTTAAGAGTTAACCTAAACAAAAACATGTCCATAAACAAACACACTAAAAGACTACAAACAAAAGTAACAGACATACACAAAAAACCGGAAGTTTGCAGCCTTAACAAACTTAAAAAAAATACTGAGCCAATTAGAAAAACCGTGTTAAAAGAATGGGTGCACAAAGAATACTCAAAATCATATGGCAATACCAAGGCTGTAGGAAGATATAGTAAGATTATTAACAGGCCTAAACCTAATACTTGAGGACCAACACATACCTCAGCTCCCAATTCCAGGAGAGTCTCAATGAGCACAGCGGTCTGCACGGTCATGTGGAGGCAGCCGGCGATACGGGCTCCCTTGAGGGGCTTGGAGCTGCCGTACTTCTGTCGAAGGCTCATCAGCCCTGGCATTTCGTTCTCGGCGATGCTGATTTCCTTGCGGCCCCATTCGGCCAGCTTGAGGTCGGCTAGAAAAAGGCCAAGAGTTAGTCTCATAACCTCAACGCACGTGCTAGTGATGGAATTAGAAGCGGCTGATTTGATTCTCGGTTTGGGGGTAGTTGTGGAAAAGGTTGCCTTACCAATTTTGAATGGCACTTTCGACATTTTCGGGCTCTTGTTCGAAAGACCTCAGAACCGGCTTCTTGCGGACTTTAAGGGCCGAGATCCGCGGAAAAGTGGGAATTTTTGCGCGGCTATTTGCGGCGCACATGCGTAAATGAGGTTGGGAACAGATTATTATTTATTGTTGGCTTTCATCGTTGTATAAAATCTTGATCGAAATTGTAGGAACGCTTCCGCCAATGTTCAGCAAAAAATTAAAGCTAAAAATATTAAAATAGTCCCTGGCGTACAATTATGTCTATATATACAGTGTGTCCCAGGATTGATGTTACAAGAGGTGAGATGGACTAAAAATTTTTGAATTTTATTTTAAGATTGTGGGATCAGGTCCTGCTTGATCTGAAGAGAATTTTAAGAATATTTTCAGTTTTTGAAAAATCAAATCGGAAACTACCCTTTTTGTCGTACAATGATGTCTATATAGTATAGGGTGTTTCAGAAATGATTATTATTACTAAGCTAATACATTTCATACAAAAATTATAGCTGTTCTACTAATTAGAACTCAAATTATCCCGTTTACAAGGGCGATTAGTCCTTAATATTTACAATTTTTGCTTCATAGTGATTGGTGTGCTTTCGCCTGATAAACTATTTTTCTCCATTCTTTGCTATTTGCTATTTGATTCCTCCACTGTTTCTCCTTCAGTTTTGTAATGTACTCTTCTACTTACTCTTTCCATATGTATGTACTTTGATATTTCTTTAGGTATATTATACATTGGAACCTATTCTGTAACACATCTTAAAGCTACCTTTTTCTCACTTCTGTATATTATGCTCATACCATCCAATCCTCATCGAATTAGAACTTTATATTTTTTTTACCCAGTATCTTTCCAACTTCATAATACATTAACTGCCTACTCTTTTTCACTTATTTTCTTTAGTTCTGTTATTCTTATGATTTTTCTTTCTAATAGCTATTTTAAGTTTGTTTTCTTCTTTTTCAGTCATTGCCGTTGTTTCCATTGCATAAACACTTATTGGTCGTGTAAGTTTTTGTTTTCTTTTTCTTATTTTTCAACACTTGTTTAGTACAATAAAATGTTCTATACCCTTTCATGATCTTCTCTTTTATATCTTGTTTTTGATGTTAACTGTTCACTGTCAGGTAATGGCAGTCAGCTTGCCATAGTTGGACGGTGACTATTTAGAATAAATATAATCAATATGCAAGAATTAGCAGTTGTCGGTAGCGTCGGGTTTGCCTGCCATTAAGAGGTCATCCCCTCTGGGTTAATACGCAAGCTTTTCGGCACTGGAAGTGCAAATAATAACCAAAATCGCCCAGAACAAAACGTATGAGGGCGGAGTGGCGGTGAAAAGTGACGAATGGCGAACTCAGTTGTCCGACAAGAGTCTAGAATAAAGCTCCCTTCAATTTTGAAGTCAAAATGCCCAAAAATCGGCCGTTATTAATTCAGGACTGCTACACTATGCCAAATTGCTCTCAACTCACACACCCTTTTCACATTTGCCTCAGGGCAAATGAAATAATGCACGCGAAGATCTTGTTACTATCTCTCTCGACGCGCCGTGACCGTTATATTAACCACGAAAAATGCCTATCGCCATAGAGGCGTCTAAGAATAGCTATCATGATAGCTCCCCTTCGATAGAAATAGCACCGCAGAACGAAGAATAAGATGCACACACAAGCCAATTTCAATATCCGGAAGTGCCATGAGGTTGGAACTTATTTTCGAAGCGATTTTCCGGACTTTTTGGTTACATTGGAGTTTAACATCCCAGAATTTTTTATTCATAAGTGTCCAACTCTTGAGACAACTCGCTATGCTACCTTCGTTTGGCAATGGATTGACCACTTTACGGCTTTGTCGTTCCTTGGCGCCTGGGACCGTAACATTTCATCGAACCTCGATGGGTTCTCCACTAACTGTTGGTGGCCAACTTATTGAGTTACAGCAATTCAGAAATTGAGTAAAGCGACATCAAGTTTAATATTAGAAACCAATGTTGGAGCAACTAAAAGGTTTCGATTGCCGATTGGGAAACTTCGATAAATGAATTCTTTGTACATAATATATCAAGTCAGTCGATTAGTTGGAAAACTACGTAGCGTGAAACTGATTAATCTCGATGTAAAAATGAAATTGGAATTGTTGTTAGAAGAAAAGAAGTCAAGACCATTCAAAGTGGCGAAGAGCCGTTTATTGAAAGTGCCCTTTTTATTTTTAGTTTCCAATAACAAGGCGACAGCAATTGATTTCAAATTCGCTTAATAATATTCAGAAACCGATAAGAAAATTTGCAAAGTGGATTGGTTTGAGCTACTGCTTTGAGCAACCGGATAACAATGACAATGCAAGAAAATGAGTATGCCGGTTACTGTACGTCATGTACGTGTTTGCTCAAATTGCCAATTATAATCGGAGTTATGTAAGGCGTGTTTTCAACTTCAGGTTTTGTGAGGTTGATTTTATTGGACTTCTAAGTTGCTGCTACTATTGGAATGAACAGAACATCAGCTTGATCATTAAAAAACAAATCAATAATTCTGAAGAAAATATAGAACAGTAACGTACTTAAAATTTACAAGTTGTACATCTCACCACCAGAGCCGGAGTAAAGATATGTGAAGCCCCATTCCCATTTATGCAACGGGTACAAAGGGATCTAAATTATTAGAAACCGCACTAGATTATAACCTTCGAATCTTTTCGAGGCCCCCGAAATTCGGTGGCCCGGGGCTGCAGCCCCCTTAGCCCCCCCACCCTTAATCCGGCTGTGCTCACCACACTGGATAGGTATTTATAACATTAATTATAGTCGAAGCATGCTCCCCATGTACAGGGTCCTTCACCACGAGCTGAGTCGATACGTATATGTGAAATTAATGGGATTAGTTTTCTAAAAATTTGCATACGGGGGTTTTCCAAAGAGCTCGTTTCCACTAAAATATTTTCAGTTTTACCAACTTCCGGTAATACCGGAAATGGACCCCAACTTTGTGATTTTAAATGGAATGTTCCAATTTTTATTGAATTTTCAATCTAACTTCATACGGAACATCATTTGTCTAAAGCGGGCCATTTTTGGGTTTTTTACAAAAAAAAAATAATTGTTTGAAATCCAAGTGTCAGGCCAAATATTTTTAGGGTCTGCAAAAATTAGACCTATAGCTATCCAAATATTTAAAAACTTAAAAAAATATATATACAGGGGGCTCAAAAATTGACGCCGAATTTTGTTATCTAAAAAAATCGAAAACTTAATTTTTTTAAATAGCAACCCCTTTTTATCTCCACCAGTGGATTCCACTCAGAAAAATAAGGGGAATTTGTGATTACATCCCTATATCTAAAATGGACGGGTTTTGTAGAAACTTCAACATTTTTATTATAAAAATATGCCACTAGCACGTCGTCATTTTTTATTGCAGCAAAAACATTGAAACTCCAGTAACCTTGAAACTGTCTTTCACGTAATATATAGGGATTAGTATCACTCCAATAATGGAAGTTATGCCGGTTAAACATTCCATTCTTCTGAAATCTCGCCTCATCCGTCCAAATTAACTTTTGTAAAAATTCTTCGTCTTTCTGAGTTTTAATAAATTAATATAAATTGACAAAAATTATTTGCAATTCTTGATTATTGACACTTGGGCTTTTGTTTTCTTAGTACCTTCAAACCCAAGCCAACCGATAATTTGAAATTCTCCAATAACCACAACGATTTCGGTATTTTCAAGTTTCTATAAACACCGTTAATTTTAGATATAGGGATGTAATCACAAATTCCCCTTACTTTTCTTAGTAGAATCCACCGATAAAGATAAAAAGGGGGGTTGCAATTTAAAAAAAATAAGTTTTCGATTTTTTAGATAGCAAAATTCGGCGTTAATTTTTGAGCACCCTGTATAATTTAAAAATTTGGGTAGCTATAGGTCTGATTTGTGCAGACCCTAAAAATATTTGCCTTGACTCTCTTGTATTTCAAACAATTATTATTTTTTTGTAAGGGGTTGCATCTGCCAAAAATTTCTAAAAAACTGAAATATAACATATGATGTTCCATATGACGTTAGATTGAAATTTAGCGCAAACCCAAATTCAATAAAAATTGGGACATTCTATTTAAAATAACAAAGTTGGGGTCTATTTTCGGTATTAACAGAAGTTGCTGAAACCTGAAAATATTTTAGTGGAAACGAACTAGTCCCATTAATTTCCCATATACATATCGACTCAGCTCGTCTTGAAGGACCCTGTACAGGGTGGGCACATTTCAATGTTTTCATAGAGAATCTGGATAACTATAGGAGATATGGAAATATGACCCCCTATCCTCGATTTCTTTTTTCGAGAAAAGCTTAATGGTGGAGACCAAAATGGGCTAGTTTAAGTTTTCGAGTTATAAAAAAATCGATTTTTCGACTTTTTGTTGTGTGGCTATATCTCGTTTAAAAATAGAGAAAAGTAATTTTTACATTCTTCAGGCACTTTTTGTGACGAATGCAGTGGCATAGTCAGTCTTTCAAAAAAAGTTTTGAAATTCAAGTAGTACCATAAAGTTGTATTTTTTTATATGGAAGCATTGGCGACCGGGGCATCATGAGAAAGATGATTTTCCCCATTCCAGTGATATATATCATAATATATAATATAACACACAGTATCGGCCCTAAATTATTTGATCACATAACTATCATTATTTTCCAAATTATTCAAAATGGTATTTGAAGAAGTTAGAATTGAAAGCAGGTCTTAAATATGAAGTCACAGTCACCTGCTCCGAAACACAATTTTCACTAGTTTTTCCTACTTTTTTCTTACCACCCTACGTATTACCAAATGAGATACTTCTCTACTTATCAACGGATACGATAAAGGTGTAGTGTCGAACTTGAGTTTCCCTCACTTAGCAACCAAGATATTACATGATTCGAAATTAGTGCTAAAAATCTTCAAAACATTTAATAACAAACGATCCAAACATGAATAACAATTCAAATCAATTATAATTTTTAATAGAAATGGTATAACAAATAATTTCAATTTACATTTTTGTGTATTTTTAAAAGTAAGGGTACTTTCTTCTTGAGCCATCTTCATGTTTTCGAACCTCCCCCGTATACGAAAGAGGATATTTAGATTTTTGCAAGTGCATTTTTATTTTGAGAAGATGCACAGGCATTTATCAAGACACACATTTTCTGATAAACAGATAATGAAACAATTTTCCATGTGTCCAAGTGAATGACGGACACTGTATAATATTATAAACAACAATTAAACGTGATTAATTCTGTCAATCAAACGATGGTATTGTAAAAACGCAAAAACAAATACTTTGTTTAATAACGTATATTCCAAATGGTGCAAGCCTTCAACTAGAAAACGAAGGAATATTAAAAACTACTTTGAAAATTGTGAATTTTTGCTATAAAGTAGTGAAAAATAAATCGATCGCATATGATATATTTCACTGAAATGGGAAAAAACCATCTTTTTTCATAATGCTCAGGCAACTATGAGTTCCATATAAAAAAAATATAGGTTTAAGTTATAACTCGAATTTAAAAACTTTTTTGAAAAACTGACTACACCACTGGATTCTTATCAAAAAAGTGTTTGAACAATGTAAAAATTACTTTTCTCTATTTTTATAATTAAGCGAGATATAGCCACAACATGCCCATTTTGGTTTTCACCCGTAAGCTTTTGTTGAAAAAAGAGATCGAGGATGGGGTATCGATTTTTCCATATCTCCTATAGTTATCAAGATTCCATATGAAAACATCGAAATTTGCCCACCCTGTACAGTCTCAGAGAGAAGAAAACTAGAAACTTAATATAAGAAATCAAATAGTTTCTTAAACATAATGATTTAAATTTTCAGCCGCAACATAAATTATTGGCTGAAATCAGATTAATTTTATACTTTTGCACTCATTTAATAATAGTTAAAAAATAATAGTTTATTAAAAATCTTTCTCTAGGATAGACATATTGATTTCAAAATAAGTACATGTTAGTAACTCCTACTGATTAATTACTATACTTAATTTTGTTGGATTGTAATAATCTCCAGAGGAGGAGAACCAGGGGTTTAAGAAGCTCTTTTTAGGCTAATTTTATTAATGTCCTGTACTTCAAAAAAATGTATGTGCTAACTATTATCAATTATCAATTTCCCACAAAAAATTTACTTTTGATTTAACTCGCTAAAACGTCTCTTTTTCGAGTTTTTTCAATTTTTATTCCATTCTCCATGAAACCAATAACATATTGGTGTAGGAGGCAATATTAGGTGTAATATGTTTGTGAATTGTCACAACCTCTCTGGTTGATCCAGGATTTGACGGTGTTTCAAAAGCAACTTACCCTTTATCCGCATTAAATCTCAAATACGGAAATGTTTATCGCTTTAATTCATTTCAATTTGTAACTAGTACAGAATCTCATTTTGTTTACAAATTTCACCTCCCTAATTTCTTATATGGCAGCGTTCAGCTTCTATACTTTATAAATCTATGCTGTGTTCACTATTTGTCAAAATAGTACACAGGCCTAGTTGTGTAACCGGAATCCGCGATCTATTCTATTTAATAACTTTTGAATGTGGGGTAATGCTCATTTTAGTCAAAGCCTTCTACTTCACTTAATCGATACTGAGCGCTCTTAATTATTCACATCCTTTTGTTCTTGCAAGGAAAAAACCATATACTACCTATTCGATCATTAACTCTTTTATATGATAATTATGTCCTATTTCAATTTAATCTTTGTTTAATGTGCTATATTTAAACTGATCTTGAGTGTTTGGTGTTTAATGTGACTCTGCTACGGGGACCGTTCAATTAATTTTCGGTGAATTAAATCTCGCAATTTAAATAAATACGTTGTTTATGTTCGACACTAGCTGTTCTTGCTTTCTTGATTGCTTATTTCGTGGTGTGCCTTTTTTCAGCTTATCTTTCGTCACTTTCGTCATATCTTGACTACCCGGATGGCACTGCGGGATGTCGCAGAACCTGGCGCCCTAGACTGTATTCATTTACTTATAACAATATAAGTGACTTTTCTATATTACTTTTCCCACGGCCTCTCTCCGACTTCCGTTTGTTTTGTGAACTGGCCATTTCTTATTAGTTACCTATTAGATTTCGATGTGAATATTGGGAACATCGTTTTGGTTCATACTGACCCTAAATTATTATACCAAATATTGCTTAAACTGTTCATTAACAAATGTGTCTGTAAAATGATCTACAATCTGGATTTAAATGTAAAAACGATTGTTAGCAACAGTGGAAATATATGGTAAAAAGGTTAGTGATGCTTCCGGTTATTGTATAGCCCTTAATAGAGAAAAAGAGCAAATGTGCATAGATATTTCGTTAATTATGATCAAATTTCATTTACTTCTTCTTTAAGTATGTAAGCGTGTATACTCGTTGCTATGTCTGTATAAACGTATGAAAATTATACAAAACACACAATTTCTATGAAATTTGATAGCTGTGAGAATAAAAATCGCATTCCAAAAGTTTTTACCAACGTTTTATACTCCTCTTGATTTTAACTAAAAGTTCTAAAGTACACTTTCCAATGTTTAAGCATAAAATAATACAATGGGGCAAACTTGGAACAAACGGTTAATTGTTTTAAGTTATTTAGTTACTGTATAACTTGGTTGTAATGAACTTGGGTACAAAATATTAATTAGCGTTACGATGTATTCGATTTTCTACATTTTCTTTCTGTTAAAACGGATCAAATTTGATTGGATATAAACCATTCTCAAACTTCTAATTAAAATATGTCGCAGTAAAAAATTAATTCTGATTGATTAATTCTGATCTGCGACGGACTGAATAATTTGATCTTCAATTTTTGGGTAATATTAAAGAAAACTTTTCGTCCGCAAAACCGAACACGCTTTCACGCTAGTCGAAGAATTATATGTTATTAAGCGTCTTATCCATGTTTCAGAGCTAAATGGCAAACCCAAAATGATTCATAAACTCCTGTAACTTCGATTGGGAGTTGTGTAACCCAAAATTATAGTAACATACACTATTTAGATTCCCACCCCCCACGTAGCAATCGCTTGAGAAGGGGCCAGCCCTAACTGCCCGCATAATTTTCTTGTAATATTGCATTTTATTCGTTGTAAGGTAACAATGCAGACGCGGTTATAAGTGATACAAGAATCAAGCAGATTATGAATTCATAGAGTAAATAATTCTCACATATTTCTTACGACGCCGACGCCTTGGACTTCTCGTTCTAAGTTGGCAGCGTCGCAAACATCTTCAGGCTAGAGTAAACAACTCAGTGGCACCTAACAAACAATAATATAAATATGTAACGCAGGTAGTTGTGTGTGACCTCATGTAATTGAGGTACCATAGCAGGTACAGTAAATATATTCACCTACTGTATGTCTCAGTGGACGTTATAAACAAAAACATACACATCAATAATATAAATACATTTTTTAGGTCTCTCCAGAACTCATTTTTACACCCAAACACATACGCTTTCAGAGTAATAACCCGCCATGTCTCACTGAAGCTAGTCGCGTGCACTTTCCAGATTTGTTACAGGTAATAATTAGCGGGCTGTAACAAGTACACTTGGAGTGGTGTCTTGATGTCTGTATTTATTGATGCTAAATTGTTTTTTTGGGTGCGTGGGTACGTTTATGAAGGACTGTACAAATGCTCATATTTTTGGAAATGATAAAATGATATGGCGCAATAAAGAATTTTTTGCCTAAGGAAGTAGTACAAGTGCTTCTAAATACCAAGATATACAAGAAGTATTGGTCATGTCGAATTGTCATTCGAGTACAATTAGAACTGTGAAAAGAACACTGAACGATGGACAGAGTGCAAAATTGTCGTGCCCCATTGCTGTTATTTACGTAAATACTTACGATCTTGACAGTAAGGTAATAGTTATTTACATTAAAAGTGCGGTAGATTACATTTTATAGCGCGAGATTGTAATTTTTGAAGCACGACGCGAAGCGGAGTACTTTAATAAAACCGAGTGCTGTAAAATGCTTAACGTACCGAGTAGTGTATTACATTTTTTGACCGACATATTTTTTAAACATTTTTTTATAAATTATAAAAAGGTAGTGAACATTCCACTGTAAAACGACGCCTTACTAAAAAAAGAAAGTGGCTCAAGAAGCAAATATGAAAAGACAATGGGCAATGTGAGTGATAGTTTGCACAATGAAGGTTCATGTTAATAAATAATTTGGACACAATGTAAAACTTAAACAGAAGTGATCACATGCCACGTACTGCACACCTGGAAACTGAACTAACAGTGCAGTACAGTAATTATTCATGATGCAACTATATTCCATAACATATGGAACGAAAAGCTAAGAAACATAGATAGAATATCAACTAACTGAAACATTCGACATTTTGTAAAAATACCAAAAGATTACAGACGAAAAAACTCCGGTACTACAATTAACAGAGGATAGGCGAAAAAGATCTAGAAATTAAAGAAGAGAGGTTGCTATAGCGAACTTAATAAGGGAATAACAATATTTTGTAGAAAAAATACAAAAAATATTTAAAGGGTCACAACGACGACAAGGATGTATCAAAACGTCTAAACCTATCCAAACGTTTCCGTCAGATATCGAGGGAATCCTGGAAAGGTGGAGAAACTACTGTTAAGAACTGTTTTTATGATAACGAACTATATATTGGGGCGTAATTCAAGTCACATAGAATCATCCATTCTGAAAGACTGTTAGATCTAACATAAAAGAAGCTTACATTTAATAACTCCCCTAATATAGATGGCATCCAAGCCGAAATCATTGAAGCCATCGGTGAAGATGGCGTAAACATCTTCTATAAATATTGTCAAAAAATACGGACAACCGGCGAATGTCCAACTGGATAAAAAAAAATGAGGTCGTACTACTACTACTATTTTATGCGATAATATACTACTAACGATTATAAACGAAAGATTAAAACCCTATTTGTCTTGGCAGATCACAGTAAAACAGGGCAATTGGCTAATGTTGGTAGTACTGCGAATTTATAAAATGGTTAGTTCAACTTCGAATGTTCTGAAAGAACTGAGAAAACCAAAATAGAATTATCAGATGTTGGCGAGGGATGTCCTCCTATCGAAATTTTACTTAGAGCTGATGTATACGGAGGAATATTGACTGGAAAATAAATACTCTTGCTTGTGGTGTTGTCGCAATTGAGACAAAACTAGGCTGGACGCTTTGTGGGAAGTTAAGAGGAGTTCATGAAGACAGTTTATCTATGTGTGTACTGTCAATGGCTCTTAATGACTCTTCCATTTCACAGTTGTGGGATCTAGATGTAATTGGTATTCGCGATGAAACTGATGTGAAGACCATTGCAGAGCGAAAGGAAGAAGACAAGAAGAAATTTATTGATGGGTTGAGGCGGAGGCAGGATGGACAATATGTTATTTCACTTCCTTGGGTTGATGAGCACCCTCCTTTACCTACTAATAAAGAAATAGCGATTAAGAGACTTGAGTTGACAACAAGGAAACTCTGCGAAAACAAGTTATTCGAATCTTATTCGACACTTTTTCAAGACTGGAAATCTGAAGGATTCATTGAAGAAGTGTCAGCAGAGATGCCACTAATGCGGGGAAAAATTCACTATCTTCCACATCGAGCTGTAATAAAGCAAAGCAGTATGACCACTCCTGTACGGCCAGTATTTGATGCTTCCTGTAAAGTTGAAAAAGCTCCGTCGTTAAATGATTGTTTGAAGAAAGGGAGCAATTGTATTCAGTTGATACCGGAGATTTTGCTCCATTTTAGAGAAAAAAAAAGATAGGATTCGTTTCAGATATTCGAAAAGATTTTCAGATGATTGAAGTTAAGGAACAAGACCGTGATTGCATGCGTTTTCTTTGGTGGAAGAATAAAGAAAAACAGGAATTAATTGAATATCGCCATGTCCGGGTTATGTTCGGAGCTACATGTAGTCCATTTATATTGGGTGCTGTATTAGAATTCCATTTGAAAGTGAATTCGTCAGATAAGCAATTTGACGAAAAACTGTTACAAACTCTTTATGTGGATAATTGTGTCTGCTCAGAAGGTACAATTGAAGAGTATCAATATTTTCGGAAGAAGTCAATTGCATTATTAAGTGAAGCTAAGATGGACGTTTATGGATGTCAAATATAGATGAGATGGAAGATCCATCAACTCATACTGTATCAGTTCTTGGAGTTCTTTGGGATCGATTAACAGACGAATTATTCGTAAATGTAAAAGATATCTCTATTCCTGAAATAGTCACGAAAAGGACTCTGTTATCTGTCGCCCAAAGGGTATTTGATCCGATTGGAATTGTAAGCCCAGCTATTACTTCTCTTAAAATAAGACTGCAGAAAATTTGGATAAATAAAATGTAATGGGACGAACCATTGCCAAAAGATGAAAATAGGTTGTTTTGTACATGGGTAGCTCAAATTTAAATCGCATACGCATACCACGGTGGTTCATTCGTGAAGAAACTGATCGTCAACACTGGACTCTGAATGTTTTCACGGATGCAAGTAACGTAGCCTACAGTGCAGTGGTGTTCTTGAGGGTACAACATCCTATTCAGGTATCTGTTCAGTTAATAGCGGCAAAATCACGAGTTTCTCCTATGAAGCCAGTCACTATTCCAAGACTGGAATTGCTAGGATGTTTAATTGGAGCCAGATTGGCTGCAACTGTAATAACAACATTGACTATGGATGATCTTCCTATCGTATACTGGTCTGATTCCACTACTGCTTTAGCTTGGATAAGAAGTGAACAGTGGGGTACATACGTGGGTAACCGAGTGTCGGAGTTAAGAAAATTGACTGATGTTAATCATTGGCGACACGTTCCAGGGTTTATGAATCCAGCAGGCTTGCCCTTAAGAGAATGCTTACCTACACAGCTAGTAGAAAAGAAATGGTGGGAAGGTCCTCAGTGGTTAAAGGATAAACAAGAGAACTGGCCATAACAACAGGAAGAAGTATTCGAGGAGTTTGTTCAAGCTCAAAGAAAAAAGTCTGCTAAAAGCACTGTCATGTTGCTTCTTGACGAGTTGAAGAAAAACTTCACCTTCAGACAGTTCATTCGTATTTTAGCATGGTGTCATCGCTTCATCAACAATGTAAAGAAAATTGCACAGAGGCAAAGTGGAAAATTAACTGCTGTAGAATTGAAACTAGCTGAGGTGAGTTTCATACGAAGTATTCAACAAGAAGCCTTTATTGATAAAAGCCAACTGACGACTTTAAACACTTAAGTGGATTCAAATAATATTATTCGAGTAAAGACGAAGATTATTTTACGAGAAGATTTCGAAAACTTCCGGTACCCTGCAGTGCTTCCTGGAAAGAATGAGAACGTGAAACAATCGATTTTAGATATGCATCGTTGTTATTGTCACGCTGGTGCAGGATTCCTAATGGTAAAATTACGTGAAAAATATTGGATCCTAAAAGCAAGAAAAACAATAAAATCAGTTTTAAACAGTTGCATCAAATGTAAAAGAAATTCCGTAAGATCTGCTATTGCTAATCCATCTCCGCTACCAATTGAACGAGTGCAAGATGCTAATGTGTTTGAAGTTATTGGAGTGGATGTAGCTGGTCATTTATTCTTGAAAAATAATAAATAAGTTTGGGTGTTGATCTTCACCTGTGCAGTCTTTCGAGCCGTACGATTAGAAGTTATTTCTTCCCTAAGTACAGTTGCTTTTATAGAAGTTTTGAAGAAGTTCATTCGAATGAATGGTCGTCCAAGGATGATATTTAGTGATAATGGCATTAATTTTCACGGAACAAATAATTTTTTTAGGTCGCTGAATTGGAAAACAATACAAGACTTGTCTCAACTGAAACCCATTCAGTGGAAGTTTAATGTGGCTACAGCACCCTGGTGGGGCGGATGGTGGGAGCGACTCATCCGCACTATGAAATATTTAAGGAAAAGAACTATTGGAAAAGCTACTCTTAAAAATGGTGAACTCGAAGACGTTTTATTAATTGTGGAAGAGGTCATGAATGGAAGACCTCTAACCTATGTCACTGAAGATGGTGGCGAGTTAGAGCCTTTAACTCCATCTATGTTTATGAGTTCTCCAAGTGGATTACAATTTCCTGAAGGGTGTGAGTCTGATGCTGACAAAATACGTTATCGCTGGAAATATCTCACTACCCTGAGAAAGGAGCTCCACCAAAGGTTCCGCAATAAATATTTGACATTGTTGGTTAACCGAGCTAAGGAAAGATCTACTCGTACACTTCGAGAAGGTGAACTAGTTTTGGTGAGATCTGATAATGTGAAGCGGTTACATTGGCCACTTGGTCGTATTATAGAGTTGATCCCTGGAAAGGATAACATATCACGTGTTGCAAAAGTGAAGACTGAAAACGGTATTGTTACTCGTCCCATCCAACGCCTATTTCCTCTAGAATTGAATTTGGAAGATAGCTGCAATTTGGAAAAATTCTTTAAAGAGGGCATTTTATGTGAAAAAAGTCAAAAAGATGAGTGTAAATAAATAAAATTCTAAGGAATTTTATTGGTGGGAGGATGAAGGAACTGCAAAGTGTTACTGTTTATATGTGATGCTATTGTTATAGAAACGAGTTGTTGATATATGGAATTGCTTGTCACTTGTAAATTTGTCAATAAAATATAGTTTTGTAATAAATAACTTAATCACGAAAAAGTCTAAGTTGAGATCAGTTAGATTTCAAGTTTATTCGCAACAGTTATTTTTGTTATGTAATAAATAAATAAAATTAATCACGTACTACAACCTACAACACACTACAATGTAGCTTACTTCATATTGCCTCTGTCTCTGTCTAATTAAAAATATGATTATTTAATTATGCTTTATTATAATAAAAGTCTGTTGCTCTTTCTATATTTTATTCATTTGCAACTTATGAAAACTTTTGCGCCGGATAGCAATTGAGACTCGTATCTGCAGGGCTGGATTGTTACACCGTTGATAAATTTAACCAAATTCTCGATTCTGAAGAATGACAGATAACCTTAAATATTTAATCCCAAACAAAGCTGCTCGAAACACAGAAAATTCAGCGCAATGTGAAAATAAATTAACCAACAATCAATCAGTTCACCTCAGGTAAATTATAGCAATGCATTTCTAATAATCAAGTGGTTTGGCTAACCTGAAATTTGTTTTTCAAGTGCAAAAGGACGCCAACTTGCATTTGTTTTCCTCTAAGAAACGCCGATCTTGCTTCCGCTCTCTACAAAAGGACGCCAAGCTTGTATTTGCTTCCTGAAAAGGTTTCAGCTGCTCCTGCCTGCCTCTGGTCACGAACCAAGCCTTCTCTAGGCCCTACACCATGTTGCCTGCTTCATCTAACTCTAAATCTTGTTGAACCTCGGCTTGAAAGGCGACCTCGCACAGGCCACGGTTGGAAAGAACGCTAAGCGTGTATCTGCTTCCTGGCGATATTTCAGCGACTGCTGCCTGCCTCTGAATCACAAACCAAATCTTCTGTAAGACCTGCATTTGCTGTCTGCTTATCTCAGCTCCAAAACTTGTCGAATCTTAGCTCCGAAGTAGATCACAAACAGGCGAAGCTCCAGGTCTAATTTACTCTACAACTGCACTCCGGAATACTGCCAATTTAACCACAGCTGGCCTCCGCACAACGGCAATAAATAAAACACAAACTGGAGACTAAATATTTACTTTTATCAACGAAATTTATCCAAACAACACAAAAGCCTTTGGCTTGGCGTTCCCAACAAAACAGTCACAAACGACTCTCTAGGTTACCATAGCAACATGATTTACAATCATTTTTCTGTAAGTGTAGATTCTTTGTACTCAATTTATAATTGTTTTTGTAAATGTCATTCAGAAAACTCTAATCTCACAATTGGTCGCACTTTTTCACTTTTAGTTAATGAACACTGATTCACAAGCCACTAGCACCTTCTTGTAGTCTTCATTAACTATCAGGTTGCTTTTTATATTCTCTTTGCGTTAATCTGTACCTTCTTGCAATGCTTAATAATCCCTTAAGCTGCGTCATCGATTGTTGGCATTTTGATATGAATACAAACGCTGCATAAAACCTCTGTTACGCTTCGAAACACCTTTGTACTAAAGCGATTTCATTATCGTGTCCTGACGTTAAATCTGTCAGTTATCATAAATTTAGCTACATTTGCCATATTGAGCACA
Organism: Agriotes lineatus; assembly: GCA_940337035.1. Lineage (NCBI taxonomy): Eukaryota > Metazoa > Arthropoda > Insecta > Coleoptera > Elateridae > Agriotes > Agriotes lineatus. Next base: position 294,335 of record CALNHX010000198.1, read on the forward strand.
AATTTGAATACACGCTGGTCGCAACCCTGACAATATAGTTCAATTACTAACCTCTGTTAATTAATTATAGTTATTGCTACTCATGTTGTATGTAATTATCAATGTTGACTAGGGACTCATTTGTAAGTTAGAAATGCAAACAGAATTGCTGTAAGCATCATACGACTACAATATATTGGTTTGTGTATTTGTATTCTACTAATCACTGCGATGATAGTTTTATATTGGGGTGCCATTTTCGAATAAGTATCGCATAATCAAAATTTATAATATTTCTGTACTGCTTATTATATGCAGCATTGATTAATAAATCTAATGCACATACGTATATCGTTCAGTTTCTGATTTTATTACTGCTACCTCCTGTATTTCAGATATTGTGCTATTGATTGCTGCGATTAATCTGAGTTTATAAGATCTTGATCTATCTGAGTATACTTGTTGTAAGTGAAAAACTTGTTGGAGCTCATGTTTTTTGGCAATTACATCATTTAAAGAACTCCACACCGTCTCCACTGGGTTTAGCTGGCGATCCCTCAAATATACTATCTTAGCGTTACAATATTTTAAAATAATTATGATAACTATAGTCAACAACTCTGGGCGTTGATACCTTCTACAGCGAAATGACAATTAAGTGTTGTATGATCAATTGGATATCGGCATGTACCTTACTTTCATCACTTGCAAAATGCTTATATAATTTTAGCTATTAATGGATCTAAGGTAGATGGTAGTTTTACAATACTTCCCGGTGTATTTATTCAATAATAGCATTAATTAATATTGCCCAAATAAGTGGGTAGCTTTTACTTGGTCCAGGTTCGATTTAAATTCCCTTTGACTGATTTAAAGAATACCAAGTATCAGAAATTACATTTATTCACCACTATTTACAGTTCATGGATTAAGGATAAACTAAGCATTTAAATTATCTACAATCATATATATAGGTAAAATAAATGTTAATTATATTTCCCTTGCGGTTAGGCGACCCAAATGGCAGGCGCGGGCTCGGTTCTCCACTGTTTGACAGTCACTGGCATGCCCAGGGTATTTGACTGATGTTGGCAGCACTGCGAATTTAAACAAGCTTCAACACAAATGCAGTGCATACATGATATTATCAGTTACTTTATTTAATGAAAGCAAATAAATATTCATATATACTACCTTGGACTACTTTCTCTTGTAGGCAAAATGTCCCCCACGTGCGCGGCTGTGGAATTTGGCTCAGTGATAACAGCGGACGGTGAAAGGTTATCTTTGTTTGATAGTGGGAGAACAGCGCATGTCAAGGTCGTGTATCCACAATACGCAACGAATGTTAATTTTAAACCTAGGGGAATCGCATATTATTCCAGGAAGTTCGGGCGGCGTTTCGGCCAAAACGGTTTAATAAAACTGGACTGTGGAAATACAACCAGGCCTGCACGTCCGGGGAAATTATTCGACGTAGTTCGGTTTCGAGAAAAATTTTGCGCTGTTCACTTGCGGCTCTGATCTCCAGGCGGCCGCTAGTAACAGCTAAGAAACTAAGGAGTTTTCTGGAGCTTTGGAATTAGCTAGAGCAAAGTGGCCCGATTCTCAGCTCCGCGTTGCTCTTGAAATGAAAAAGTTCTGGGAGTGCAGTGTTCGGGTTACACTGCATTCCCAGAACTTTTTCTCTGGTCTGCATTGTTTCAAATTACGAAATTATTGGGAATTTATTAGCTATTTACCTAAAGCCAGTTTATCTACAGGACGGATAATAATTTTAGACAGCTGGACGGGTTAACTAATGATTTATTCTTCGGCAATCTGAATCTAGATTTTCTCGAATAATTCTAGTACAATTCTGGTGGCCCAGCTAGGACAGGAGCGAAGCTCTTCGCCAGCTGAAAGCCACGGGCTCGGCCAAAGAATCGAAGTTCACTTTACCGGAATAATTCTCCTCGAGTCTCGCGTTATAATTTTCTTTTATATTTGTGAGTGTTCTCCCTCTCTGGCATCAAGGCGGGAGTGGAAGTGCGCGATGAACGCTTTCTCGATGCAATCGCGCATAACGGCGGACCTCCGACCGCCGGCGCTGAGGTTCTTGTAACGCAAAAACTATAACGTGGCGGAGGCTAAGCCTTATCAGGAGTTGAGTAATGCTGGTTTAAGAGGAAGCCGTTAATAAAGATGTGCTTCGGCTAGCTCGAAGAGGGGCGTGGATCTCGATCCAACTTCAGCGTAATCGCGATGTAAATCAAATAACAGCCAGGGCGCCAAGAACCTAAAATTGCCCAAAGCACAACGAGAGGCACACACTATTGGTCCTAAATAGCGGACACAACCTCACCAACAATTCCAAAGAAGCTAGCAATAAACCAACTTACCTTATTGACCTTACTGCAAGGGTCGGTAACAAATATAGTACCTATAGGAATAAACCAAAAAAAAAAAATGTCAAAAATACAATTAAGTACCGAAGCTTTAATTTTCCCTAATATCGTTTGACGGACAAAAAGTTTGCAACACAAAAAACAGCACATAGAAATTCCCAAGATTGTTTAAATCTCCCTCCGAAAAATATAAATATAAACTTTTATCACAATTCTAATTAAAGCATCGCCACAGCTTATAATCTCGTACAAGTGAAAAGCTAACAGTGAAGTCCTACCGCGCTAAAGTGTTTCTTTAATTAACCGATAAATTGGGCTCATTCAGCTCAGAATGAGTCCAGGGGTGAGAAGTTACGTTTGATCCATATATATAATACACATATATTGCTAGTAGGGCCTCGGAACGCTAGAAAACATTACGGCGCCGACATAGTCTCACTTAGAGTATAACGCGTCTCGTGCGCATGCGTGGGAATTCGAACTCCGCCTTTAGAAGCGAATTTTAAACTTGACCACTTCCCCATTGGGCGGACGACGCCGCCGCCCTTGCGCACCGCTCACCGTTATACATTGAAGAGTTGGTTGTCTGTCTCACTTCCTTGGTCAGTTTCCCACTCATAGCCGCTAGCAATATAGTAAGTATTAGATATATGGTTTGATCCAATCTGCTTGAATTGAAATAGCACACGGGTCTCGTGCCAACTAGGGCTGGGCGATATATCGATAAATATCGATATTATTTCCATATCGATATATAGAAATATCGGATATCGATATATCGAATATGGATATTTATCGAATATCGTTATATCGAATATCGATATTTATCGAATATCAATATATCGATATTTAGCAAATATCGATATATCGAAATATCGAATATTCATATGTATCGAATATGGAAATATCTCATATCGATATTTATCGAATATCGATATTTATCGCTATCCCCGTAATTATTGATATCGCCATATTTATCGATATCTCCATATTATCGATAAATACATACTGGCTGTTTCCTAAAAAACGCCGCAACCCATAACTCCGTTGTTTTACATTTTAGACCCAACAAACTATATATATTCTTAAATGGCAAGACAAGAGCTACTTTTTGACATCGCCCGTTCGTAAATATATTTCAACTGTTTTGAGCAACGATGTTCAACTTTTTTATTTTAAATGGAACACCCTGTATATTTTTACATATTTGGATTCAGGATGAAATTCTGCATGGAGTAGTATGCTGCATTTGTTTTTTGGGCACTTAGAACTGATTAAAATAATTTTTTAATATTCCATGTAGACAGTCGTACAGTACCATAAAATTTTCAAGTGTGCCGTGGAAAACAGTCAAAATGTTGAAATATTTTATTGGAAACAAATTTAAACAAAACTACAAAACGTATCTACAAGTATTGCTCAAACTGACCGCCACCTTGTTGAACACACAACTGACATCTTCTAGTTACCTACTCCATTGGTCGCATTCAATATCAAATTGGGAGGTATTTCTCGACAAGCATTGATAATCCTCTGCCTCAGAATTTCTTCGTTTTCTGGACGTGTTAGATAGAATATTTCAACATTCTGATTGCTTTCCACGGCACACTTGAAAATTTTACGGTAAATATTAAAAAATTATTTTAAACATTTCTAAGTGTCCAAAAAACAAATGAAGCATACTACAGCATGCAGAATTTCATCCTGAATCCAAATATGTAAAAATATACAGGGTGCTCCATTTAAAATAAAAAAGTTGAACATCGTAGCTCAAAACAGTTGAAAGATATTTACGAACGGGCGATGTCAAAATGTAGCTCTTGTCTTGCCATTTGAGAATATATATAGTTTGTTGGGTCTAAAATGTAAAACAACGGAGTTATAGGTTGCGGCGTTTTTTAGGAAACAGCCTGTATATATCGAGATTTATGGAATAACTGTTAAATTAGTAGTTTTCACGTGTCTAATCCAACTATTGTCAGAAACTGGTCGCATTGTAAATGTTCACATTGGTTAACCATAACTTTTTGTATGTATACGGTATACCATGTATCTGCACATGTACAACACACGCTTAATTTGGAGTGCCATAAATTCAATTTGTTTTAATAATCATAATAACAATATTTCATAATCTAAAATGATCTACTATGTTATTTTACATATTGACCTATTGTAACCACGCAGAACAATATTTTACATTCATAAATTGTCTTCAAAAATCGATATAAATATGGGTGCACTAAAAATTACGTTTCTATTAACTATGAGGTAGTCTTTAAAACATTTGAGTGATGTATATTGTATAACCATTTTCGAACATAATATTTTGCGTTACTACCGTTCATCTCAACTGAATTTGGCTATTCAAAAACTAAAGTTATAATTACCCACTGACTGTGGACATACACATCTCATGTTACAATAAAATAAATACCTAATATTTGTTAACGCTTTACTATTGTAACGCATATAATTAGCAAGATAGAAATATAATAACATTGTATTGCATTTTGCAATTTTTTAATAAGGACTTCTTGTAAAGTCTCTAAATTTAAAAATATTGTGCAAGTCTCGTGTAATTGGGAAAGATAATGCAACAAGGTCTTCGCTAGTGAGGCGCTGTTAAAATGAGTTATGCCAAAGAAGTCCCAATTGCTATTTTTACAATTATAATCAGCGGCAGTAAAAAGAGGTATTCAGCGGCATAAAGCAACTAAAGGTTGCTTCACAATCAAACAGCCGCGGCAATACAGAAAGGCAAATTTATTAGCATAAAGCAACTGAAGGTTGCGTTGCAATTCATTAACAGTAGTGTTACAAAGGCAATCTAATAGCGTAAGGCAACTGCAGATTGCTTAAGCGCGCAGGCACGATACAAAATGTTATCAGCACATCCAGGTGGAACGGCGGTCACTAGCTGGAGCTCGGGGTATCGCCGTGAACGAATTCAATCACGCCGCGTACAAGAAACGTCTAACCTTGAACCAGGAGCGGGTCCTGCGGCAACTATCTCGTCTCCTCCACGTGGTGGATCGACGAGCGACGTCGTCTTCGAGAGCTCGCAGACAAGGGACCACGATGGATGCAGAAGCGGCGACTGGATCAATGACGAGTAGCGTTCATTGACGAAGGATGCCAATAATTAGACGGTGGCAGAACGAAAGAATTTTAAACGGCCTGGAGTTTTCTACTTCCGAATTATCATTCATTCCTGGTTCCCCAGATAGGTGCGTGTAACATAATTAACACTAGAATCCAATCACGCACCGGATTATGTGCATTTTTTGGGATAATTCCACTTAACAAGTGTCACAAAAAAACAGAGCCACGAAAAAGCAACTTGAAGTTCGGAAGAGGATTTAGAAAATGCCCGTTTTCCAAAATGGAAGCCGGAAATTGCATTGAATGTACATGCGCCGAAGAAGTGCACGCATTGCAATTTCAAAATGTAAGAAATCCCAGATAGGCAACCTATTAAGCTCCGAGACGCGAGAAAAGTTTCCGGGCGTTTAATGAACAAATTGAAAAGTATTATATTCGACCCGTTACAAAACGCGAAGATTAAACGCTCTCCATTTCAGAATAAGGTTCAGTAGCGCTTAATCAGGAGCGAAATGTTAGTTTTTCCAGCCGTTTAATAAGGAAATTCTAAAATTCGTCTGTATCTCCACCAGTTAAGCTGATGAGAGTCTTTATCTTCTTTGGAAGAATTGTGGAAGAAAAAGATTTGTTTTTTATTTAAAATTACAGCCTATGCTGTAACGTTTCAAAAGCAGCTAGTTAGTTCTTTATGCTTCCGAGAGTAATTTACCTCTAGCAACAGCTTCACCAGAATCATTTGAAGATGTCTAAGGCTGTTATGGTGACGCCATTTCCTACAACAGTAAGTAAATACAACAAAAGAATACGTAGAGAACTTCATCAGTCATCACTAAAATTCCTATAGCCATCAATGTTGCTTCCCATAATTATCACAGTTAATTCAGAAATTGTACGGTGCATATTAATTGTTTAATTCATCAAAGGCAAGTTTACATCTTTACATCTGCTTCTGGCAAAATTCCCTGCTCTTATAAAATCATCGTCTGATGGAATTAGGGAGATTGGCTGTAAATATTAATAAAATAGTAACACCATAAAAACAAGTAGTTTATTTTACAATATAACATAATATTAACTTCGGATAGAAGAGTTGTAAATAATAATAACATAGTAGTATATTTATAATATTTTATTTTACGATCTAACTCGATAAAATCATATTAAAATTAAGTTCGTACAATGGAATTTAAAAATAAAAATTATTATATATTCCTAAATTAGAACTACAAGTATAGTAATTATATTTCATATAAATAATTAAAAATATAATGACTTTACTTCACATTCAATATGAATATGTGGTTATCTATTATCCTCATAATAGTTCTTGCGAGGTCTAATCTATGAAAGAAGTCTAGAAAGTGTTCCCGATTTGCTTGCCAAGCTTGCTGCAGTAAATCCCTCCTGATTTTTTATATTTGTGTCCGCTCCCCGAGATATCAGCAGCTGCACAACATCTTTATGGAACTTTCCTAGGCATCTCTTAATTTTTTTAGTTGTTACGATATAGGATCTTCTCGTATTATATGTACTTGCATAGTGAAGTACTGTGTTTCCCGCGAAATCGCAGACATTGCAACTCGTCCCGCTATCCAACAGCAAACGCACAACCTCTTTTTGGTTTTTAAGGCCTGGTCTAGTCAACACCGCATCAACCAGCATATCGAAGTACAAAGAAGGTTGCTTCAACGGATTTAGAAGATTTGCATCCAGCATAGAGAAGTGCAAAGGGGTTTGGTTAATCTGATTTAGTAGAGTTGTATCCTTGTGATGATCTATTAAATGACGCAGTAATTCAATTTTGCCCAAATATGCAGCACTATGTATAGGTGAGTACCCAAAATTGTTAAAGATGTCACATTTTGCGCCTTTAGTTAACAACAATTTTATAGTTTCTGCTCCAGAAGCATTTATAATTGCAAAATTTAAAGGAGTGTCACCACTAGCATTTAAACAGTTAATATCGGCACCTTCAGATAAAACCTTCAGAATAATATCTTTATCTCCCCAAGCAACTGCGTAGTGTAGAACAGAATTTCCAACTGCATTTTTGGCATTTGCTTTTGTTTTCGATAACAGCTCTTTTGCAATAGCCAAGTGTCCGGATTGTAATGCCACGTGAACTGAAGTGTCACCATTAACATCTTGCATTTCCACATTTGCGTCTTTCGGGAGTAGCAATTCAACGATGTCATCATAGCCCCTTTCAGCCGCATAGTGCAAAGGGGTTCTTTGATTTTCATCAATAGCGTTACAGCTTTCACCATGCGATAACAAATACTTAGTGATAGCTACACGACGATTTATCACTGCTAGATGCATTGGTGTAGTATTTATTTTTGTATCTGCAGTACGGCGAAAACACTCAGGCGTTTCATCAAACTGTTGTGTTTGATTCTCCATTGCCTTAAGTAACAGGTCTATCACACCTGTGTTGCCACTGTCAACCGCTTTGTGCAAAGGAAAAAAATCCTGTCCAACTATGGCCCAAACATCTGCTTTATAAGATAATAACAGTTCAACTAATTTAGTGTCCCTATTTCGCACTGCTAAATGTAGAGGTGTTTCTTTAGAGAAATTAAAGCTGTTGACATTGGCGCCTTTACACAGCAGCGCTTTGGCGATATCATCTCTTCCTCGGCCACACGAATAGTGTAAACAAGAGTTCCCTGCTCTGTCCGACCCTATGTTACAATCTGCACCATTAGTTAGCAACAAGTTTAAAATGTCCATATGCCCTAAAGTTACCGCCAAATACAGAGGAGTGTTGTTATTATTATTCAACTTATCTATATGCGGACGCTTCAGCAACAGGTTCTCGACTAGCTTCTGTCGACCAGATTCGACTGCAAAATGAAGAGGTGTGTTGTTATTGCAACCTGATTTATTAATATCTGCTCCATGGTCCAATAAAACTTCTACAATGTCTAAACGTGTATGTATAACCGCATAATGGAGAGCGGTATTTTTGTTGATGTCTTGGAAATTAATCAAAGTTGGGTGTTTTCTTAATAACTTTCGAATGTTTTTCATTGACCCAAAAACAGCAGCCAGTACCAACTCAGGTGGACTTATAACTGGGCTGCACACACTCCATATCGTTTCGTTTGCATATTCAGCGATAAAATCAGATAATAAGTCAGAGCTACTTAACCTATAGTTGGACAAATGGTTGCAGTAGTCTTCAATCCTCATATCTTTCACAACGTTTCGTTGTAGAAAATCCCTGAATGCAAAATGAGGGAAGAGTAATTTAAATAGTGATTTATATTTTAAAACAACACAGTACATAATATACGTTTCTTTTGAGAAAATCTCGAGAGAATTCTGAATAATCAAATTAATCTCAGATTTTTCACAGATTTTATCAGCAACTGCGAGAGTGTTATTTGCAATTGCATAACACAAGGGATCGTAGCCCAAAATATCCTTTTTCATCTCCCATATAGAGCTTCGTGGAATTTGTTCTATGATATCAACAGTTTGGTCTGGAACTGGCAAGAAACCAGTAAACCTTGGCAGATGAGATACTCCATATAGTGCCGCTATGTGTAAAATGGTTCTGCCGCACTTATCTACTTTTGTTGCACTATCAAGATTTGAGACGATAATGCGTTTCGCTTCGGCAAACTGTTTGTGTATAAGGGCTAAATGCAAGCCGCAACCTTCTGAAACCATTTGATCGAACATTTCAAATAGAAATCTATTATAACCGATTCTCCTTGGAGTCCCCGATGGATTGAACATTTGTTCAAATATCTTCTTTGCTAAGTTACAGGCAGTATTTCTCTTCGTTTCGCTGTCACTTGTAATATTTACAGCAAGCCATTCAGCAGCCAAGTATTCGGCGAAAGAATGATGAATAAATCTGATATTAAATTCAGAATTGAACGTACCTCCTATTTTCTCTACCGCTATGATTCCATCTCTTTGCAAAAAATCAAGTTTATGGTGTTCATTCTTGTAATAATCGTCTAATTCTTCCTTTATGTTCAGTTCAGACAGATGTTCTCTAGGGAATAAAATTTTCAGTGCGAATAATTATAATTGCTGATGGTATTGAAAAAGCGGATGCATCTCTCTTGTAGTCGCCCCATGTGTTTTATAATATATCTCGTACTTTTTATTAAAAAATTCTTTATATAAATATGACAGATCAAAGTGATAATTAAATTTGATTATTTTTGACTTAAGGCACTCCTCAAACTTTTCACAAAATACTTCTGCTAGTAATTTAATATGTAAAGGAAACCCAGAAAATTCTACATTGTTATCATTAATATGAGCTGCATTCAACAGTTGATTTACAAATTCGTCGATAAGGGAAGAATATATTCCTACCTTGTTTGGCATGTTCTTAATATACTTTTCAGTAAAATAGCTAAGTAGAAACTTTTTTTGGTCATTTTCGTTGAAAGGTTTAAGTGTAACTGATATTGTATTGAATTCTTCTTCCAGATACGATTTCATAATCGATCGTGTAGTAATCCAAGTGGAACAACCTTCCTTCAAGAAAGTTTTTATCATTTGCGTTACTTCGTGTTTGTAAGACACAGAAATCTCATCAAAACCATCAATTAAAATTAAAACCATCTTTTGGTCTAGCAGCTTTTCAAAAACCTTCTGCGATAGTGTAGTGTTGGAATAGTTACATCTCCTAAATATCAGATCATTTAAACGTTGTAAATGATCTACAGCCTTTAGTTTGGAACGTTTTTGTTTTAGTTCTTCAAAATATTCGCGATGGTCACTTAAATAGATTTTGACGGTCCATCGATCAGATGAGCGTGCAACGAAGTCCATTAATGTTGTTTTACCCATACCAGGACCTGCATCTATTATATTCAACTTATTCAGCAAATAAGAATTGCTATTGTTAAGTATATATTCTATCGTTATCCAAAAATGGTCAATATTATAAGGGAGCATTGAACTAATGCGATTAAAATCAACATATTGAAGTCCACTCTCTTGAATAAATTGAAGTCGGGAAATATTTTTTATGCTTCCAATCGTCTCTTTCCATTCAAAATATTCAGAGCTATAGTAGCTTAATCGATGAATAACCTCACCGCTACTTTTCAACTTTTCAACTTCGTTAGAACTGTATTTTTCATTACAAATAATTGCATTTTCATGTGGAAAGTTAAAAGTGTCTTTAGTAATGTTATACGGGCATTCTATTACAAATTTTTCTTTTTCGAGTTGGTTAACAACATGATGCTTAAAAATTATTTTGGACAAACTTCTACTTAAAAAATAATTTTCCAAATCTGGAGAGTGTAGATACTCATTGCCAATATTAAAATTACCTGTCAATATACTAATTACATCGCTAGCTTTAATAAACTTCATCATACTCTTGTCGATAAGGGTTTGTAAACTAGAAAATGCTTTTCCTTGCAACTTTACGGGCAGAGCTAAAATTTGAGTCCTGTGTTGCTCCTTTAAGTTACTTAAGGTAAAAAATACGGTACCTTTCGACGCGCATCAGAAAGTGCAACCATTGATTTGTTCATAATGATTACCTTAAATTTATAGAGAGATTTTTCAAGAATTTTTATTATGACTTCATAATCTTCTCCTTTACTTATTTCTAATAGTAGTGGAAGACTACCGTTCAGCCAGAGAGCTTTATAGATGTCCAACATTCGTATGCTCTTGTGCTTTACAATGCTACGAAAAATGATAGTCTTAAGATTAAGATTTTGATAAACTTCACGTTTTTCCTCTCTTGATAATACATCGGACCAGTTGTGTGAGGTTTTTATACATTGTTGCACCACACTACCGATATATCGAGCCAAAAACTTCGAAGTCGTCTCGGTGTGATCGACAATTGTAAGAAATTTGTCAGTTATTATTTTACTCAGGGGTGCTTCCATGTAAAGTGAAACACACTGTATGTACTAGCAAGATGCCCGTTCTTCCTACGGACTACAAATGTTTGTTTCTTCTTCTAAATCTTAAATGAATTCTGCTCCGAATGCAGATTCGCACCTTTAAGGGTTGATTAGGGCAAAATCCTGAAATGTGTTTTTAGACATTTGTCTTGGATACCTATGCAATCAAACAGCAAGTCGATATCTTATCAGGTCTAAGAGATATTGAGGAATTCGTGAAAACACGGTTTACCCCTTTTCACCCCCTACGGGCAAATTTTTGCAAATTCCTTAAACCACTTTTGAAATACTTTAAAAATACATCTATATGAGAAAAAAGAATGTTTTAACTGAGGAAACATAGGAGATACGAAGGGTTCTTTAATTCACCCCGATTCCATATTTGAACCTTTAGGGATTGGTTAGGGCAAAATCCTGAAATACGTTTCTAGGCATTTGCTTTGAAAATCTTTGCAAGCAAACACCAAGTCGATATCTCATAGGGTGTAAGAGATATTGAGGAATTCGTAAAAACACATTTTACCCATTTTCACCCCCTTAGGGGTAGAATTTCAAAAAATCTCTTTTTAGCACGACCTTACGTAACAAATTGAATCTTCCACCCAAATTTCAACTTCGTAGTACCAGTGGTTACGGCTCTGCGTTAATTAGTCAGGGTTGTGACTTTCCTTTATATATGTATAGATAGATTACATTTTATTTCTAAATTAATGAATTTCCATATAAACTTGAAACGTACGGATTATTCCTGTTCAGTTTAAAATTTAGGCGCATAATTTTGAACTTTCCTTCTGCACACCACCAGGATTGTGGTGGACAATTTCAAGGTCACAAAAATTGAGTATCCCGTCATCTGAAGCATCGACACAGAGATGCCATTCTGATTTAGGGTATTATTCTATATTCTGTGACATTTCTAAGCATTAAGCATATCCTTTTCACACATCTCCACTTAACTATGTTTCTGGTTAATGTTATAGGCATAGGCTATAGGGAAACAAATATCGCATACGAACGCCTACGAAATTGGGAATAATTGAACTACTACGAGTATACCCCGACACAGAACAATACCTATTTAATACCCCTGATCATTATATCTAACACGTGATTGTTTCTAATTTATAATTTCTATTGGTACTTACTTTATTTTACAATTAAAAAACGGACCATCATTTTAAAACCAACTGAAATAAAATCAAACTGGGTCAATGCAGTTAACAGTCCAGGGCCGGTCTGGCCTGGTCGGGTGACCGGCAAATCAAATGCTTCGAAATTGACTCAGCTTACGGGAGCCAATTGCGCTGAGCTGTGGAGAGAAGTAATTCAATTTGCGACTCGGTATGAAGACTGCAATACAGTTTTACAAACATCAGATTTTGACAGAGACTTTCAATGCAATGATGATGATCGGAGCAATACTGAAGATTATGCAGAACAGCCTGAGACATTTATTTACAATGCATGAAATCTATCTTCAATGAATCGTTTAAGATTAAGTGTGAAGAAATGGCGAAGTGCAAACAATGTCTACTTTGTGCTTTGAAAATACTGCACGAGTTAATAGTATATTACAAGCAAACGGCGCGCTACGCGCACGTGTGAAATAGGATACGCCGAAGGCCAAGCTGCAAGCCGACCGCTAAGATAAGAAAAACAAATATAAACATCTGCGAAGCCGGAACGTGAGTTTGATTTTGTGCCACAGACAGACAGACACACATTAACGAAAATTATATTATAGATACATCAAGGTAGCGAAGCGCAGTATTATAACCTGAGCGCATATTAGATACTGAGCGCGCAGCGCGAAGTATCTAAAGCGCGAAGGTTATAAGACGATTCGCTACTGTGGTGTATATACTATTTTTTGCACTACCAAATGGCTTAATACCTAAATTCCCAAAAAATTTCGAAAATATTTTAACTGTCAACCTGACAATACAGCTCTTTAAAACGTCAAAATTAAAATAGTCATATTTGGTAACTTAGCAATTTATTAGTTACCACGGTGAAAATTGTTTATTTTAATTTCTCTCCCTTGGTGGAGAAAATCAACTTCACGACCTAAAGATAGACCAATAACGGTGCGTTCTGAGACTAGTAGTGCAAAAACATGTTTTTTTTTGCTACTTTGTTCCGTCAAATTGACATCAAGGCACCCTACTTATGTCTATATTTTCATTCCTTGGCCCTCTTTGATAAATCTTTTCTTGAATCACCTGTTATGAATAAATTTAAAATTGGTAATTTTGAGTATCGAGCGATAATAAAGTTCTTGACAAAGCAGGGAAAAAGTCCGACAACCCTTCGGGACAGGCGAGGCACGTATTTAGAGGAGGGTTCAGGGGGTCCGGGGGGGGGTCTTAAATGAGGTAGTGAGTTTATAAAAGATGACCTTTGATGTGGTCGGCATGTTGAAGCAATCATGAACGAATTACTCAGAGTCTAAATGAGAATCGATGCAGTGGTACCATAATGGCACAGAGCACTCCAAGGTCCCCAAGAAGTTCAAAGTTGCACAGTCGGCCGGAAAAGTCATGGCAACCGTTTTTTGGAACTTACACTGAATTATCTTGATCAATTACAATCCAATTACTGATTTTTTCACACTTAGGGGGCGAATTTATGGACCTCCTCTTCTAGGTTTAGTAAATAATATATACTGAAAGACAAAAAGTGAGACACTTAATATGTTCATAATTTTGAACCAGTCTGGGACAGTAGCAGTAAATTATTATATTTATGCAACAATTCAGTAATGCATAAAAACAACAAATTAGAGATTCTAATCGCATAAACAATAAATAAATAAATGTGTTAAATAAAAGAAACACTCCAAAACTAACATTAACAATAGTATATTATACATCGAGGTAGCGAAGCGCAGTCTTATAACCTGAGCGCATATTAGATACTGAGCGCGCAGCGCGAAGTATCTAAAGCGCGAAGGTTATAAGACGATTCGCTACCGTGGTGTATATACTATTTTTTGCATTACCAAACGGCTTAATACCTAAATTCCCAACAAATTTCGAAAATATTTTAACTGTCAACCTGACAATACAGCTCTTTAAAACGTCAAAATTAAAATAGTCATATTTGGTAACTTAGCAATTTATTAGTTACCACGGTGAAAATTGTTTATTTTACTTTCTCTCCCTTGGTGGAGAAAATCAACTCCACGACCTAAAGATAGGCCAATAACGGTGCGTTCTGAGACTAGTAGTGCAAAATAGTATATTATACATTAAGGTAGCGAAGCGCAGTATTATAACCTGAGCGCATATTAGATACTGAGCGCGCAGCGCGAAGTATCTAAAGCGCGGAGGTTATAAGACGATTCGCTACCGTGGTGTATATACTATTTTTTGCACTACCAAACGGCTTAATGCCTAAATTCCCAACAAATTTCGAAAATATTTTAACTGTCAACCTGACAATACAGCTCTTTAAAACGTCAAAATTAAAATAGTCATATTTGGTAACTTAGCAATTTATTAGTTACCACGGTGAAAATTGTTTATTTTAATTTCTCTCCCTTGGTGGAGAAAATCAACTTCACGACCTAAAGATAGACCAATAACGATGCGTTCTGAGACTAGTAGTGCAAAAAAGCTATTACAATGGTAGAACATTCATTATAAATATTCATAATTTGACTTGGGTAAAATGTTAAAAGTAATTTAGGAGAATTTTAGTAAAACATATTTAGAATGTATGATTTTTGATGATATATAAAAATCATATAGTCGTGAAATATACTTTAATATAAATTTGAAGTAAATTTTAAAAATTATTAAACGTTTCGCCACTTTTGATGGCACACTTGAGGGCGTGGCGACGCTTAAAAATGGCTTTTTTAAGGCCATTTACCAAGCTAGCTCATTGTAGGGATGTCCACGAAAGACGGCGATTGGAGCTCCTGTAGAAGATCATGCTTGGTTTTAAGCATTTGTTTATTTACAATTTATATTTACAATGTTATAGAATTAACCTAAAGATATTAAAAAAATATATAAATAAGCTATGCCGCCGCGTGCCCGGTGGAGGGCATCTCCATGGGCGAGAAGCTGATGGGGGTGGTCGGCTTGGAGGCAGGAAAACTTCGGCCAGGACATCACCTGGGGCTCGCGTCAAGGGGCAGCGGCGGAGGCTTGAGGCGTCATTGCTGTGGCCAGGGGCATCCTCGGCGGAGCGTTGCGTCCGTCCATGGGAGCGCGCGCTCAGGCGAAGTCCTCTGCGTAGCGTGGAGTTTCTGGCTTCCTGGGAGCAACCTGGTGGTGACGAGGAGCCGGACGGTGGGCGGCGAGCCTGAACACTCTCTGGTCCGCACGCAGCTAGCGTCGCTCTGGAGCTTGGGGCGCCTTGGGGCCGAGCAGAACGCGTCTGACGACAGCACACTCCAGGGGTGGGCTGCTGCGACGAACCTCGAGCTTGGGGACGGCGGGCGGCGAATCCGAGCGTCGGCTGTCCATCCTTCTCATCTTCGATGATCGATGGCTAGGCCGCGCTGGAAGGCGCGAGCTCTAGGAGTTGGCCGGGCAGAGTCGAACGCAGAGAGTTCGGGCTGCGGTCCTCGGAGGAGCGGAGATGTGAGGGCCCAGACAGGCGCTCGAATCGTTTCTCGGGGGCGTTTCTGGCATCTCGTAGCTTACGGCTACAAGGAGTAGCGGCGGCAGGCGTCCTCTGTAGATGCTTCGGTGGCGCGAGCGGACGGCGTCGCTTGGCGGCTATCATCTTGTGTGGAGGCGGCGTGTGCGTGTAGACGGCGGTGGCGTCTTTGGAAGGATGCGTGCTTCCGGACATGGGAGCGGCAGCGTGCGTGGAGGCCGTTTGTGCGACGGCGTCATCTTCGCAGTGGGCTGAACGTATGGGCAGACAGCGGCGGCGTCTGCATTCACTCGAATGTGTTCGTTTCTGGCCCGTCCGGTGGAGGGTGGCGTGTATGCGGCAGCTTTCTTAGCTGCAGGTTGCGGCTTCTGCGTGAAACGTCGGCAAGCAGCGCACTTCTTGGTGGAAGGCGAACGGAGGTTGCGAGCGGGGCAACGGACGGCTTTCTCGCAGTTGGGGCGGAAGAGCGGCGGCGATGGTTGAGCTCGGAGACGTGCAGCGGTCCCGGTCGAGCTGCGACGGCGGCTTCCCCAGAGCGGATGCTAGGCTCCAACTCCAGGGAGGTTTCTAAGACCAGGGGTCTATTAGAAGTTGCTCTGAGAACAAAGTTCGATCAGATCTCGTTTTCTGCGGTGCTCTCTTCTTTTAAAGAAATTCCACCCCTCTGCGATTCTCCCAGATTAAACTTTTCCGTCAAGTGGGAGATAATTATTTTAATTATTTTCCTCCGTAGCGTCGTTAATTACTTGTTGCGGCCTTTTTAAGTTTCTCCATCGTTTTCCTTATTAAATTCTGCGTTTTTGCATACCACACATGCCTATAGGCTTATTAATATTTAACGTAATTTAATTTATTCGCGCTATATGTTTGTAATTGCAGCGCGGATCGTCGGTGTTTAATCCGGGCAGGCGTTCTAACTTCACGAGGTGACATCTTCGCATGCTTATTTAACATAAGCTAACCCCTTTTAAGAAGCTTTAGCCCTTTTTCCTTTGTTAGTTTTGAGCAGCCGGCGGACTGCGAATTCGCATAATTTGCATTTCCTTCGGGGTTAGTGTGCCGAAATCTCGATCGCCTTTGCTTGCGCGGAGATCGCTTGTATTTGTCGACCTCGGCTTATTTGAGGGGCAATTTACTCTAAGAAAACTGTTTTAAAAAATTTTTTGGGGGCGTGTTGTATTTTTGTGACGGCGGCGTTTGCAGATTCTTTGGTAAATTATAAAACGGCTGTAATTGCGTACTTTTCTGCTCCTTGATAAATCGCACGAGAGGTCGGAGGGCGTTGCTCACATGTGATAGATTATTACATGTGTGAATCATGTCAGCTTCATCAGTAATTTAAAAGTTTATTACAATAAAAGGTTAATACATTCTGAAAATAGAAAAAATAGGATTAGCGAACAATTTAATTTTTCCTTTAACATGTGTACTTACATGATTAGTAAAAGATTTTTGGAAATGCTTTCACGACATTTTTCAAAGTTTACACAATAAAATTATTAATTAATAAAAGCAGTCATTCTTTAAGTACAATCCATACTTGGATATAATTAGGAAACAGAAAGCATTAGCTGTTATGAAGGCAGAATGCAAATTAAATTTGATAAAGGGGCTTGCAAGGCCATTCACATATTTAAGTTATCAGTCAATGCGCATAGTATAGAAAGTTTGGAAATGCAGGTAACATGGGCAGAAACGTATTAAGTTAAAATTTTGATTTAATTGAAAAATTAATTTTAAAGATAAAGGCATGAATATGAGAGTAAAATATTTGGTTCAAGTATATAAAATTGTTATTTAAACAAATTATGATAGATACAACTGAGGTTGTCGATATCAGTTCTATAATTAATAGCATTGGGGCTTTTTTGTATTTCAATCATCTCCAAGAATAGACGTTTCTTTAGATTATTCTCTTTATGTAAGATCTTAGGTGTATTGAAATTGAATTTATGTAGCGAATCATTGGCGTGGTTAGTCAGTGCAGTTTTTTTATTGGACGGAGATAAATTATTAATTTTAATTGAGTATTTGTGTTGATTAATTCTGTTCTTTAATAGGTAGCTGTTTTTTTTGTCTTATGTAGATAGAGTTGCAGTTATTACAGTCAATTTGATAAACCAGTTTTGATTGCATATTATGCATATTATGAAAATTTTTAACTACATGTGAACCTGCATTGGAGATCAGGATTCTTTTGCCTGGATTCCAACACAACAGCAAATCAACACTTTAACTTCCTGTTGGAGCGTGTATTCCAGACCCCCCGTTTTTACAAAATGGATGCCACACAACCCAAAAATGGATTCTACCAAAGAGCATATGAATATATGCTCTTTGCTTCTACCACCTCGTCAAAGCCAAATATGGACCCCACCAGGAAGAAACTTTTCGTAGATTAAGTAAAATCAATAATCAAATTGTAAAGGTAAGCGAACGAATATTTTTCCTTAAAACATGTTAAAAATATATCCCTAAATTTCTACAAACTAAAAACTCACATTTTCAAAGTATTTATCATAAACGGCAATATTTAGAATTTCATAACCAAAATGCTATGAAAACTCTAACTTTTTTAATAAAAGACAGTTACTTTTACTTGAATAAACTTAAACAAGAACTAAAAACAATTCAAAATCACTTCAACAATTTTACTGATAACAATTTAATCATTAATTTTCTACAAACTGAAATAGTTCAGAATGCAAAATTGAAAACTAAGGTACACGCAAGGTTAACTAATAAAATTATTTTATTGATTAAATCTAAAAGTTTCCAAGATAGACCACCCATATAGCACCAATATAGCAAACAACTAAATTAACAATAAAGTAATGATTTTAGATAATACTAATGAATTCAGTTATAATATGACTGATGTAAATATTCCAAACAATGTTAAAAATATTTTAAAACTAGGTCCAAAATTTAACTTTTATAATCCGAAAAACAAACTTCCCATAGAAAATATAATATGTAACATCGAAAATGGCATCACTGATTTAACTCAAACAGACCAAAACTCTATACGTGCTAATATTTGTAACATCTTAACCAACTTTTAAAAAAATAAAAACACATCAAAATTTAACTGTTTCTCAAATACAACACAAAAACGAACTTGCTAAAAACATAAATGAAACTACTATTTTTTTTAAATAACAATGACTTAATTATAACAACTGCAGATAAAACTCAAAAAACTGTTATTATGACAATTTAATGCATACACTAAAAATCCCATAAACCGCGGATTTTTTGTCACTATGACAGCGGCAAAAGTTAGCCCTAACTTTTCCAGCGACAAAACGGAACCTAACTTTTAAAACGGTCTAATTCTAAAATAATTTTTGCCTTGTTTGTTAATTTAGAGACTTCTAAGCTACCTAATTGGTAACATAAAGCTTAATAAAAACCACAAACTATATTCACTGGATGTTGTTTCATTATATACCAACATACCAATTGATCTTGCTTTAAATACTATTAAAAACAACTGGAATCGAATTAATAAATACACAAACATTCCACTTAATGACTTTATACAAGCAGTCGATTTCGTTCTCAATACTACCTATTTTACTTACAATAATACAATTTACACCCAAACATTTGGTTGTGCTATGGGTTTCCCTATTTCTCCCACTATCGCCAATCTTGTCTTAGAGGAAATAGAAACCAAAATTCTAAATCAAAACAACAATTTCTCTCTTTATTTAAGATACGTAGACATCACAATGGCTACTGATTCTGTTAATAAACAAAATTTCTTTAACCTTTTCAACAATGTACACCCAGGATTAAAATTTACACTAGAAAATGAAAACAATAATGCCCCCATAAACTTTCTTGACCTAACATTAATCAGACAGGCTAATGGAAATATATTAACGAATTGGTTTCGAAAAAACATAAAGACTGATAGATATTTAAATTTTAACCCTGATACCTCAATTAAATACAAAAAAGGGTAATTAACAATTTAGTCGACCGAGCTATCAAACTATCTTCAAAACAATTTCATAAAAAACCTAGAAATCATTACAAACATCTTAATCATAAATGAATAGCCAATTTATTTTAGTAAAAAACAAATTAAAAATCGAATTAATATAATTAACAATTGCAATAAAATTAATCAATCAATAGATCTACAAGTAAATTGCTTGAGCAAAGAATTTAATAATTCAAACATTTCTAACCAAAAAAAATATATTTCCATTAACTATATCCCAAAACTTTCTGAAAAAATTGAAATTGAACTTAATAAATACAATTTCATAACAACATTTAACAACTACAATACTTTAGGTAATACATTTTTCACGAATTTAAAAGACAAGACTGAAAATAATATGCAATCAAAACTGGTTTATCAAATTGACTGTAATAACTGCAACTCTATCTACATAGGACAAACAAAACAGCTATTAAAAAACAGAATTAATCAACACAAGTACTCAATTAAAATTAATAATTTATCTCCGTCCAATAAAAAAAACTGCACTGACTGACCACGCCAATGATTCGCTACATAAATTCAATTTCAATACACCTAAGATCTTACATAAAGAGAATAATCTAAAAAAACGTCTATGCTTGGAGATGATTGAAATACAAAAAAGCCCCAATGCTATTAATTATAGAACTGATATCGATAACCTCAGTTGCATCCATCATAATTTGTTTAAATAACAATTTTATATACTTGAACCAAATATTTTACTCTCATATTCATGCTTTTATCTTTAAAACTAATTTTTCAATTAAATCAAAATTTTAACTTAATACGTCTCTGCCCATGTTACCTGCATTTCCGAATCTTCTACACTTTGCGCATTGACTGATAACTTCAATATGTGAATGGCCTTGCAAGCCCCTTTATCAAATTTCATTTGCATTCTGCCTTCAGAACAGCTAATGCTTTCTGTTTTCTAATTATATCCAAGTATGGATTGTACTTAAAGAATGACTGCTTTTATTAATTAATAATTTTATTATGTAAACCTTGAAAAATGTCGTGAAAGAATTTCCAATAATCTTTTACTAATCATGTAAGTACACATGTTAAAGGAAAAATTAAATTGTTCGCTAATCCTTTTTTTCTATTTTTAGAATGTATTAACTTTTTATATTGTAATATACTTTTAAATTACTGATGAGGCCATCAAAAGTGGCGAAACGTTTAATAATTTTTTAAATTTACTTCAAATTTAAATTAAAGTATATTTGACTACTATATGATTTTTATTTATCATCAAAAATTATACATTCTAAATAATTTTTGACTAATATTTTCCTAAATTACTGTAAAAGATTAATATTCATGCAGTTTACATAAACTGACAGATACAACATGAAACAACAATGAAAACAATAACTTAACAAAATATGCACATACGTCGAGTAGATGATGTTTGTTAAAATTTAACGAAATTTCGAAATCTCAGAATGCAGGCTAAAACTAGTGTATTTTTGTAAATTAGAGTAGCAAATAAGCGTTTCAAGGCACATTATCCATTTATTTTTAAGATTACTTAAAAACTAACTGTCCCACTTTTTTGTCTTTCAGTATAGTACAAGTGTATAGCAATTTTCCTGGATTTTATATTAATTACTAATTTTGGTGTAATATGCTGAAGGTTTAGAAGAGACCAAGGAGACCTAGATATTTATGCATTAAGAGAGATACGAATATGTTTTTCCCTGTGGTTAACCGTCATCCGAAAGAAAAAAACATGCATATCTCCAGTGGTACATATATTTTATTTACTAGCATATTAGTAAAAACGGAATGACATTTCAAAATGATATACATAAGTACATTTAAAATAAGAGTAAGTAACAAAGAATTGCTTGAATGTATGATTGCCAAGACGTTGTTTGTAGTTGCATGGTTACCATGAGATCGAGGGAGAACTAATTTGAAAAAATCCCTAAGGAGTTTTGAGTAGCTTTTCATATTTTGTATCTATGACGAAAATGAACAATATGTATTATGTTGCTAGTAAATAATAGTATATTATACATCAAGGTAGCGAAGCGCAGTATTATAACCTGAGCGCATATTAGATACTGAGCGCGCAGCGCGAAGTATCTAAAGCGGGAAGTTATAAGACGATTCGCTACCGTGGTGTATATACTATTTTTGCACTACCAAACGGCTTAATACCTAAATTCCCAACAAATTTCGAAAATATTTTAACTGTCAACCTGACAATACAGCTCTTTAAAACGTCAAAATTAAAATAGTCATATTTGGTAACTTAGCAATTTATTAGTTACCACGGTGAAAATTGTTTATTTTACTTTCTCTCCCTTAGTGGAGAAAATAAACTTCACGACCTAAAGATACGCCAATAACGGTGCGTTCTGAGACTAGTAGTGCAAAATAGTAGATTATGCAATGAGGGAGAGAAATGCGTTATTTTGCTGAGGTACAATTTCTGACTGGAGGGCGAAGCCCGAGAGTTAGAAATGGCAGTGAAGCAAAATAGCATTCTCTCCGAGTTGCATATACTATTTTTTTCACGTTGCAGGAAGATTTAAAGCGAAGACCCGTTTTTTTAAACGTCATTTATTGACATTTTAGTTACAATTATTTTAAAATTAGTACCCTATGGTAAATTTTAAAGTT
The DNA here is from genome assembly GCA_940337035.1 of Agriotes lineatus. Taxonomy (NCBI): domain Eukaryota; kingdom Metazoa; phylum Arthropoda; class Insecta; order Coleoptera; family Elateridae; genus Agriotes; species Agriotes lineatus. Next base: position 316,960 of record CALNHX010000198.1, read on the forward strand.
GGTGGCACTGTAAGTCATTATGACAAGAACTCACAATTATGTCAAATTCGAGGTTAGCAGGTTAGGTTTTGCGTCAATTTGTGTCAAATCTGAAGCAAAACCTAACCTGATAACCTCGAATTTGACATAATTGTTCTGTCAGTCATGATGAAAACTCCCTAGGGAATTTATTTTCTTATTTAGTCTCTAGGGAGTAAATGTGTTACTTCTGTCACAATTTTGATGCTATAGAAACCGACTTCTAGTCCCGGTCGTGGAAAATAGTAGATTATGCAATGAGGGAGAGAAATGCGTTATTTTGCTGAGGTCCAATTTCTGACTCGAGGGCGAAGCCCGAGAGTCAGAAATTGCTCTGAAGCAAAATAGCATTCTCTCCGAGTTGCATATACTATTTTTTTCACGTTGCAGGAAGATTTAAAACGAAAACCCGTTTTTCTAAACGTCATTTATTGACATTTTAGTTACAATTATTTTAAAATTAGTAGCCTTTGCTAAATTTTAAAGTTGGTGGCACTGTAAGTCATTATGACAAGAGCTCACAATTATGTCAAATTCGAGGTTAATAGATGAGGTTTTGCGTCAGTTTATGTCAAAACTGACGCGAAACCTAACCTGTTAACCCCGAATTTACCATAGATTACCATAGATAGGGTAACATTCTTTACTTTAGTCCCTAGGGGCTAAAGTAATTACTTCTGTCCCTAGAGATAAAATGAGCTACTTTAGTCCCTGAAATAAGTGACTAATGTGCCAACTTTAGTCCCGCAAGTGCAAAATAGTAGTTTGTACAACGAGAGTGGATATGATGTCCATATCGCACGAGGATAAAGTTTGAGCACGACGCCGTAGGCGGAGTGCTCAATTATCCGAGGGCGATATGGACATTCCACTCGAGTTGTACAGTGTATTTTTTCTACGACCTATCAATGGAAAAGAATGGAAAATTAAAAGAAAAATATACGGTACCCCCCACCCAAGAAAAGCGCCCTTTCGTGCTTTCCAAGAACACTTCGATACTCAGCATCACTCCGTTTCGCTAATATAATGAAATGTTATAACCAGTTATTTATCAACAAAAAAAAAAAAAATATTTTTTTTTGCCGACGACCATACTTCAAAAGTTGATGTTGCCTTCATTTTCGGAGGACCTATCGTATGAAAACGATCCAAGACTTCAGGAAGGTTCTTGGCGACCGGAATCGTGTACACATACGAACATACATCCCCCGCACAGCACGTTTAGGCACCCCCCAATACGAGGGAGGAATCTAGTGGGCTGGGGTCTTCACCAAAAGATCCGCACAGCTGAGACGGAGATTTGGTATATTGGGTTCAATAGTCGGTTGGCTCGAATTTTAGAGATATTTGACTTAGAGTGGTTTTCCATATGAGGGAATTTCAATACTTCGTACACTTCGTGTCGAAGTAATTTATTCAATGCTAATTAATAAGATATCTTACAACAAAATCACGTTTGCCACAAACAGGGCACAGCAGGGCGTGCCCATTGCAAAACAAACAATTAATGAAAGTTGCCTAGGTAATCACGACTAACGTGGTTTGTGATTGGTGTATTTCATATCCACCCTTGTGTGGATATGAAATCATATACGTTCAGTTAACTACAATTGCCTACATATCCATTCTGTAGATTGTGAAGAAAACAGAATGGATATGTAGGCAATTGTAGTTAACTGAACGTATATGATTTCATATCCACACAAGGGTGGATATGAAATACACCAATCACAAACAACGTTAGTCGTGATTACCTAGGCAACTTTCATTAATTGTTTGTTTTGCAATGGGCACGCCCTGCTGTGCCCTGTTTGTGGCAAACGTGATTTTGTTGTAAGATATCTTATTAATTAGCGTTGAATAAATTTTCTTTTAATTTTCCATTCTTTTCCATTGATAGGTCGTAGAAAAAATACACTGTACAACTCGAGTGGAATGTCCATATCGCCCTCGGATAATTGAGCACTCCGCCTACGGCGTCGTGCTCAAACTTTATCCTCGTGCGATATGGACATCATATCCACTCTCGTTGTACAAACTTGTCATTTAGGAGCTAGGGCCAACTACTAACCAGTTCGGCTCTGGTTAATTTAAATTAAAGAGTTGGACATTTGAACTAATATGTGGCATGCGCAAAAGCAGCTGATAAGTCTGTCATATGACAATTGTGGGTGAGGCGACACATCTTCGAGGGGCTCCTTCAGACTGTGTTTTTGTTCTTAATTCCTCACCATGAAGGGCTGTATTTTCAACATCGATGGTGGCTACTTGGAAGGGCTCTGCAGAGGCTTTAAGTGCGGGATCCTGAAGCAAGCAGATTACCTCAATTTGGTGCAGTGTGAAACACTAGAAGGTAACACTAATTTCTCACTTCCCAACAGCTTTACTCACGATAACGTTTTTAGATTTAAAACTGCATTTGCAAGGGACGGACTATGGTACATTCCTAGCCAACGAGCCCTCCCCTCTGGCCGTGTCTACGATCGACGACAAGCTCAGGGAGAAGCTGGTCATCGAGTTCCAGCACCTCCGTAACCATGCAGTGGAGCCACTCTCCACGTTTCTGGACTTCATCACGTACAGCTACATGATCGACAACATCATCCTGCTTATAACGGGCACCCTGCACCAGCGACCAATTTCCGAGCTGATACCCAAGTGCCACCCCCTCGGCAGCTTCGAGCAGATGGAGGCCATTCATGTGGCCGCCACGCCTGCTGAGCTGTACAATGCTGTTCTAGTGGACACCCCATTAGCGCCATTCTTTGTCGACTGCATCAGCGAACAGGACTTGGACGAGATGAACATTGAGATTATTAGGAACACTTTGTACAAGGCGTACCTGGAGGCATTCTTTGAGTTTTGCAAGGAAATTGGAGGCACTACAGCTGACTGCATGTGTGAGATTTTGGCTGTAAGTTTAATTTGTTCACAAAACTAAATTTATGTTGAATTGGCAAATATTTGCTCTAGTTCGAAGCCGATCGACGTGCCATTATCATAACGATTAACTCGTTTGGCACGGAATTAAGCAAGGATGATCGCGCAAAGTTGTATCCAAGATGCGGCAAGCTGAATCCTGATGGCCTGGCTGCTCTGGCGCGTGCTGAGGATTACGATCAGGTGAAAGCAGTGGCTGAGTATTATGCCGAATATCAAAAGTTGTTCGAGGGGGCTGGAAATAATCCTGGGGATAAAACTTTGGAGGATAAATTTTTCGAACATGAGGTATTTATTGTTAAAAAATTAAATGAGCAGTGGTAATTGCGTTTTTTTAGGTGAAACTGAACGTGATGGCCTTTTTGCAACAGTTCCATTTTGGAGTATTTTATTCGTACTTGAAGCTGAAAGAGCAGGAATGCCGCAATATCGTCTGGATTTCTGAGTGTGTCGCCCAGAAGCATAGGGCAAAGATTGATAATTACATACCGATATTTTAATTTGCATCTTATTACATTCCATTTTAGCCAGATTATTAAGGTGTGAGATTATTTGAGCAATTTTTTGTTGTAGTGTAGATAACTGCAAATCGAGTCGCCTATGATTATATATATTAATTTTTATTGATGATTATAAATTATATCAGTTATAGTATTATCACCTGTTGTACATATTATGTTAGCTGTTGTTAAATATGTGTCTCAATTGAAATAATAAAATGATGATTGTATTTAAAATGGGGTCATTTGTTTAGCAAGTTCAACGTCGTATGATTTATAAAATATAACTAGTAAACAGTTTGTGTGCAACGTTACCTGGTGCTCTACATGTTTAATTTTGCCTATAAAAAACATTACTGCAACTACGGGCAGCTAGAACATTTCCTTGGTAAGATTTCCCTGTCTGGCTTTGTGAAAGAAATATATAGGCAACTACACAAACACCACTTTATTTGTTTTCGAACTGTAATGAGTTGATGAGTAATGCTTGTTTGTGGGTATTTTCCTATCTCCAAAGTGGATCTAGATAAGTATCTGTTCCTGTGACCTGCTACGTAAATTTTATGACTTCTAAGATAACTCAAGGATTCCTGTATTATCTTATATATATTTCTAAAAGTCCTGACTGACTGACTCATCAACGCCCAGCCCAAACCCTTGGACCTAGAAAGCTGAAATTTTGCACAGAGGTTCCCTTTATGATGTATACAAGGAATAAGGAAGGATATTTCGAAATTCAACCCCTAAAGGGGTAAAATGGGGGTTCCAATTTTGTATGGAAAAATAATATTAAACAGACATTTCGACTTGAAACTTCGTAGGAGTACTCCTAAAAACAAATAAGCAAACACGTATATCGTGATTTTCCGAAAATCAACCCCTTAGGGGGTGAAATGGGGTAAGTAAGCCTAAAAATCGATATGGGTGTCGTTATTGAGGTTTATTGGGACGTTGATTGCGAAAATGGCATTTATTTTTAAGTCCAAGACGGTGAACATGACATAAGGGAAAAAACGGGACGGGACGGGACTAGACTGGACGGAACGGGACGGACTGGACGGGACGGAACTGAGCGGGACGGGAAGGGAAGGGACGGAACGGGACGGGACGGGACAGGCAAAGCGGGACGGGGCGGGGCGGGACGGAAAGGGAAGGAAAAAGATGGGATGGAAGGGGAGGGGATGGGATGGAAGAGGAGGGGCGGGACGGGACGGGAAGGGACGGGACTGGACGGGAGGGAAAGGGGCGGGACGGGACGGGAAGGGTCGAGACGGGGCGGGGCGGGGCGGAACATTATTTAATACACAAATAACGAACCTCGCGCGAACGAAGTCGCGGGTAAAAGCTGGTATTTAATAAAAATAAAATCTATTTTATTGACCGTTAAAATACAAAGATATTTAAAACAAGGCCTGCATGAGTGTTATCAATATTTTATTTTATGCTTCCAAAACATAACTAAAGAAAGAAATAATAAAGCACAAACACTGGATTACAAAAAAAACTGAAGATATAATTGAGGAAAGACAAAAAGTTAAACTATCAAATATGACACACGAGGAAAGGACAGAAGGATGCGACAACTGAATAAAGATATCAAAAAAACATGCAGCCAGCGTACATAAATCAAGTTACGCTAGCCGATGTGAATCGAGAGACCTATACTCTATACAGGGTGCCCGAATTTCGTAGGGACAACATGGGTAACTTTTGTATTTGAAGAGATAGAGAGATGGTTAAATTAGCAAAAAGGTGCAGGTTTGAGAGCTCATTAAGAATCCATCTTCAAATTGTACTTGTCATGGCCCACTTCTCTAAAATTTAAAAAAAAAATCTAATTTCTTTTATATGCCGTAACGTTTTTGTTACTTAAGATATTGAGATGCGATTTAAACTAATTTTCATGGTAATTTAAATTTATCAGCACTTAATAAAACCAATTTTATTTGTGAAAATTTTTAGTAATCTAACCTAACCTCAAAATTTTAAATTGGTACCGTGCAATTTTTTTTACCCTTTTAAGAGAGGATTTTTGTTTGAATGCAATGATGTATTACATGACATGGAAACTTCTTCAAAATTTTGAAAAACTGAGCTTATTCTTTTTACAGTCAGAAATCACTAGTGCCATGATCACAATAATTTTGTTTTTTATTTATTACGTTATCTGTGAAATTATGTTTCGAAACAAAAGTACGCTTATCATGATACGTGCCTTCCAGTAGTGTCAGTGTGTTCCGTATGTTTGACGTGTAAGTGCTACGTCCTTGTAGCACTTGATATACCTACGCACAAAATGCATCATATTTTCAAAATTTTCCATTATAAGTTGAAGTAATGACACTCACACTACAAAAAACAAAGTTATTGTGATCATAGCACTAGTGATTTCTGCATGTAAAAAGAATAATCTCAGTTTTTCAAAATTTTGAAAAAGTTTCCATATCATGTAATACATCATTGCATTCAGACAAAAATCCTCTCTTAAAAGGGCCGAAAAAATTGCACAGTACCAATTTAAAATTTTGAAGTTAGGTTAGATTACTAAAAATTTACACAAATAAAATTGGTTTTATTAAGTGCCAATAATAGTAGTTTGTATACCAAGGCACTAAAGTATAACTTTTTATCACGAATGTGGATTTAGTTGCCGAGGCCCGTAGGGCCAAGGCAAATAAACCACATGAGGGATAAAAAGAAACTTCAGTGCCGAGGTGTACACTATGTTTTATTTGAAATCGAGGAATCGTGAAATTCCAACATTTTAACCAACTTTTGTAGGTTATGTTCGGTCGATTGACGTTTATCTGTCGCCTCGCCACCTACAAAAAAGTCGTAAAACAATGGATTACTTCACTGCCGATTTCTCGTATTTTAATGACGATTTCGGCGTACTTCACTGCCGATTTCAAATAAAAGTATTTAAATTACCATGCAAATTAGTTCAAATCGCATCTCAATATCTTACGTAACAAAAAAGTTACGGCATATAAAAGAAATGAGGAGATTTTGTTTTTTTTTAAATTTTAGACAAGTGGGCCATGACAAGTACAGTTTGATACAGAGCCGTTCCTAGCTTCTTGGCCGCCTGCGTGAAAAATAAAATAGCCGCCCCCCCCCCCTCCAAGCAATTAAAAAATATATTTACGTTAAAAAAAATTATTAATAACAATTTTATAAAATAAAATAAAAAGAAATACTCCTATAAAATAAAATTGTACAAATACAAAAAAAAAAACAAAACAAATACAAAGTTTAATATCTTAGAATTTAGCTTTTCTAGCTTTGACAGACGCAAAAGTGGTCACAAGGTTCTTGACATCAATTGCTTCTGCCAAGTCTCTCTCTATAGATATAATAGAAAGATCTGAGAATCTTTCTTGCTTCATGGCCGAGCGTAAAAAGTTTTTAATTATTTTTAATTTTGAAAAAGACCTTTCTGCTGACTCAACTGAGACAGGTAAAGTCAGTAGAAGTCTTAAAGGCAATTGCTGTATTTGGGAAAGTCGCAAGTAAATTATTTGTAACAATGTAGTTGAGAATTTTAGATGGTGTTTCAACAGATTGGAAATGTAATTTTAATTTTTTTAATTCATCACTTAATTCTACGGCGTTTACATCAGCCTCTTTTCTGACAGTGTCTTCTAATTTTAAGGATAAATCTGTACAGTGTTTTTTCATTGAATTATCGTCCATAATAGGAAATTCATAAATCACTTTGAAATTGTCACTGTAACGTTGTAATTGTTCAAAACGTTCTTGTATACATACTTTGGCGGTATCCAAAATAGTAAAATAAAAATTAATCTTACAATTCAACTTTGGGTCAAGTATAGGCTCATCAGGGGTTTCATAATCAAATTGTCTTTTTTTCGACGTGGACGAATTATATTAGTTGGGGGAAATTCCGTTGCTATATCAAGTTCTTCTGTAGCAAGTATTTTCGCCTCTTCTATAAACGCTTCAAAACTGTGGTCATTTCTTTTCTGTTCCAAATAATCTATTAAATTTTTTAACGCATTTGAACAATCTTTTAGATTTGTATTCACACCTTGAAGCATCTTACTGACGGAATTAATTTTAGACAGAACATCATGCCAAATAATTACAGAACAAACGAATTGAAAACTATTAATTTTTTAGGCCAATGCTTGGGCTTGTTGTTTGGTGTTAATGTCGCGTGATTTGTCATTTACAAGTTCTTCTTGGGTAACGGGTAGGTACCTCTTTACGATCCCGGTAAAGGACAGACCTACTTCAGGAACATAGCAACCCTGCCCACGTGAGCTCTTGATTTCCTCTCAGTCCCGGAAGGGAAATCATGTCCCAACCTAACTCCCTACTCGCCCATATATACTTTTAACCTTTCCCTATCCTAACCTAGAAATGACTATAACCGAAATGACTGTCGGTATAAGCGGTCATCCTTGTGTGTGGTCAACAGCTTCGGGTGGAGGAACCAGCAGAAGTAGGGCACTCTTTTGCCCTGGGGTTGAGAAACCGGCCCCTTAAGGCGGATGAACTATATCGAATAGTCAACGGCATAAGGATGCAGAAGGCAAGTGGAAACCACTGCATTAAAGGTCCACATGGATATCCATAGTAAAAACTATCATCATGACAGAGTTCAGAACTAAATATTCCGGAGTAAGTTCCCCAATCGGATCTCCGGGGGGGACAGTTATGAGCAAAGTTATGAAACTATCGACGAATAATATGAGAATTGGAACATGGAACCCAAACAGTTTATTTGCACCAGGTAAACTGCACAATATTGAACTAGAAATGGAAAGATTAAAGATAAACATACTGGGGTTAAGTGATGTTAGATGGCCAGGAAATGGTATATGTACAACAAACAATGGGACAATGTATTATTCAGGCAACAACGACCCTGAACATAGATATGGAGTCGGAGTGCTTTTGAATAAGAAAATGTCAGCGTCAGTTATAAACTTCACACCTTACTCAGACAGAGTTATGATGCTACAACTGAAAACAAATACAGGAAAAATGAATATTATACAGACCTATGCGCCAACTGCGGATAAGGGAGAGGAAGAAATCGAAGGATTCTATGCACAGTTAGAAGAGATCTTCAGAAACATCAGACACCGAGATATTACAATAGTAATGGGAGATTTAAATGCAAAAGTTGGAAATACCAAAACTGAAGGTTGTACTGGAGAGTTTGGTCTAAGTGAACGAAATGATAGAGGAGATCGCTTGATACAGTTCTGCCAAGACAAAGACCTTGTGGTTGCAAATACACTTTTTAAACTTCCGGCTCGTAGACTGTACACATGGAAATCTCGAGCGGATAAACCAGGAAAAATAGTAAGAAACCAGATTGATTACATACTAATAAATAAACGATATAAAAATGCTATTAAGTCAGCAAAAACATATCCTGGAGCCGATATCCACAGTGATCATAATCCTGTAATAGCGAAAATTAATGTGAAAATGAAGAAGATAGTAAGACGTCATAACAACTATATAGATACAAGGCTTTTAAAAGATCCCAAATTACATGATGCAGTACAACATACAATAAATGAAGAAATAAAATCTATTAAGTTACAAAAAGACGAAATTAGTGTTGATGGAAAATGGAACCAGATACAAAAAGTGTTGTCAACTGCAGCCAAAGAACACCTAATAAGTACAAGAATAAAGAAAAAACCATGGATAACAGAGGAGATTTTAGATCTCATGGGGGAGAGACGAAAGAATAAAAGTAATGTGGCAGAATATAGGAAGCTACATAAATTAATACAAAGAAAAATTAGAATGGCAAAAGAAGAACATCTTTCTGAACAATGTCAAGAAATAGAATTATTAGAGAGAAAATATGACAACTTTCACATGCATAAGAAGATCAAAGAAATAACAGGGTACAAAAAGAAAAGTAAGAACGACAACATTGTGATCAAAGATTCCAATGGTCATATTTTAGTGGATATAAAAGATCAACTGGAGAGATGGAAGACCTACGTCCAAGAACTATTTAATGACGAAAGAACACCAAATACTGTTCTTGAAGTAGACACTGAAAATCTAAAAATATTGAAACCAGAACTAATGCATGCCTTAGAGAACATGAAACCGGGTAAAACTGCTGGCCCTGATGAGATACCAGTAGAACTCATTAAACTCTTTGATGATGAACTAATTGATATTCTCCTAGACCTTTTCAACACTGTTTATGACACTGGACTAATTCCTAAACAATGGCTGCTGTCTACGTTTGTACTGATCCCCAAGAAAGCTAATGCAAAAGAATGCGAAGACTATCGAACAATTGCACTCATGAGTCATACATTAAAATTGTTCTTAAAGATTATTCACAAGAGAATATACAAAAAGCTGGAAGAAGATATAAGCAATACCCAATTTGGTTTCCGGGCAGGCCTTGGAACAAGAGAGGCTCTCTTTGGGGTAAATGTACTTTGCCAACGCTGTTTAGATATGAACCAAGATGTGTATGCATGCTTCATCGACTTCCAAAAGGCATTCGATAAGGTAAGACATGGAAAATTACAACAGCTTCTCCTTATGAAGAACATCGACATGAGGGATGTTAGAATAATTAGTAACTTATATTGGGGACAGACTGCCAATATAAAAGTAAAAAGAGAAACGACTGAAGAAATCGAGATACGTCGTGGAGTGAGACAGGGATGTGTTTTGTCTCCGCTTCTATTTAACTTGTACAGCGAAGCCATCTTTAGAGAAGCTATGGATGAAGAATCAGCGGGAATTGTCATAAACGGTGAAACAGTCAATAATGTGAGATACGCAGATGACACAATTCTGCTAACAAACAACCTCATAGACTTACAACACTTGCTTGAAAAATTGAATGACAGCTGCAATGATTACGGATTGACAATAAATCTCAATAAGACCAAATGGATGGTAATTACAAAGTACCCACAGAATCAAGGAAATTTAAGAATCGCAAACGCTATTATAGAAAGAGTACAGACCTACAAATACCTTGGAACTTGGTTAGACCAAACAGGAGATCAAACAACGGAAATAAGAGCCCGAATAGAAACGGCCAGATCCTCGTTTGTAAAATTGAAGAAAGTACTTTGTAGTCGGAACATCAACATTGAACTTCGGATGCGCATGCTTCGATGCTACGTGTTTTCCATCTTACTCTATGGTGTAGAAACTTGGACACTTAAGAAAAAACATTTGGATAAAATACAAGCATTTGAAATGTGGTGCTACCGGAGAATGTGGCGTATAGCTTGGGTCGATAGAATCAGTAATATAGAGGTTCTTCAGAAGATGAATAAAGAATGTGAGGTTATATACACGATCAAAAAACGAAAAATTGAGTATTTGGGTCATATAATGAGAAATTCCAAATATGCACTGCTCCAACTCATAATTCAAGGAAAAATAAAAGGAAAAAGGAATGTTGGCAGGCGGAAGATATCATGGCTGAAAAATCTACGAGATTGGTTTAATTGCAGCAGCACCGAATTATTCCGAGCCGCCGTCAACAAAATACGTATATCAATGATGATAGCCAACCTCCGATAGGAGAAGGACTATAAGAAGAGAAGAAGTTCTTCTAGACTATCATAAATTTTCCCTAATTGATATCGCAGAGGTGTAATAGCTTTAATTCTACTTTCCCACCTAGTTAAGCTAACAGCTTTTAATGTGAAATTTGGTACATTAGTTTTAAGTACATTCCATCTATATGGCGAAGAAGAAAAATATGTATATAAGTCTTGTATAAGATTAAAGAACTCCGATGTTTGCAAGGTAACATTGGCAGAATCATTAACCACTAGATTTAGGGTATGAGCAGCACAAGGTACAAACATTGCTCGAGGATTGATATTTAAAATTCGGCGTTGCAATCCTACATGTTTTCCGAGCATATTTGCACCATTATCATAACCCTGTCCACGCATATTGTAGATATCCATATTAAAATCTTTCAAAAGTTTTATTACAAAATCGTATAAACCCTCACCAGTCAATAATAGGACAAAATCCGAGAAAATGTTCACAAATTTTAATTTGTTTATTATCATCTATTATAACAAATCGAACAACGAATGAAATTTGTTCGGTATGACTTGAGTCTGGGGTTGAATCTAGAATAATTGCATAATATTTTGCTTTTGACAATAACTCCCTAATTTGCTCTCTGATTTTATTTGGTGTAAGTGAGATCAATTCATTTTGTAATCTATTTCCTAAATAATGAGGCATACGTTTATGTGAAATTTTACTGATTTGAATATTTTTTAGATGTTCCGAAAGAACTGCATCAAATTTTGCAAATGTTTCAACAGTCTTCAAAAAGTTTCCATTGTTTGATACGAATAATTTATTGGATGACCCACGAAATGCTAAACACTGTCCTGCCAATAATAATATAATTGCAACAATACGTTCTAAAACATTACACCAATATTGTTGTTTCAAATTAAAAATACGTTGTTCTTGGTGATCGATTGTTGTGTAAGTACTCAATCTTTTTTCTAATTCAGTCCATAATTTATAATTTTGAATATGATCAGTTGATCGTTCGTGTCTGGATTAAATTATTAGAAAGATGTTTCCAATCTGAAAAACCAGCATCTGTTAACTGAAGATTTTTGGTCCCAAAAATTTTGCAACAAAAGCAAAAAACGCAATTTAACTTAATGGAATAAATTAGTCACATACGAGGTATTTTTTCACCATTTGCTAATGTTCGTGTATAATAATGAACCGAAAAGCGCCCTTGTTCTGTTAAAGGAAATGAAAAATTTTGTACTTGTGTAGGTCCCATTTTTACTAATACTTCAATTGTTGAATTATCAAGTGATTTAGGCCATGAAGCTGGATCTTCTAAACTCCCACTTTCAATGTCCTCTGGTTCTTCTGGAGTACAAGACTCTGCCGAAGTCGATGGAATCTGTGGCTCTATGGGGACGACTTGCTGACTGTCAGGCGTTGAAACAAAAGGATCTCCAGCCGTGCTTCCACTTTCTTCCTCTGCTACAGGAGCTTTCAAAAATTGTTCTATAGAGCCCCGCAACTTCTCTTTTTCAGTTTCTTTAGACAGTTGTCTTTTTCTGTAAGCGGCTCCAAAGAGTCTTTTAGTTCGTCGTCGTTCCGAGCTTGACATCTGAATAAATTTAAAAAAGTTTTTTTTTAATTTACTTCTACACCTTTTCCAGTTGTAATTCAGAAAACATCAATTGTCATTCAGAAAGCGTCAAATGTATTTCAGATTAATCAAATGAATTTCAGAAATGGTCACATGTAATTCAGATTGATCAATTGTAATTCGGAAAGCGTCAGGTGTAATTCAGAAAACGTCAGATGTAAATCAGAAAGCGTCAATTGTAATTCAGATTAATCAAATGAATTTCAGAAAAGGTCAGATGTAATTCAGATTGATCAATTGTAATTCGGAAAGCGTCAGATGTAATTCAGAAAACATCAATTGTAATTCAGAACTTAAATAGTAAACTCTTGAATAACCAACATATTGTTTCACATAGTTACCATGTCCTTAAAAAGTTTGGTAGTCATGACAACTAACTGTTTTGGTTTATGTGCTTGTATATTATAATTGTCAAAGTGAAAAAGTTTAATATAGTCCGTTCACTAAACACAAAAACACAAAGTGGCCTTTGATTTCTAAAATTTCATGAGTGTACTTCTAAAATGCATCTTTTGTCTAGGAATGTACTTACAAAAAGGTTACTAAAACAAATAGGTTAAAGTGTGACATTTAATTAGCATCTGTCATAACTACTTTTAAGGATGTTAAACAAATTCTGTGTTGGATACTATTGATGTAGCATTTACTAATAAGTATTTTTATTACATTTTATAAAAGTTCAAACTTGAATTTCCAGAATAGTATGTACTTTGACACTGAATTAATGATATTTATTAATTGTCATTTTTAAATTCAAAGTCACCTTTATGCAGGTATGGAAACCTTTGTAAAACAAAATACAGAATCCCTAGCAGACAAATTTTACGTATATACCAACTTCAAAAAAATGTATATGTTTTTGTGTTTACTGAATGGCCTATAGGTATGGAATTGAGAGATAATTGCGAAATTTGTCGTGTATCTATGACACGGCATTCAATATTACGTACACTTCCGTGTCGGCATTTATTTCACATAAAGTGTTTTGAACTCGGCAATGCACCACAAGTCAACTGTCCTTTGTGCCGAACAGTGATAGCAGGAACAGAGCCTGTTCTGCGAAAACATTACAAACAACACTCTGAAGAAGACAGAAGAAGAATTGTAGAATGCGTCAACGGAGCAGATGACTGGGTAGCTTTGCAGGTACGTTAGGGATAAAATACAAAACAGTATTCCGCTGGATTCGATCTGGACGGCCTACAATGCTTAGAAAAGGAGGAATAAAGCCTAAAATTTTAACTGAAGAAGAAATAGATACAGTAATTTGATGGATAGAAGCTGAATGTCACACTACGCTTAAAACAATACAAGAAAAGATAAGACAGAACTTCCACACAAAAGTCGGTATATCTACAATTGGAAACTATTTGGAAGGTAGATTGTTTACGCTAAAGCAGCTACATCGCGAACCAACGACGATGAATTCAGTTGATGATTACACACAACTGTCACATGACTGACATCAGCCAATGAAAACCATGCATTTTTTTGAAATCGACCAATCCCGAACTGCTTAGCTGATAAGCGCCCGTGGGCTGCTTACCAAGCGATAAGCTCCCTAGGGATGATTATCGACCCCGTGGAAGGTCTCATAATTAGAAATAGAAATGCAAGGAACAAGCAATTTGAGTTTTTATGCATTATTAGATCAATTTTAAATCATAATTCGTATACGGGTTTTGTGTAATAATCTTCAAAATATAAACGCGGGCGACAGACTTACATATAATTTTTCCCGTGCCAAGAGCCATCGTGCTGGTTGCCCTTAGAAAACTTCCCTCGGGCAAGCCCTCGGGACAGTTTTCATTGCAACCAGCACTCGACCCTTGGCGTGTGCAAAATTATCGGCAAGTATGTCTCGCCCTTGTTATATTACTATTGATAAGTTCTTACATATATTGCAGACCAATCCAATTTGATTATTTTTAATCACGTGAGTCAGTTTGACAAATCAGATCACGCTTGAAGTGAAAACGACCCTAGGGTGATTTTCAATCACTATGGTAACTACCTAATTAAATTTAAGTAGTATCCTATGGCAAGTTGGTGGCACTGTAAATCTAAGTCAAATTCGAGGTTAGCAGGTTAGCTTTTCCGTCAGTCTGCGTCAAAACTGACGCAAAAGCTAACCTAATAACCTCAAATTTGACTTAGACATACAGTGCCACCAACATAATATTATTATAATGAAGTGTCAAATTAATTTGTCAGAAAATGGCTAATTTATTTAAGAACTTATCTTTCCGAATTCACCGCGGCCAGTGATAAATCCTTATAATTTTGACAAATAACATCCCTCAAGTGCGTTGCCTTTAAGAAATAACCCTCGGCTTCGCCTCGGGTTATTTCTAGGCAAGCACTTTTGGGTTGTTATTTGTCAAAATTATTGCGAGTGATTATCACTGCCCTTGGTAAATTATAGTTGATAAGTTCTTACATATATTGCAGACCAATCCAATTTGATTATTTTTAATCACGTGAGTCAGTTTGACAAATCAGATCACGCTTGCAGTGAAAACGACCCTAGGGTGATTTTCAATCACTATGGTAACTACCTAATTAAATTTAAGTAGTATCCTATGGCAAGTTGGTGGCACTGTAAATCTAAGTCAAATTCGAGGTTAGCAGGTTAGCTTTTCCGTCAGTCTGCGTCAAAACTGACGCAAAAGCTAACCTAATAACCTCAAATTTGACGTAGACATACAGTGCCACCAACATAATATTATTATAATGAAGTGTCAAATTAATTTGTCAGAAAATGGCTAATTTATTTAAGAACTTATCTTTCCGAATTCACCGCGGCCAGTGATAAATCCTTATAATTTTGACAAATAACATCCCTCAAGTGCGTTGCCTTTAAGAAATAACCCTCGGCTTCGCCTCGGGTTATTTCTAGGCAAGCACTTTCGGGTTGTTGTTTGTCAAAATTATTGCGGGTGATTATCATTGCCCTTGGTAAATTATAGCTGAAAATAAACGCAAGAGAGCGGAATATGTGCAAATTTTAAACAGGCATATTCAGCAGGGTAAACAAATTGTTTGGATGGATCAAACCAATTTTAATTTGTTTTTTCGACGAACTAAGGGTTGCGCCCTTGCTGGTTCGAGAGCCGTTCAGCAAATGCCGTCAGGAAGAGGCCCCAATGTTCATCTAATTGGAGCTATTTCAGCAGTAGGCATTGTGGCGATGGAGAGAAGGAGGGGTTCATTCACAGTTGTGTCAGGAAATGCTTGGGTAGCGAGCCTTTTGCATCGCTGGCAAGAGAAGGGTAATGAACCAAACGACTTAGTGGTAGTGTGCGATAATGCACCATGCCACTCCAGATTAGAAACCGTGTTTGATGGTACTGAAGCAACACTGTTGCGTCTAGCACCATATTCGCCTATGCTTAATCCTATTGAGACAATATGGTCAAAGGTAAAATCCTGCCTAAAGTGTAATCTGAGAGTACCTCAAGTTGTAGCTCCTGGAATTCAAGAGCAAAGGCTCATCTATCTGGAAGGAATTATTGACCAGGCGAAAAATTCCATTGTGAGGGGAGATTGTGGTCGAGCGGCACAGCATACCTCAGTTTACCACGCTGCAGCTTTGGCAATGGAAAATATGCCAGTAGGCCGTTAAAGTTTTGCAAAAGTTTAATACATATGTAAGTTTTATTGTGAAGATTAAAAAAATAATAAATGTTTCAAATTAAAGTAGATGCTTTCTTAATTACACTTGACGCTTTCTGAATTCCATCTGACGCTTTCTGAATTACAATTGATCAATCTGAATTACATGTGAGCTTTTCTGAAATTCATTTGATTAATCTGAATTGCAATTGACGCTTTCTAAATTACACCTAACGCTTTCTGAATTACACCTGACGCTTTCCGAATTACAATTGATCAATCTGAATTACATGTGATGCTTTCTGATTTACAATTAAAAAATCTGAATTACATCTGACCTTTTCTGAAATTCACTTGACTAATCTGATTTACAATTGACACTTTCTGATTTACAACTGGAAAAGGTGTAGATTACAGTCTTAATAGACTATCAAAGCAGCTATTACGTGAAAATCATATAAATTAAAAAAACGTATATCAATAGCTTACCTTTAATAACCAGGCTCTACAACACACGTTTTATTATGATAAAGTATGATAGAAGTAACTGAGTAATATAGATCTTTAATCAGTACCACAATATTTTATTTCCATACAAGGGCACAAAAATAGCAATGGGTCTCAGTATTTTACACCTACATATTGCTTTCACTATTCACAAATGAACACATTTTTTCGTCGGGTGATATTTATACCCTCGGTAAAATACGTCACCCGGGGATTTACTTGAATTAGTACGAACCAATTCGGGACTTCACAGGAAAGATTTGATATGATTTTACAGATTCCTATCTTAGTTTTTTGTCGTATTTTGAACATTGGTTGATAGAGGGTGCTAATTATTTGAAAGGGAAAAATTAAAACACAAATTATTGGTAATAGTTTCAAATTTATTATTGATTTTGTGTTAAAATATCTGTAATAAACGCAAATAAAACAAAAATTGGGATTTCGACTAACAATAAAGTGGTGTTTGTTTTTTGTTCGTGGTTTGCATTTTTCAGAGATGTTTTATTCTCAAATTACTTTTTTTTTTTAATTTAAATTTGTATAAAATCGGTTTCGAGCGGCCGCCCCTTGCAATCGGCCGCCTGCGTGATGGACACGCAACACACCACCGGTAGGAACGGCCCTGAATTTGAAGATGGATTCTTAATGAGCTCTCAAACCTGCACCTTTTTGCTAATTTAACCATCTCTCTATCTCTTCAAATACAAAAGTTACCCATGTTGTCCCTACGAAATCCGGGCACCCTGTATATGCGAGGTATCGGACTGTTCTATATATACTCCATTGACTATAGTCCCGGATTGTCAAAAATGACGTTTTATGGTAGCACTATTGAATTTCTATTGGCAATTTTTATTTTTTGCTTAAGTCAGTTCGAAATAAAAAATATTTTGATTTAACCATAACCTATAATTCATAGTTTTGACATTAGTAAGTTAATTAATTGTTTCTAGTTACCCATAGCTTGACTTAAAAGTATTAACCATGATATAAAAGATTGTTTTTAATAGGATTTTGACATTGATAATTCGGGACTATAGTGAATGGAGTATATATAGAACAGTCCGATAGGTAACTCATAAGAAATTTTAAACCTTGAACACTAATGATTGATGACGAAAATGGAAAAACTATAACAAGAACTGAAAAAGTAGCAGAAGTATGGAGATCATACTGCCAGAAGCTTTATAAAGATGATGCACAAACATCTATGGGAAATGACAACACGATAACTACAAATGTAACTGTAACCTATGTACCGTTGCGGCCAACTCAAAGTGCACGGCAGATTTTTAGCTTGTAATACGATATTCTAATCACAGACGTCGAGTTTTGACGTTTACGTTTGTCATCAACTGTCATAGAACTGAAAACTCGGAAAATTCCCAGACATTTGTCAGAAGCAGAGAAAATGCGAGCTATTTATTACAAAACTGGAAGAGAACTGGTCGCTGAGTCGAGTCGCAACAGATTTGCATGTGAGCAAGAGCTGCACTTTCAAAATTAAAAATCGTTGGCAGCAAAGACTTCTGCAAGAAAAGTTTTTTTAGCACCAGAGAACAAAAAATGAAGAGTACAATTTGCAACTGACTATTTGAATGAGATCGACGACTTTTGGAACACGACTGTTTTCTCAGGTGAAAGGGTATTTCAATCATTTACCAATTGACGATTAAGGGTGTGTAGACCACAAAATTCAATATTTGAGGAGCAATATTATGTTCAACCCTTAAGGAGTAGTGAATGATTCTCTGTAAACGTATGGGGATGGATCAATGCTCACGGATCTTGGGCATGCTATAGAATTAATGGTCGACTGAATGCTGAAAATGATCGCAACATTTTGCAAAATGTGATGCTGCCGTCTGTAAGAGAGGTCTTTCCTAATCAATTTACTTTTCAACAGGCAATATATTACCTAATTAATTAATTTTGTTTATGTTAACGTAATTGATAACAATATTTTCACAGGATAACTGTCCTGCGCATACAGCAATGGTTGTTCATTGATGGTTTGATGAGAATAATATCAATTTATTACCATGGCCTGCAAGAAGTCCGGACTTGAATCCCATAGAAAATGTTTGGGGCTATTTAACTACAAAAATTTATACCGGGGATTTTGCATCAAACGAAACCGATTAATTATGGGAAAGAATAAGAAATGCTTGGAAGGAACTGAGAGAAGGATACAATATGGAAACATTGGTCAACTCTATACGAAACAAACTGCAAAGCGTAGTAGCAATTGAATACTGATACATATTTATTAAATACTTACATATTATTGTATAGTTTGTTCACTTGTAAAACTTTGCTACAATACAAACATTAAAAAAGTAATACCTATTCTTATAATCACGAGCAACGCCACTGGAGAAACCCCCATTTAATAAGCCGAAAAATCGCAAAAATAACCATAGTAACAAAAAACAGTGCACTTTGAGGTGTCCGTAACTGTACAGTGTTAGCCGCGGCTGAGGTAACAGCTAGCTCAGACAGCGCATAGTTTTTACGGTAACAACAAATTACGTATTAAAAATGACCAATTGTAGCAAATGTAATAGTGGTCCTGTAGTGGAAAACGACAGAATATGCTGTGATTTATGTAAATTGCTATTCCACACCACATGTGCTGCATTATCTAGGCAAGAAGCAATCTGTGTGAAGGCTGCTAAAAGATGAATTACATTCTTTTGTGAAAACTGCGATATTCGCAAAATGTTGATGGATCTAAAAATTGTTGTACAGGGTTATTCATTATAAATTACCCACCCCTTATCATCGTTATTATTGCCTATAGAAAAAAAAGTTTTAAATAAAAGTTATGTGGTTATAACTGAATTTTGTTAAAATGCTATCAAAAGTACAGTGGCGTGCATAATTAAGGGGATACAAAAAAGTAATATATTTTTTTAAATGGAACACCCTGTATATTATTAAATTTTTGGAATGATCTTTCTTTCCTGATTTCAAAAATATACCATATGTTACCCCTACAGTTGGACGATTTGGATACAACACCCTGTATGCTCTTTTTGCTGCACGTTTATTTTTGTTATTTTCTATATAACAAGTAAATATTTGAACTTTTTCTTCCTCACTATAAACCATTTTGATTATTTCATTAAAGAAATGTCACTTATCAAACAAAGTAGTTGTTATTTTCATAGCTTACTTTAATAATGTTCATGATATTCGACGTTTAATAACTCAAAAACGGTATAAGGTAGGGGTAACATATGGTATATTTTTGAAATCAGGAAAGAAAGATCATTCCAAAAATTTAATAATATACAGGGTGTTCCATTTAAAAAAATATATTACTTTTTTGTATCCCCTTAACTATGCACGCCACTGTACTTTTGATAGCATTTTAACAAAATTCAGTTATAACCACATAACTTTTATTTAAAACTTTTTTTTCTATAGGCAATAATAACGATGATAAGGGGTGGGTAATTTATAATGAATAACCCTGTACAACAACTACAAACGGATACGAATATTATCAAAAAAGGAGCAGACACCAAAAGCAGAAATGTGAGCCATGATTGTAACATTGAAACTATAATGCTCGAGGTTCATGACTGTCAAGAAAGAAGTAAAAATGTTATTGTGTACAAAGTTACGGAGTCGCAGGATGCAAATGTCGATATTCGAAGTGATCAAGACAAAAAAGAAATAATTGGTGCATTTTCACCAATAATGAAACTAAATAACCCCGACTTGAAAGTATTTCGTATTGGCAAAAAGCGAGATGGAATTATAAGACCCTTGAAAGTAATACTAAAGGACAGGAGTATGGCTCTGAATATACTGAAGAAATAAACAAAAATTTACTAAATACAAATTGCAATCGGATAAAACAAAGATGGAACAGGAACTATACAAAAAGGAGCAAGACGAATTAAAAAAGCGTTTACTTTAGATGGAGGTGAAGTGAATTTAGTGATAAAATACATTAGAGGCATACCCACTATAGTGTCAAAAAACTAAAAAATGTGTCATGTGGCGAGATAAAAAGTAGATTGCGAGTTGTAATAGTAGATTATGCAATAAGGGAGAGAAATGCGTTATTTTGCTGAGGTGCAATTTCCGACTCGAGGGCGAAGCAGGAAGATTAAAAACGAAAAATCCGTTTTTTAAACGTCATTTATTGACATTTTAGTTACAATTATTTTAAAATTAGTAACCTATGGTAAATTATAAAGTTGGTGGCACTGTAAGTCATTATGACAGGAGCTCACAATTATGTCAAATTCGAGGTTAGCAGGTTAGTTTTTGCGTCAGTTTGTGTCAAAACTGACGCAAAACCTAACCTGATAACCTCGAATTTGGCATAATTGTTGTGTCAGTCATAATGAAAACTCCATAGGGAAATTTTTGTCTTATTTAGTCTCTAGGGAGCAAATGTTCTACTTCTGTCACAATTTTGATGCTATAGAAACGGACTTCTACTCCCGATCGTGGAAAAATGATCATTTTATAATGTATACAAATATTCAAAGTTTATTGGCTACCATAAAAGTGCATTAGAAGTTTATATATACAAAAATAACCCATTAATTATTTGTCTAAGTGAAGTACGTGTAACAGATGATATTATGGACAAGGATATTGATATAGATGGTTATAAATATTGCATTTGTTTATCAGAAAGTAGATTTACAGGAGGTGTCATAGTTTATGTGAAATCTGAATTAACATTGACGGAAGTATTAAACCATGTAATCCAAAAAAAAAACTGCTGGATGATAGGAATTTCTCTTAAAGTAAACGACTAGAAGTATACGATATTAGTGGTATATCATTCCCCAAATGCTTCGCATGGACTTTTCTTAAGCTAGTTGGAAGAATGTATAGAAAATCTACTGAAAAACAATACCTACCTTGTTGATCATCGGATATTTTAATATAGATTATGGCAGTAATACTTATTATGGTCGCAAAGTTAAAGAAATACTAACAAACTTGGGCTTAAGACAATTGGTTACTGAAAAAACACGTTTAACACATGAAAGTGCAACTCTAATTGATTATATCATATCTAACAACTATAGTATAAAACATTCAAATACATGTATAAATAAAAAAACAGATCATAACATACTAAAGGTAATGATGGAGAAACAAACCCAAAAAAAAATAGAAATGCTAAAAATAAGATGTTATCAAAATTTGCATACAGACGAGTTCAGAAACTGGTTGTTGGATCATTATTGGGATGGAACATGCTCAGCTGTAAACCAAGTTAGCATGGATTTTGTACAAATTATTCTAGAAGGCCTTGATAAATTTTGTCCATTTAAAATTCGCAAGAAAACAAACAACAGCTTCCCTAGGAAATGGATAACAACTGAAATACTGGATGAAATCATATATCTAATACTTACAATGAAATGGCAAAAAGGTGCAGCTTTGAGAGCTTATTAAGAATCCATTTTCAAATTTTACTTGTCATGGTCCACTTGTCTAAAATTAAAAAAAAAACAAAATCTCCTAATTTCTTTTATATTCCGTAACTTTTTTGTTACTTAAGATATTGAGATGCTATTTGAACTAATTTACATGGTAATTTAAATACATTTATTGGCACTTAATAAAACCAATTTTATTTGTGCAAATTTTTAGTAATCTAACCTAACCTCAAAATTTTAAATTGGTACCGTGCAATTTTTTTGGCCCTTTTAAGAGTGGATTTTTTTCTGAATGCAATGATGTATTACATGATATGGAAACTTCTTTAAAATTTTGAAAAACTAAGCTTATTCTTTTTACAGGCAGAAATCACTAGTGCCATGATCACAATAATTTTGTTTTTTATTTATTACGTTATCTGTGAAATTATGCTTCGAAACAAAAAGCATGCTTATCATCATACGCGCCTTCCAGTAGTGTCAGTGTGTTCCGTATGTTTGACGTGTAAGTGCTACGTTCTTGTAGCACTTGATATACGCACAAAATGCATCATATTTTCAAAATTTTCCATTATAAGTTGAAGTAATGACACTCACACTTCAAAAAACAAAGTTATTGTGATCATAGCACTAGTGATTTCTGCATGTAAAAAGAATAAGCTCAGTTTTGCAAAATTTAGAAAAAGTTTCCATATCATGTAATACATCATTGCATTCAGACAAAAATCCTCTCTTAAAAGGGCCGAAAAAATTGCACAGTACCAATTTAAAATTTTGAAGTTAGGTTAGATTACTAAAAATTTACACAAATAAAATTGGTTTTATTAAGTGCCAATAAAAGTATTTAAATTACCATGCAAATTACATTTATTACATTTTTAATGCGTATTGATGTGAGATAGGTGATTTTCCAGTTGAATACTTCTAAAGTGGGCTTCTCTTGTTTTTTTTCTATTTTTTTTATTGACTCCTATTTTAAATAGAACACCCAGTATATTATTAGATTTTTGAATTCAGCTTAAAATTTTAGAGGAAATTTGTCTCTTCAACTAACGCTCTATTTTGTACCGTTTTCATAGAATTTGTAATTTTTTAAAATTTTTGACATGCTTAAAAATTAAAAATGAAATTTTTGGCTAATTATAAGATCACTGTAAAAGGAAGTTGTGTGAGTGTATCACACCAGATTTTTATCTATGGACCTGCTGCTCGGGTGCCGTACATCCCTTGCACCACCGCTTAGTGTTCCTTTACGCTTCAAAAGCTAAATAGTAACTCCGTACTGTACTTTGTGATGTAACCTGATCAATTATAAGTAAGGTTACATTGTCGAAATATCCAATTCCTATTTCTAAAAGTGATCAAATGATAAGCACATTGCTATTGCTTAGTCTTGAAGAATACATTCACGCACTTATTTTTTATTTAAATTCGCGCGCATATTTCATATTTAAGAAACAACAGCACTACCAATCTCTAATTTAAAAATCACCTTACTAATACTAGGGTAATTTTTATTTAGCCAACATAGGTCAACAGGTGTTGGGTGGGAGCTGGTTTTTTTAAAATTTGCTTCCGACTAATAAGGTGAGTATTGCTTTTGAATAAATTTTGAAAGTC
Organism: Agriotes lineatus; assembly: GCA_940337035.1. Classification (NCBI taxonomy): domain Eukaryota; kingdom Metazoa; phylum Arthropoda; class Insecta; order Coleoptera; family Elateridae; genus Agriotes; species Agriotes lineatus. The sequence goes on from CALNHX010000198.1 coordinate 340,773, forward strand.
AGTTATTAAATTATCAACCTTTACCTTCAATCGGTGGAAAATCACTACTTTTCGACCGCCGGCATGGAAACGAATTTTCGCCGCCTTGTATTATTTGATTAACATCAGCTTAGTTTTGAAGAACTGTCAATAGAAACCCATTTTTCCAATTCTTATTTAGAGTAGAATGGTTGTGAATAAAATAGTATACATTACCACTGTGGAAGTACAGTCTCACCGTATAACTAAACTCTGCGCTTGGCGCTTCTGTAATCGATCTTAGTTCTCGGCTGTAATGAAATATTTTCCACATCGGTACGTAATTATTGTTGTTACAAGCTATACGATATATATTTAAACTTTTCCTTCAATATTTAACAATTTAGTGCAATATCTGGAGCATTGTTCCATCATTTGTAACCTGCTGTCATTGTGAGGTTAGAGGTACAAGTTATAATTTTTTTACTTAACAATTTCATCTTGTGTAAATTCAATATTGTCTTTATAATAAGAAATTCTCCCTTATTCTAGACTGGCTAACATGGCAGATAGTTCTACAGGACCCAAAGTTCTACAGACACGTCGAGCTGTGTTCGCTGCATCTCACCGATTGCACAGGTAGAACAATGTCGTTTTAATATTATTCTGGTAGGTAGCTAATTGAAAATGTTACAGCATTCATTTATCAGATGAGGAGAATGCACAAGTATATGGAAAGTGTAACCATCCCAATGGTCATGGACATAATTATGTTGGTAGGTGGTACTTGTGTATATCGTTGATATAAATTATTAAAATGTATTAATGTTTCTAGTTGAAGTAACTTTACTTGGAAGGGTTGATCCTAGAACTGGAATGGTTTTAAATATGACTGAACTGAAAGGTTATATCAAGCATGCTGTTATGGATACGATGGACCACAAAAATTTAGACAAAGACGTAGATTTTTTCCATGATCATCCCAGTACTGTGGAGAACGTAGCCATATTCATATGGAACACAATGAAAAAAGTTATGGCAAATCCAGATTTGCTTCATTCCGTTAAAGTTTATGAGACTGAAAATAATATAGTAGTTTTCAAGGGTGATTATGCTACCTGCACCCGTGATTGAAAACCATTCCGTTATTGTTATTTTTACAGTTAGTTGAATGCATCTAAATCTTGACAAAACGTGATCTGTAGCGTTGCTAATCTGCATGATGCAAGGGTTTGGTCAATAAATATTAAATTAATGTGTATTTCTATAAAAACGTGTTGGCACTTTCACCTTATTACAAATAAACGTGCCCCAATCTTATTTTATTTTCATAAAACAACACAAAAAAGCCAGTGTTTATAACTGTTTCGCATAATGTTTGAAGTTATTGAATGTGTATTTTGTATTTATGGATACCATGTGGTGATATTTCAAGTATAAGTTTAATCTAATGCAACATGTTTATATCATGATGTGATTTTTTGGACCTTAGCCACTATTTTATAACAGGATTGAGATGTATTCAGTGCTACTACATAGCTGTGTTAATTAGAATTTTAAGTAAGGTTGATGTATAGATAACATATGTACTTATATTTTTGTTAAATAAATATGTTTGACGTTTTGCTAAATTATCCTGGTATATATTTTGTGTGCTATAGCGCTGCCGTTTTTACTCGGGCAAGCAAACAATATCAAGTTTACAATTTCTAATGCACTTTGTGGAGTTACAAAAACTGAAATTGCTATTCTTATTAATATTGCTATTACTGTTTTGATATTTTCCTTATTTAAATATCAAATTATTGCTAGTGTAAGGAAGTTTATGGTAAAGCTATGACTGATATTTCAGTTACAAAATGACTACATTTACACGGTCCGCTAACACCGGTGTTGCAACATCGGTTGTTGTTAACACCGGTGTAAATGGGGTTTAATGCCGGTTTTACTAGAACCGGTTTACTAACGCTACACCACTTCGCCAAGAGGCGTGACGTTAGTAAGCGGGTGTAAATGGATACTTTCGACTTACACCCGTTTTGAAACGGGGCTACCAACATAATTGTAGACGGTTGGTTGTTCTGAGTCGCAGTTGTCAACCACACCAACGTCACTTCGTTGAATTGTATCAGCTGTGTTATTAATCTTGTAGGTTATAGCGGTTATGTTTATAATTTTATAATAACAGACGGCATCTGACAGAGTTACAGATGGAAAATATCGAAGCAGTTGGTCACACTACGACGAGGTTTTAGATAACACCGACGTACACTTTAACGCCTATACAACACCCCTTGTGTAAACGCACGTTTTACACGAGTTTTAATAACAACGGTTTAAATAACACCAGCGTTAAATTACCGTGTAAATGTAGTCAAATGATATATTTTTTTCTTAAATCCTAAAATTTAAAAAACAATGCCAGAAGATTGTTAACCAATTGTTGAATTACAGTAATGGTCAATTTCATTTGTTAAACTGATCTTCAAATTAACAGGGAGTTAGGACAACGCTGTTTATCCGTATCCGTATTGTAATACGTTTGCCTCCGCCCACTTTACGTATCTTTGTGCGGATACGTTTAACCTTGACGATAAACCGACGTAAGAAACTCAACGTTACGCCTGGCGTATTTGAGATTCGAACACTGGTGTTTGGCAGAAAGTGAGGTTCAGTTTGAAAAGTGTCCCAACTAGAGATCTCGTATACGTATCCGTACCAAACATACTAATATGGATACGGATAAACAGTGTTTGCCCTAACTCCCTAACATTAAATTTATTTATTTAGACTACAAAATGGTTTAAAGATTAATATTACAAGTTTAAATAAATTACAAATTGTAGGTGTTGAATTTAATGCTGCTTATTATATTAACTTAATTTTCAACCAAACAATAAATTAATACAAAAACAAACTGCTAATCAAATTAATATTTATACTCATATATGTATTAAAATATATGTTTATACTCCATTTACATTTACTTGACATCTGCACTGTCAAACTGACATTATGTTGGCATCACTGCTATTTTTCAAATTTTAACAATTAAATTACTGTACAGTCTAATAAAAAACACATTATTTTTGAGGTATAGTCAAGACATTTTTAAAAAATTTGACACTGACAGTGCAGATGTCAAGTAAATGGAGTATATGTTGCATTAAATAATGAAATGTTAGTTAATTTTCAAACTGAATTGTATGTATGTATAATCTGTTACCTCATTTACCGAACATGTTTAAAAAAATGTTGAAGAAGTAAATATAGACCCTTAACCAGAATTTCAAAAGTTATATAAAATTTTTGATACTGACTAAACTGTTAAGTATTAACACATAGACCGCCAAGCGGCATGTAAGCTGTGCTGTGCCATCCTTTCCTTTACTTTGCATGGCACACCACTCGTGCTGCGGTTTTGCAACATCGGTTTTGTTGCATGGCATTGTATTCGTGAAACAGAGCCTATTTATTTATATGAACATTTCAAATAGGTGACCTGCTGGACCAGAATGTGTAACTAATGCTTTAATGCAGTAGTATACAGGGTGGTATAGTAATAGATATTTATGCATTAAGATTAAGGGAGATATGAATATCGTCAGTGAAGTAACAATACCTCCTATCTGACAAAATTTTCAAAATTGCGATTTATACAGCAATCGATTCCTAACTTTACTGCGCATAATTTCAATAGCTTCTATGTGCAGATAATGTGAAAATGTCAGCAAAACAGGAAAAAGCAATACCTCCTATCTTGAAATTTTAACTTCAATACCTCCTATCTCTATAGCATTGTATGTGTCAAACGACGCAAATGCCTGTAGCGGCAATCCGTTTTTACCCTCTCCTGTAAAATTTAGGTAAAGGGAGATAGGAGGTATTGTTACTTCACTGACGATATGTTTTTCCATGAGGTTGACATGTGTTACAGACGAAAACTCCTTTCCTAGCACTTCGCTATGTAACTAAAGGACTCTTCTTGTCAAATTTCAAGTTCCTGGTAACAAGGATTATTACGGATCTACGTTGTTGAGTTGGTGCTTTATCTTTTATACATATAGATTATAACGGAACTTCCCCTTGTGGGTGAAATTTCTAAAAACCTTTTCTACCTCATTTTATTCTAAAATGCACTCATAAAAAACAAATCAAAATTTAACCCCCTACCCCTTTTCAGTTTTGCGTCTTTTTTGTCCCTGTAGGGGTAATATTTAAAAAACCCTTGATTGATTGATTGAATTATGAGTTGATGACAGGGTTAGGAGCCTAGAACACTGCAGCCTTAGGCTTATTGTGTTACTCATCATATCACATTATTCAGTGAAAAGTTTTGCCGCCTTTATTAGGTTTAGTAACGTTTTCACTAGGTTTTCTCTAATTAGAGTTTCTCTTGTATTGGCTCCACCCAGGAGCGAATGTCTCCACCGGGCGAGGGCTTCACAGTCAAAAATAATATGAGAGGCTGTTTCGTCCTCTTCATTACATAGTCTGCATATGGGTTCCTCATTTAGGATGCCCATTGTATGCATGTGCTTGCGTGGGTTACAGTGTCCAGTTATCAGTCCTGTCACTTGCCTGATTTGGTGTCTGCTTAGTCGCAGTACATCATCTGTTAGTTTTTTAGATGGTGTTTTTAGCATGGTCTTGCTGTGTCTTAATCCATCCACATGGTTCCAGTGGTTATGGTGCGATCTTTTTATCCACCCAGCCAACCAGCCACGAGCAGAGGTTTTAGAAATTCCAAATACTGGTTCAGGACCATTAAATGCTATTTCTGTTCCCTCTTTTGCGAGGGCATCAGCTTTTTCATTGCCTTTTATCCCCTTATGGCCCGGAACCCACATGAGGGTTACTTTGTTGTGGTTTGCCAGGGTTATTAGATTTTGAAGGCAGTCCCAGACTAGTTTCGAGTTAATCCGGTAGCTAGCTAGGGCCTTTATGGCAGCCTGGCTATCAGTTAGGACAAGGATATCTTTGCCTTGATAGTTCCTCTTTATGTTTTCCTGTAGACAAATGTCTATGGCATGAGTTTCAGCTTGGAATACTGTTGCGTGCTTCCCCAAAGATGCACAGGCTTCAAAATGGGGAGATTCCCCATATATCCCAGCTCCAGTACCGCTATCAGTTTTGGATCCGTCTGTATACCAGACTGGTTTTCCTTCCTGACCACGTCTTTGTGCCAGCCCTTCGTTCCATTCTAGCTGAATGTGAAAGGGTTTGTTAAGGTTATGCCTGATAGGCATTGTGTCACTACTCATTTCTAGTAATGGATTAGTGATATTGCTGGTTATTCTGGTATGACCAGAGACAAAACTGGTTTGCCAGTTGCCATTATAGTTCAGTCTATACGCCGCCATCCTTGCCTCTGCCTTGATTATGATATCTAGGGGAGGAAGGCTTAGCAGGGTTTCCATAGCTGCAGTTGGAGTGCTTCTCATCACCCCTGTTATACATAGGCAAGCCAGCCTTTGGAGTTTGGAAAGCTCCAGTTTGGCTTGCTTTTGTTCTACTTTTGGCCACCAGGTCAGCGATCCGTAGGATACCATAGGTCTCACCACAGCAGTGTACAGCCAGTGTACCGTGCTTGGCTTAAGTCCCCAGGTTTTGCCCACTGCACGCTTTGTTGCCATAATAGTTCTTTTGCCTTTATGTGCAATTTTTTGAATGTGTGAGCTCCAGGTTAACTTAGCATCCAGGATTATGCCCAGATATTTAGCTTCTTGGCTCACTTGCAATTGTTCATTGAAGAGGTTTGGCAGTTTTAGCCTGTCCAATTTCCTTATTCTAGTAAATGGAACCAGTACCGTTTTCTGCGGATTTACCCTTAGGCTCTCTTTGGTGCACCACCTCTCCACAATTCTTAGAGCTTTTTGCATAATCTCTGAGACTGTGTTATCAAATTTCCCCGAGATGAGTATCGCCAGATCATCGGCATACCCCTGGGTATAGTAACCTTCCCTATTTAGTTCGACTAAGAGCTCATCCACTACCAGGTTCCACAACAGGGGTGACAAAACTTCCCCCTGTGGGCATCCTTTGGCAGCTTCCACCTCCATTGTCTCACCAGAAAGGGTTGATTGTATTTTCCTGTCATGGAGCATGTTACTGATCCACTTGCAGATGGTGTCTTCTACCCCCACGGTTTCTTACTGCAGCTATCATTGACACGAAGGAGGTATGGTCAAAGGCTCCCTCAATGTCAATAAAAACTGTCAGTGCAATTTCTTGGTAGTTAATTGCCTCCTCAATTCTCCGCACTAGTTGGTGGAGAGCAGTTTCGCATGATTTCCCCGATTGATATGCATGTTGATGGGGATGAAATAGGCTTCCTGAGGGAAAGCTCTCTCTGATATGTCTTTCAATCAGTTTCTCTATCAACTTTAACATAAAGGAAGATAGATTGATAGGTCTATATGACTTCGCCTGAGAAGAGTCTCTTCCAGGTTTGGGTATGAAGACAATTCTAGATTGTTTCCAGACAGACGGGATGTATCCCGTTGCCAGGCTTGCTCTTAGTAGTCTACAAAGCTTTGGTGTGAGGATCTCTTTCCCTTGTTGTAGAAGCACAGGTATTATGCCATCAGGACCAGAAGCTTTGTATGGGTTTAACGAATCTATGGCCCATTCAATACTTTTGTGGGTAACGATTTTGTTTGAAATTTGCCAGTCCGTTTTTTCAGCCCTTATAATCGGGTTAATGAGGTTTGGCTGATGCTCGTCTGCAGGATAAACCGCATGTGAGTCTGGAAAGTGTGCTTGAAGAAGAAGCTCCAAGGTTTCTTTACTTGTTTCCGTGAATTTCCCATTTGGCTTTAGGATTGTGCCAACGGGTTCCACAGGATCTTTAGCCAGAATCCTCTGGAGTCGTGCTGCTTCAGAAGTGTTTTCAACTTCTTGACAGAAGTTCCTCCAGGAGTCTCTTTTGGCTTTGCGTATTTGTTTATTATACTCGGTCAGGGATTGATAATAGTTATCCCATTCACCGGTTCTTTTCGCCTTGTTGAAGAGTTTGCGTGTGTTTTTTCTTTGTAGTGCTAGATCCGAGTTCCACCAACTAACATCTTTGTTGGTGGCTCGTCCCTTACACCCCTTTCTATATATTTTAAAAATACATCTAGGTATATGCCAAAAAGAATGTTCTAACTCAATAAACATAGGAGATACGAAGGGTTCTTTAATTCACCCCCAATCCAGATTTGCACATTTAGGGGTTGATTAGGGCACAATCCTAAAATACGTTTGATAATCTTTGCAAGCAAACACCAAATCGATATCATCGGGTGTAAGAGATATTGAGGAATTCATGAAACATATTTTACCCCTTTTCACCCCCTTAGGGATCAAATTTCAAAAAATCCCTTCTTAGCACTACCTTACGTAAGAAACTGAACCTTCCACCCAAATTTCAAGTTTTTAGTACCAGTGGTTTCGGCTCTGCGTTGATTAGTCAGGGTTGTGACTTTCCTTTATATACAGAAGATTGTCCGAAATCTGTTTTGAACATAAGAAATTAATGAGTGCGACAAGGAAGGCATAAACATAATTAGTACCTAAGTAGCAAAGATAGAATGTAATCAAGGCTAGGTAAATTTTTAAAATAAATTTAGTCAATGAAACAAACAAACACTTCTGTCAAATATTTTATCTGTTATTATAGTTATTAAGGTACTAAGGGCATTATGAGTAAAATAAGAGCCCAAGATTGTTGTGTACTAACCGAGGGCTTTGGCCCGAGGTGTGTACAACAATCGCGGGCTCTTAGCTCATAATGCCCGTGGTGCCTTCAAGGTTTTATGTCCTACCAATTTTCTTACCTAATTCATATTCATATAATTACTATGATATAGTATTTAAGATCGATCTAGTTAGCTGATCGAAGTTAGATTTGTGACATTAGCTGAGCTGTCATTAATTTTCATTGTGACAGTGGTGCATAATACAGTTGTATCCATGGAAACAAATGCTGTTAATTTTTCATAATAACTCTAGTGTTCTTCTGAAGAAAATCGTACGACACTCACTAATGACCAACAGAAAAAATAGTTCACGAGCCATAACCAAGACAACAACAAAATTTCATGGAAATTTTTTGTAGGTAGACTAACCTAACTGTGATTAATAAGTGGAAATTTTTTGACATTCACTATTGTTAATATGTTGGTGACACTGTAAGTCTAAGTCAAATTCGATGTTAGCAGGTTAGGTTTTGCGTCAGTTTTGACACAGACTGACGCAAAACCTGACCTGCTAACCTCAAATTTGACATATACTTGCAGTGTTACCAACATATTAACAACTTACTATGGATACATTTTTGATATCACTTGATATTTTATTTTCGAGTAAAATTTAAATTTTACTTTTTATGGCCGTGTCGCTACGATTTTCTTGCCGAATCTGCATTCTAGCATTAATTCATGTCCGGTAATTTTCTTATCGTGCACAGAACAACGTAATCGGCCCTCGCGTACCGCTCGTGCCGATTAATACGTTGTTACTGTGCACTCTAAAAAATTACCGGAAAGAATTAATGCTCTTATGAGATTATAAGTGAAAATAATTGCCCTGGAGCGTTATTTTGTATCTAAGATACCTTAAAATAGAGTCATTTAAGGTAGGACATAAATAATAAAAAATAGTATATTTAGACCTCTCTTGATACTCTTTTAATGACATAAAATATTTGACAGAAGTGTTTGTTTGTTTCATTGACTTAATTTTAATTTAAAAATCTGGTGTGATACACGCACACAACTTCCTTTTACAGTGATCTTATAATTAGCAAAAAATTTGATTTTTTATGTTTAAGCATTTGTAAAAAATTATCAAAAATGACAAATTCTACAAAATAGAGTGTTAGTTGAAGAGACAAATTTTCTCTAGAATTTTAAGCTGAATTAAAAAATTTAATAATATACTGGGTGTTCTATTTAAAATAGGAGTTAATAAAAAAAATTGAAAAAAAAACCATTTTAGAAGTACTCAACTGGAAAATCTCCTATCTCACATTCATACACATTAAAAATGTAATAAAAATGTGAAGTTTGAAAAAAATCGTTAAAGCCGTTTTTGAAAAACTAAAAATCACAAGAGTAAACACCTACTTTCGGTTAAAAATACGTTTTTTGGGTTCAGGGGACTCTCAAACGTGAAGATCTGTTGATAACTCAATTTCGAATTTTTGGGGTACCTAAATCCAATACTTGATTTATTGTAAAAGGAAGTAATAAAAATTTACCTAGCATGACTACATTCTATCTTTGTCCTGCTACTCATTTTGTTTATATTGTTCTCGTCGCACTCATTAATTTCCTATGTTTAAAACGAATTTCGGACAATCTGTATATATAGATTATTCACGATGATAAAGTTACATTTTATCTACGAGTGAATCGTTTAACGTCGGAAGTTAATGATTCAAGAGTGGATAGTAATAACTTTATCGTCGTGTATAATACAAAATTTTGTTGTAACTTTAACAATTTCAAAAGAAAATAAGGAAAGTCAATCAAATTTTAAAATCTCAGTAGCTAGATTGGGTTGCTAGGATAATACGAAGCTATAATACTTAATTTAAATAAAAGTTAGAAAATTAAGTTATTTTTTCTACGACCACCACTAAAAGTAGGCCTTTTAGCGCTAGCTTTTTTCACTAAAAGTGACGTTTTATAATTTAGCGTGTTTAAAGAAATCAGTTGTTTACTTTTAGCACATATGTTATAAAGTGAAGTGAGGTTATAAAACTACAATTTCGAACTGGAAGTGAAGTTGTAAAGTTATTCTAGTTGCTTCTTGCGTTACAGGTAAAGTGTTTTTGAAATAATTAAAGCGTAATGTAATGAATAGTCAGATGTGTAGTATTAATAATTATTTTTGATAACTGACTTTGACAGTACTGGCTCCACAAACATTCACCTGCGCGCCAATGCCCTCTCTTTATTATGACATAAATTATAACTGTCATAGAGGCAAACCTTTATTAAATTGGCATTTATGGATTAATAACAGTAAATTTAAAATCGTAGAAAAGATATTGTATGCAACTCGTGCTAAAAGTGCATAAATCTCAACTTTTAGCACTTGTTGCATACAATACCCTGCTCGTAGGTGATTCTGCACGGATTTCCTGCTGGAGGCGGTGCCCTTGCTGCAAATGTTGACGGTGGCCCTCTTGGAGACCCTGCCGACATCTTGGAGTACAGGTCTCTGGCTCGGGATGCTTACTTTTACCGGGAACGAAGCTGGAAAATTCCAGTTGAAATGGCTGTCGATGTCCTCGGAATGACATCGTAGAATTTTCAATTTTGTTTATGGTGTAAAGCTTCACAAACGCTCTCATATGAACACTAGGACATGGGCAATAAAATGCAATCATTTTTAATGGTTAAAATGCTCGTTTATTATTATAAATTCTTAATTAAAAGTGGAGCAAAAATCTTACAAACTTCAAGTCAAATTAATTTCAATTGTTCTTTTTTTTTATTAAACAATCTAGCATGAGGTTGCTAAGTTACGGAAATAAGTTTTGATACAAAAAGATTATAAAAGGAATAAAGTTTGATACATTATATTTAAATTTATTAAATCGAAATTATTGTCTTTTCCCTTATAATTAAAATTGTCTCTTGCGATTGCACACACAAACGTTATTTTAAAGAGTCACTGCTCTGCTCTGTTTCGCTTTGTTTTTAAATGCACTAATTATTGAGTTTCGCACTTTCATGGCTCTCGCCACAATCTGTTGCCAATATTTAGCAATTGCTCTCTTGCAAATTCTTGCTATTTATTTATTTCGCACTCAGCCAACAGCCGTTAGGCCAATTATAGGCGTCGCTGTGCATTTATGGGGACTTCCAACCCCACTAACGACAGTCATGATGTTGTTATGACCGCCGGGACCAACTATTTCCGTGACAGCCGTATCACGAGGCACCGAGAGATACAGCCGTGGAACTCCCATCCAAGTTCTGACCAGAAAGAGCTGCTTCATATCGGTTTACCTTTCTGCTATGCTCACAATTTTTCACCATCTTATGCTTTGACTCAATAAACTTACGCTCCATTAAAATTGCAGCCAACAAACCATCTGCGTTAAATACATTTTATGCGGTTTGGCTTTGCATGTGCACAAACCTTTCATTTTAAATTATATTAATACACAAGCCAGTTCAAAACCTCCTGAACATGCTTTGTCTTAGCGTGCCTTTCTCTACTAATTATTGGTTTTTGCATCTCATTATCAATGCATTTATTATTTTACTTTTGTTTAACATTACAGTTATTTAAAATATCTCAACTCTGTGCTTATTGAATCAGTCAATTATCCTGCACTGCAGTCAGAGCGAAGTCATGGGCTTAATACCACTTCAATATATATTTTAAAAATTACTAATTTTTAAATTTAGCTGCAGGTGAGATCACATCGGTGGGACAGGCTGCAAAGTTGACGAGAACAATGTTGACATTACCTGGTGCATCTCTGGAGATCACTGAAGAACCAATATCAGGTATAATTTTACTTGGGATTTTTTTAAATTTCAAACCTGAATTTGGCAAGAGCAAATAATTGGCATAGAATATGAAGTCATTAAAATCAAATACGTACCTGTTGCCAGCAGATATTCAATTTGAGGTCAAATTTTTTTGCTAAGGTCATCTTATGACCTATTTAAGCACAGTTCTAGAATTTACTACTTTTTGTTTTAAGAAGATGCTTAAAATCAACTTTAAAAAGGGTAGATTTCAAAGTTTACTTTTTTGTAGTGTTTTGTCTTTCCATTTTTACAAAATAGCTCTTAGTGTAAGTGTATCTATGTCACTTTGAAGCATTATAAATTATGAGGAAAAACAAGACAGCCATATTTGTCAATAGTAAACAGGGAAAACATTAACTGGAGCTGAGAAGGCTGTAATATGCCAACAGGGCTGATTTACAGTAAAATCTTCCAAATTTGTATTTTGTTCCACTGTAAAAGGAAGTTGTGTGAGTGTATCACACCAGATTTTTTGTCCGTTTATGCAAAATAGTTTTAACACACAAACTACCTCTGTTAGAAATGCAATTGTTGATCACAAACGATTATCCTGTATAAAATTTTATTTAAAAATTATATTTCATACTTAAAAATTATTACATTTACGTATTTTACACCACCATAATATAAAATATAAAATTATTATCAGATCTTAGTTACAATTTTTGTGTAAGTCATTAAAAATGTCTATATCTTTTTTACATAGAATTAATGTATTACACAATTAGTAGGAAAAGTAATATACTTCTGGACGAGGCGTTGGCCGAGTCAAGCTACCACAGGAGACAGGAAGTCCACTTTTCCTATACTAGTAGTTCATCATCATCAACCGATTATGTCTGAGTAAACGGTGGACTAATGTGGTTGGTACTGATACATTAAGAAATTCGCTAAAATTATAAAAGACATGAATATTTTACCATAATTTACTAGAAATAATAATTAGCAAAGATAACATCATAAGTTGTAGGATTACCGCAATTCTAAATAGCTAACATATCAATTCTACATCAAATATTCAATAACATACACAGCACTGACACAAAAAAAATACTTAGGACAATGAAGCGTTTTTAAAAAATATCGCAAATTTGGTGACAGAAATGGTGCAATAAAATTTAAACAGATTTTTGAGGAATATAAAAGAAGCTTTCAAGAGATAGAAAAAAATGTTGATCTATTGTCTATCAAAAATAAGAAGCTACCCGAGGAAAACAAAAAACTATCAATGGTTTTAGATACATTACAACAGTATTTTAGAAAAATTCTCTGCATGTATTTGGGATGAAGGAACAAACCAATGAAAATATTGATAGTAAATTGCTGAGAGTTTTTAAGAAAAATCTGGGAATTCATATGAAGATAACATCCATAGATAGATGTCATTATGTTGTGACGTTAGCTCCGGCCGAAATTATTATTTCTACGCATTGGAATGCGTTCAAATTTCGTCCCGCTAAAATTTCGTCACATTCACCTAGAAAACATCGCCAAAGTGCGAGAAACATAATAACACGGCGTAATCATCGTTCTGCGCCCGCATCGACAAGACGTCGTTCGGGGCATCCCTCCCAAATTTCCAGCACTGATAAACAGTATGGTATTGTATAAATAGAAAGCGCCCGCGGTTAGAGCAGCTTGCGTCCACCGTCCCTGAACAGCGTCTCGCTCTAGGTCTTCCGGGACCTAGTTCCTGAAACCGGTCCGAAACACTTGATTCCTGCGACTAGAAATTCCTGGGAAACCGTCCTGAACGCGCTATAAAAAGAATCGTTTTGATGGCTTTGTGATTATCGACCAAAACGATCCGTTATAAATCAATCTCGATTTCTGTTAAACTTTCCCTGAACTTGCTATAATAACAATCGTTTATGGCTTCGTGATTATCGACCAAAACGATCCGTTATAAATCAATCTCGGTTTCTGTTAAACTTTCCCGAACTCGCTGTAATAACAATCGTTTAAGGCTTCGTGATTATCGACCAAAACGATTGGTTATAAATTTTTCTCAACCTGCAGAAACGGCACACACTAGTCGCAAGAACCAATGCGAAGATTATTTGCAAAACTTAAAAGGGTGTCACTCTTTATTCTGGCAAAAATCTCAAAATCCTTATTGAGTCGAAACACAAAACTTATTCATAAAACCTAAGAGAGCTTCACTCGCCTCTCAGAAAGTTGGTAATTAATTTCATGCAACCCCTGTGAGTGCTTTGGCACCCAAGTAAAAGCTTCGAACCCCGAAATTAATCACGTAAACTTATATCAAGGTCACGACACCGGCGTAGGCGCCGGATAGTTTTGTTATAAGAATTCAGAGCTCTACTCACCTGGAGGAATCCTGTTTTATAAACGTCCTGAGCCTGTCCGTAGTGCTTTAATTTAACAATTAAAATCTCCGTGGTTTAATTAGCAACTTTGAAGGTTATTACCGTTTCTAAACGAATTTGATACACTGTCATTTCACTTGCTAAAAGAAGCTATTCGGCACTGCGGGCAAGTCAGGCCTTCGCCCTACGTTGATTTATAGTCACAACTCCCGAAATAAACCAGATTACACCCGAATTTACTATGTTCGACAAATATAAACAAAGTGAACCTCGAATTTTATATTTACAGTCTTGGCCGCTAGAGGACGTTTGCGCAACCACAATCCTAAGGTCACTATATATGACCTTACACAATCCCGGTGCGTGTACGATCTGAGTGACCTGCAACCCGTCTAACCCGAGAAGCAAAAGGGGTTGTCTGCCTGCCAGGTTCCTCCAAAGAGGCCAGAGAAGAAACCATATTATTTTTGTACTAAATACGGGAAATATTTTTATTAGGTTACAATGTAAATAGTTATACCCAAATAAATCCCTTTATGTTATATGTACTTTTCTATATACTTGAGAGAGTAAATTGGACCTTGGCATCAGAGCTTCCTGAGAGTAAAAGGTTCATTTACAGTGGTAATTATTCATAGCCCTAAAGTAAGCAAATAATTAATCAATGCAGGCTGTTACAATGTTGGAAATTTGGCAATGGAAGTACCAGACACGTAATCGTTAAATTTGTGAGCTACAGGGATGGCAATATGGTTTTCAAAAGAATAAACAGTTAAAAACAGTAAAATAGTGATAACATAAGACCTTACGAAAAAGCAACTGCATTTACTGAAGAAGTTCTTTTCAAAACATATTTTCACTTTTTGGTTAATCAACTTCAACCTTATTTGTACCTATAGATTACTAACTAGTGACAAAGAATTATTTTTTGAAACTTTACGACAAATTTTATTACACAATAGCTCTAACTATGACGTAGGGTTTTTTGTGGGAGATACAAATATAGATCTTTTGGAATAAAGCTTTAAGTATGTCGATAGCTATGTAAATATTTTTAGCAAACTTGGGTACGTATGTATAAAGTATAAATGGTGTTACTCGCAGATTATCAAAAACTTGCATCGATCACAGTTTTTAGAAGGTACGAAATAAAATGATTGTAAAATGTTTTATGTATGTTAATGATATTACTGACCATTCTCCTGTGGATTGTTTGCTAAAAAGCATACGTGAAAGCCATAAAATGTATGGTACTTCTGCAAAATTGAATTATACTACTGGATAAGTTAGAAATGTGTCGTAGTAGGGGTGTTGCATTAACTTGGTTCAAAAACTATTTTATCTACGACCACTATTAAAAGTAGGCCTTTTAGCGCTAGCTTGTTTCACTAAAAGTGACGTTTCATAGTTTACCGCGGTTAAAAAAATCAGCTGTTTACTTTAAGCGCATCTGTGGTATAAAGCGAAGTGAGGTTATAAAACTACAATTTCGAACTGGAAGTGAGGTTGTGAAGTTATTCTAGTTACTTCTTGCGTTACAGGTAAAGTGTTTTTGAAATAATTAAAGCAGTCAGATCTGTAGTATTAATAATTACCTTTCGTAACTGACCTTGACAGTACTGGCTGCGCAAACATTTGCCCGCGCGCCAAGGCCTGCTGTTGATCATGACTTAAATTATAAGTGTTGTAGATGCAAACCTTTGTTAAATTGATATTTATGGATTAATAACAGTAAAATTAAAGTCGTAGATAAAATATTGTATGCAACGCGTGCTAAAAGTCGTTTATGCACTCGACATGTTATGAAACTCAGCCTTCGGCTTCGTTTGATAATTTTCATGTCTCGTGCATAAACGTCAACTTTTAGCACTTGTTGTATAAATAGCTATTAACAACAGAAGGCAGTGCGTTAAAATTGAAAATACATTTACAGCCAGTCTTATAAAGGTCACTAATCTGGGGTTAACTTTAATTCGCTGTTAAAATAAAGAAAAGCTCATCAAAATTTGTTTACTAATGAATAAAATTTCATAAGCACTGACGTTTTGATGCGCTTTTGTTTATTTTAACAGTGAATTAAAGTTAACATCAGATTAGTGATCTTTATAAGACCGGCAGTTAGTGATTATAAAACAGTAGAAATAGGAATTCCACAAGTAACTATTTTAGGCCCTACCCTCTTCCTTATTTATATAAATGATCTGCTGCTTCTAAAAGATATAAATGCTATTTCCTATGCAGACGATACTGTCATAATCTTTGAGCACGATACATGGAAGGCTGTGTTGAATGTGACTGCACTAGGAATGTTCACTATAAGAAACTGGTTGGATGCTAATTACCTTAGCTTAAATTTCTGTAAAACAAAGTCTCTTGCTTTCTCGGTAACAAAAACAGGCTTTCAACAGCTCTGAGCTATTGGGAAGTGAACTGAAGGCGGAGCTTAATTAAATGGCCGCTATAAGTAGGTACGATTCTTAAAGCCTATGTATTTCCCTACTTAAACGCTGATTTTAAATGTTTTTTAGTATTTGTTTAAATAATTTTAGGGGCATAATATTGGGATATTTTAAGCTTTCATGGTATGCACTTCAATTAAAGATGTGTAAACGGGATTTTAATAGGGCTGTTTTACCATAAATATATAATTTAATCAGTAGTGCGTAAATATACCAATGCTGCATTTAACAGATTTCTAGTATTTTCTTAAATAATTTTACGGGCCTAATATTTAGAAATTGTAAGTCTTCATGATATGCATTTTAATTAAAGATATTTAAATGGGACTTTAATAGAGCTGTTTTGATAGAAATAAATAATTTCACCAGCCGTGAGTACATCAATGGCCATTAAGTCATGCTGCATTATTTACACAGTTTCTATTTCTAGTAGGTAGGTATTTGTTACACACAGCAGCTATTGGGGAATTTTAAGTCTTATGGAATGTAGTTAAAGATGTTCTAATGATACTTTAATAGTCACGTATTAGTCATCAATAGTACAAATAAATAAGTTCATTACGCAGAAGTCAGTCAAACGGTTGGTTGTAAATAAAGTGTCGTGATAAAGTGATAATGGCAGATAGATTAACTATACTGAATATTTGCAATTATGCACAAGCAACATTTTCTTCTAGAAATTATATTGAAGGGGAGCAATTAATTAATTCTGGACATGTTATTTATTGTGGGTGCAAAAGTCAAGAAAATGTTAAAACAAGTGTCGTTGCTCTTTGTCTACAAACTTCGGCGTTAAAAGAAGCACCACACGAAATCAACGGATGTTTGATTTTTGAAAATGAACAATGGAAAATTCAAAATATGATGTGTTCCTGTAAAGCTGGAGCAAGTCGTAGATGTAAGCACATTGTAGCAACATTAATGTATCTGAACAGGTAAGACACGTTAAAAAAAAACAAAATTGTGGTTTAATATAAAATTATTCATATCTGAAGGTTTTGCTTTCGCGGCATTCGCAATTGAAGATTTTGGTAAATTGCATTTTGGAACAGCAATTTTCTTCAGATACCTACCTTCTCTTTGCAGCTATGTCTACAACATTACAAAGTAAAACTAAAAGGTCTGTCAAAACTTTAACACTTGTTTTACGTTTACGTCTTGTGTTATTGGTTTTGCATTATAAATTTTAATTTATATCATTACGATAATAAGTATTGTACTCACCAGGAAGAATATAATCTTCTTTTTTAAAATGCAGAGAAAAAACATGCATACTTTCTGTAACTTTTTTCCCCATTCTAAGTAAACGAATCCATTCCTTTCGCCGATCTGCTTTCTGATTATTAATTTTTACAAATTCTCCTTTAGGAAACTTATAGAACCGCACAGTTGTATCGCGTTTTGATAGTGATTTACAACCATACAAGCAACAAAACTGTTTCGATCTATTTGGTACAGGAAAAAATCTAGCTCCCTCACGTTCATGATCCATTTTTACGTTAAAGATATCCCGTTATTAAAAATATAAACAATAAATTAATAAATATAAACAGGACACTGAACTTCAGCAAGAACAAACCTAGTAAAAACAAGAACAAGCAAGGTAAATGTAGGCATGTACCAAAGTATTGCAGCTGAGCTCGAAAATAAAAGTAAAAGAATTTAAATAGTCATTAGCGGGGTAGTTGTAGGTCTGAGTCAGAAGAGAAAGTTTCCAGAATAAATATTCCCTAGTATAAAGACGTTTCTCGCATTAGTAACTTTGTAATAAGCCAACAAATAATTAGCTTAAACCATTTAGCTCAATGCGAGTTTAAATTTCGACCTCATTGACACAGTTCAAAATTCTAACGCATGGTGGCGTAGCGCTTGGATTCAGTTGCCAATAGTGCTTCACAAAATTAGTTGTTCAGGTAACCTGTGCACATGTAGTTCTATTATTAAGAATGCAGATTTTATAAAATACTTGGACATAATTATAGATCAGCATTTAAAATGAGATAAACAAATCATTCAAGCTACCCATAGATTGTGCAAACTAATTTGCCAATGTTACTTGTGATGCGATATCCTACAAAGAGATTTATTAAAATCTGTGTATCATGCATTTGTAGAATCTGTTATCAGTTATGGAATTATTGGATGGAGAGGTATAGACAGTAATAATTTACTGCCACTGAAAAAAATTCAAAAATGCTGTATAAAAAGCCTAAACGATTCCCAACTCAAATGATTTTTGATCTGGTTGGGGCACTAGATGTCAGGCAGTTATATTTAAGAAAAATGTGGTTTTATTTATAAAAATCCTAAATTAAAAACTCATGCAAGTCATCTGGACTATACCAGAGGTAGGTATGGCTAATTTTGCTTTGCAACCAATTGAAACTCATAAATTCCTCAGTCAGCATGGTTCGTTCGATCTTTGTAACAAACTACTTAATTTGTTACCTTGTTCTATATATCTATCTATCTATATATATAAAGGAAAGTCACAACCCTGACTAATCAACACAGAGCCGAAACCACTGGTACTAGAAACTTGAAATTTTGGGTGGAAGGTTCAATTTGTTACGTACGGTAGTACTAAGAATAGATTTTTTTAAATTCGAACCCTAAGGCGGTGAAAAGAGGTAAAATGTGTTTTCACGAATTCCAAAATATCTCTTACACCCGATGAGATATCGATTTGGTGTTTGCTTGCAAAGATTATCAATGCAAATACCTAGAAACGTATTTTAGGATTTTGCCCTAATCAACCCCTAAAGGTGCAAATCTGGATTGGGGGTGAATTAAAGAACTCTACGTATGGCATATAGATGTATTTTTAAAATGTTTTCAAAGGCGTCTAAGGGTTTTTTAAAATATTACCCCTAAAGCGAAACGAAAATGTAGGAATAGAAAATGTCATGGAAAAAGAAGGTGAAAATGACAAAAACAATAATGGTGAGAGAATAATTGAATTATGTATAGAAAACGAACTAGTTATTACAAACACAAAATACAGGTACAAGAATATATACAAATTCACAAGAGAACAACAAAGTAGGGGGAAAAGTCAATAATAGATTACTTCCTTATAAGGAAACACAAACTCGCACTTACAAAAGATGTGAAAGTAAAAAGACACGCGGAAATTGGGAGCGATCACTACATGCTAGTGATGGATATGAAAACCAAAAGAGAAAAAACATCGGAAAAAAGAAGAAAGATAGTAAAAGAAAAAATTTAAAGTTTTAAACTAAAAGAACAGAAATGCAGGAAGAAATACCAAGAGAGTACAGATAGGAAATTCAGAGAACAAAGAGAAGAAACAGGAATAGAAAAAAATGGAAGACGTTTAAGGAAACCATTTTAGAAACAGCAAAAGAATGTTGCGGTATATCAAAAATAACAAATACAGATATAAAAAGAACAGAATGGTGGACTGAAGATTTGAAGCGAAAAATAAAAGCGAAGAAAGAAGCATAGAAAATATACTTAAATAAGAAGCGGCCAGAAGACTACGAAAAGTATAAGGAGAAAAGAAAAGAGGTTAAAACAAAAGTAAAGAAAGCAAAAGAAGAGTCATGGATAAGATTTGGAGAGAAAATGACAAGGAATTATAAAGAAAATCAAAAATTATTTTATGGAACATTAAAACAACTAAAGAAAAAGAAAGAGTACAATATGGTGAATATAAAAGATAAAGACGGAAAAATAATAACAGAAGAAAATGAAATATTGGAGAGATGGAGACAACATTTTGAGGAACTAACAGAGAAGAGTGCAAAAACAAAGGAGGCAACAAACCATAGTAGCAACAAGTAAGAAATGAAAGAAATCAGCCAGAAAGAAATGATAGAAGCAATAAAAAAGATAAAAATAGGCAAAGCCCCAGGCAGAGATGACATAACACCCGAAATGATAAAATATTTAGGAGAAGAGGGAATTAAGAAAATAACAGAATTTTTTAACGAAATAGCCAAAAGGAAAGTAACACCAAATGACTGGAATATAGGTATAATACTACCGATCTACAAGAATGGGGACAAGCGAAACTGCAATAACTATAGAGAGATAACTCTATCAAGCATTCCAGGCAAAATAATGGCAAGAATAATAGAGAAAAGAATAAGGGACAAGATCAAAACACGTTAGAAGACACACAATGTGGATTTATAGGAGGAAGGAGCCCCCAAGACCTATTATTCATGTTAAGACAAGTGAGTGAGAAAATAATAAATAAAAACAAGGAAATACATGTATGCTACATTGATTTGAAAAAGGCGTTTGACAAAATAAGAAGGGACAATATATGGAAAGCTTTATAAGAAAGAGGGATAGAAAGTGGAAAAATAGAGGTATTAAAAGCGATGTAAAGGGTGTTAATTTGAATTTTTGGTCTAGTCGGCTTTGGAAATGATGAAGTCATGTCATGCATTAAATCATACGGGTGATAACTGTCACTGGTGACACTGTAAGTCTATGTCAAATTCGAGGTTAGCAGGTTAGGTTTTGCATCAGTCTGTGTCAAAACACAGACAAGACAAAAAGTAATCGACTTTAAGGCAATAAACGAACGAATGTATTCATTAAGAGTAAGAAATAAGTTTTTCAATGTTACATTTATCAACTGCCACGCACCAACAAAAGACAAAGATGAAAAAACTAAAGAAGAATTCTATGAAGAGTTAGAGAGAACGAAAAACTCGGTCCCACAACACGACGTGAAGGTAGTGCTTGGCAATTTCAATGCCAAAGTTGGAAAGGAACAGCAGTACCGACCAGCAATTGGGAAACACAGCAAACACAATCAAAGTAACGATAATGGTGAAAGACTGATCGATTACGCCATGGGAAGTAATATGATTATAAAAAGCACATACTTTCAACATAAAGACATCCATAAAGAAACCTGGGTTTCTCCAGATGGAATCACATAGAATCAAATCGACCACGTCATGATATATAAACGCCATCAAACAGATATTATAGACATTAGAAGTTGCCGTGGGGCGGATATCGGCTCTGACCACTACCTAGTACGCGCAAAATACAAGCAGAGAATAAGCAACGGGAAGAAACAAAAAGGGACAACACCAAAAACTTACAACCTAGAAACCTTAAAAATAGAAGAAATAAAAAACAGATACGAAAAAGAAGTAAACAACCTAATAAGAGAAAAAATAAAACCAATTCAACAAATAATATCAGTAGAAGAACAACGGAGAGCTATAAAAGAAGTGGTAAAAACAGCAGCAGAAAACAAACTAGGCAACGCAAGAAAAAGAGAGCGAAATGGCTGGTATGACGAGGAATGCAAGTATGCCCACAAACTAAGAAATGAAGCCCGAGTAAAAATTATACAACCTAAGACGCGTTACACAACTCAACAATATGAGGAAAAACGAAGAGAAGCTCATAATCTCTGCAGAAGGAAGAAAAGAAACTTTGGGAAGAAGAAGCTAGAAGAAATAGAAAATGAACATAAAAACGACAACATAAGAAGGTTCTATCAAAACATAAAAGCAAACAAAACAGGATTTATAGCGAGAACAAGATACGTCAGAGATAAAGAGAGAAACCAAATAGGTGGAGAAAAGGAGATCCTAGAAAGATGGGCCGAATATTTCAAAGAACAACTCAACGACAATGGTAATATACAAGGAGACAGTAGGGATAATGAAAGCGATGAGGAGAATACAGTTGAGAATGCGAATGCAGAACAACGCGACGACCACCATATAATTATTGAACGCATAACAAAGGAAGAAGTTGAGACGCAAATTAACAGGCAAAAAAATTACAAGGCACCTGGGGAAGATAGAATAAGCTCAGAACTATTGAAAAACGGCGGAGAGCAGCTACTAACAAAAATGCACGAACTAATAAATGGAATTTGGACCCACGAAACAATGCCAACCGAATGGAGCACAGCCATCATATGCCCGGTGTTCAAAAAGAGCAATAAACTTTTATGCAGCAATTACAGAGGCATATCATTATTAAATATAGCATACACCCTATTAGTGATCGGAAGTTTCGATACTTTTGCGGACTTGTTCATTCCAATCCCATTCCGCAAGTGGATCGAGTCCATCGGATTCGATCCTCGGATCGACATCGAAATTGAATGTGCATTTCAGACACCTGGGGTTCTCAGTCATTCCGAAGCTGGAACGAACAACGCGCGTATCTTTGTTTTGGTGAGTGGTCACGCAGTCGGTAATTCAGTATGTTTATATGTCTCAAACATCAATTGGGCACATACTAAGCCGCCAAAAGCCATAAATCACTAATAACTGAGAAAAAAGCAAGCAACTTCGGCCGTATCATGTGTCGCCTGTCGACGTTGAACCTCTAAAACGAACACCATCATCATTTGCTGTTCCCCATCAACACATTGTATTGTATTCTGTATTGAAATGGATTGAATAACGGAATGCCAAAGAAATGAAAGTCCGCGAGAATTGACGCTTCGTGACCTTTTCGTTCCTCAGAATCCGTACCGAAACTTGGACTCGATCCAAATCGATCCTGCCCCGGATTCGATCCTTTGTATCGAATCCGACCGGATCGACACATTGCTACACCCTATGCAGAGGATGCCCTAGGAGAGTACCAAAGCGGCTTCCGAAGAGACAGATCAACTACCGACCATATTTACAGTATAAGGATGATACTAGAGAAGTGCTACGAATACAACACAGACGTACATCAATTATATATTGATTTTAGACAAGCATACGATAGCATCAAAAGAGATTACCTGAAAGACACACTTAAAGAACTTAATATACCAGAAAAATTGATTAGACTAGTAATGATGATACTAACACATACACGTAGCAAAGTGAAAATAGGGACAGACCTATAGCAAGATTTTGAAGTAAATCAAGGTGTGAGACAGGGAGACCCTCTGTCCTCTACTTTATTTAATTTGGTGCTAGAGAGATGCATGAGAGCAATTACAGGAAACCCGGGTGGAACCCTTCTCAACAGGTCCTGTCAGTATTTGGCGTACGCTGACGACGTAGCCATACTATCAAGAACAAGGGAAGCACTTAGTACAGCCTTCTTAGAGCTAGAAGAAGAAGCAGAAAAGGCTGGTCTCAAAATAAACAAAGAGAAAACCAAATACATGTACATGAGAAGAGATGGCGAACAGCAGTTACGAAATATTCAAATAAACAACTATGTATTTGAAGAAGTAGAAAGTTTTAAGTACCTAGGCAGTGTCTTGACCAAACAAAATGACACCAAGGAAGATATAAAGGTTAGAATAGCAACAGGAAACAGAAGTTATTACGCATTACAGACTGTCTTAAAATCGAAAAATATATGTAGATCTGCAAAAGTCAAAATATATAAGACCGTAATAAAACCCACAGTCACGTATGCCTCAGAAACATGTGTACTTACGGCAGAAGATAAACGTAAACTGGAGACATTCGAAAGAAAGGTGCTAAGAAAGATATACGGACCAATCAACGAAGGGGGAATTTGGAGAGTACGAAGAAACCAGGAGATAAGAGACTTATATAACGAACCCAGCATAATTAATACCATAAAAAGCCAAAGATTAGGGTGACTAGGTCACGTGATGCGCATGGGAGAAGGAAGAGTCCCAAAAAAAGCATACCAATCGAGAGTAGAGGGCGGAAGGCGAAGAAGAGGCAGGCCGAGGAAAAGATGGGGTGACGAAGTGGAAGAAGACCTCAGAAAACTAAATGCCAGGAGATGGAGGACAAAAGCACTAGAGAGAAAAGAGTGGAAAGCCGTGGTTGAGCAGGCCAAGGTCCTAAATGGACTGTAGAGCCAAGGAGAAAGAAAGAAAAAAAGACAAAAGGTATGATAATATCAAGCGAAAAAAAAATACGCAATATACACATAAACGGACACAAAATAGAACAAGTGACGAGTTTCAAGTACCTGGGATCAATAATTGAACAGAATGGAACAACTGTTCTAGGCAAAAGGGAAATACCTAAACGCATAAAAACGGAAGTAGTAAAAATGTAACGCTAGCTTCCGTTTAAATTTGGTAAAATCCATATTAAATAATATGATCAAATTTATTCGTCATCCTCACGTAGCGTTATCAAAACCCTCCACCTGTACCGAACCGATAAGCCCGCCCGGGCGTCGAAACAAAGGTTAAACGCGCGCAGAATCCCCTCCTCATGGCTTTGGCGCAGCATATAAAACCAGTTACAGAGAGTATTTCAAAAGAGATTCCACGAGACTTTCCCTTCCGACTCCGAGACCTTCCAGACCGATTTCCCCAGTCCCAGATCCCCAATCCCCATCCGGCATTCAAGAGAGATTCTTCCTGCTAGCACCAGCTCCCTTCAGGAGAACCCGCTAGACCGCACTTAGCAAGCTAGATAATAAGTTGTTTCGACCCAGTGGTGAGAATCCGCCTGGATGTCAACAACTTATTAATTAGTTAACTTCCCCGAGAGTAGATTTGACCTAGTGAATTATTTTGAGAAACATCTCGCAGTCACCACTAAACAGAATTCGACTCAGTGGTGAAAATCCGCCTGAATGTCCTCTGTCTTACGTGGGTTGACCTAGTCGCTTTGTCAAAATAAATATCTAGATGTCATCAATTCTCCCCAGTCGAAATATATGGCCCTAATTAAATAAAGCCCGATACATTTTGAGCCGCTTTGAAATCGAGTGCCTGCACCGCTCGACTAGAATTTTTACGCCAGCCGCAAATATCAACTTGCGAGTACGCAGAGACTCCTGTAAATTCATAAACGTTGGCTACCGTTACATTGCAAAATTAGGCATTCAGCCGGCCGACTAGAAACATATCACTCTTGCAAAGTAAATGTAAATTTACCTGTTATTTGTTGCTAAATTGAGGCACGCCGTCGGTCTCAAAGATATCAGGAACGTGCAGGCTTCCACAAACATATTTACGAGAACCACGGGGCTTGGATAAATCATCCCGTGATCACGCCGCTGCACGGCACCCTTCCCGGGGCTCCAATTAAACCTATTCTCGTCACCGGAAAGGGTGGAAAAAGTGTATTAATAGATTTAATTGGTAGATTGTTTACAGAAACACGAGGCGAGAACTTTGACAGCTAACTCCTGCGGCGCAACCACTGCGCGGGTCCACGTATGTGCCAGAACAGCGAAGAAGCCCGAGCAACCCGAAGAGAGCTACTCCAGCCGTCGACGTAAATTTTCATCCGCCTGCAAATTTGGTTGCGGCATGCGAAGGGGCAGCTCGTGCCGTTATTGTAATTAATCATTTGTCAAACTGATTGGAAATCCTTTATTTTCGTTAATTCCTGCGTTATTATTTTGTACATAGTTATAACAAATAAAAGTGTATATAGGAAATTCTGTTTGAGTATTTGTTAACTTCGTATGGTGGCTGAAAAGCGTGTTTGAACTCTGTTTCCGACTAATGAGCTTATCCGAGGTAAATTAATAATTAATCCCTTAAAAAGAAGGGTCCAGGTGTTACAAAAAGAGTAGTCAGACTGGCAATCTTATATGGGAGTGAAGCATGGACAGTCACGGACAAGCACAAATCAAGAATAAATGCTATAGATATGAGGTTTCTGAGAAAAATTGAGAACAAAACAAGAAGAAACAGAATAAGAAACGAAACACATAGACAACAACTCAAGATAACACGTATATATGACAAAA
This sequence comes from Agriotes lineatus, assembly GCA_940337035.1. Lineage (NCBI taxonomy): Eukaryota > Metazoa > Arthropoda > Insecta > Coleoptera > Elateridae > Agriotes > Agriotes lineatus. The sequence goes on from CALNHX010000198.1 coordinate 366,717, forward strand.
TGATAGAGGGTCAACTAAGATGGTTTGGACATACAGTCTGTTCTATAAAAAAGGCCCCGCCTTCTAGCTACTTTATTATTTATTTTAGACCCAATAAACCTTATATCAAATCAAATGACACATAAAAACCTACATTTTAACACAATCAAAAATTTTTTATCTTCAATTGTTTCAGAGTGGTGACGTCACGTGCAATTTTTTTAAATGACATTGTATATATTTTTTGACATTTTCTGGTAGAGGTTTTTTTTCTCTTTTCAACAATATAAATATTTCATGCACTCGCTTAAAAAAAATTTCGTGAAAAATTACAAAAACTTTTTCACAGTGGGAGGCCATGATACAAAACTGTAAACAAAAGTGTAACTCAGAAAAACAAAACAAATAGTAGCCAAACGCTTTAACTGTCAGATTTCAGAATAATCTAAAGTGTTTATTGTTTTGTTTTTCTGAGTTACACTTTTGTTTATAGTTTTGTATGGTGGCCTCCCACTGATAAAAAAGTGTTTTAATTTTTCTCGAAAATTTTCTTATGTAAGGGCATAAAATATTTATATTGTTGAAAAGAGAAAAAAAACCTCTACCAGAAAATGTCAAAAAATATATACACTGTCATTTAAAAAAATTGCACGTGACGTCACCACTCTGAAACAATTGAAGATAAATTTTTTTTGATAGTGTTAAAATGTAGGTTTTTATGTGCCATTTGATTTGATATAAGGTATATTGGGTCTAAAATAAATAATAAAGTAGCTAGAAGGCGGGGCCTTTTTTATAGAACAGACGGTATATGCCGTATGAGCATGACCGTAACTTAGGGCATCACTTTGGGGGGGCAAAATCAAGACTTCACGAAATTTTTAAATCTAAATTGCAAACAAATGCTGCACTTGCACTTTAAAATCAAAATTTGGGGGGGGGGGCACTGCCCCCCCTTGCCCTTCCCAAGTTACGCCTATGTGGTATGAGTGAAGATAGACTTACAAGAAAAATATATGAAGCGAAAACACAAGGAAAAAACAAAAAAAGGAGACCGACGAAAACATGGAATGATGGGATAAGAGAAGAAGCAGCGAAAAAAGGAATAGCGTGGGAAGGAATAAAATAAAAAACAGAAGACAGAAAGAAATAGAGGAAAATATGCAGAAAGCAAGAGTAAAACTACACACGCCTTACACGTAACGGTAAATAAGGCTTATGATTAAGAAGAAGAAGACCCCTAAAGGGGTAAAAAAGAGACAAAACTGAAAGGGGGTAGGGGGTTAAAATTATTGATTTTTTTCTTATGGGTGCATTGTAGACTAAAATGAGGTAGAAAAGGTTTTTAGAAATTTCACCCACAAGGGGATGAAACGGGTATTCCGCTATAATCTATATGTATAAAAGATAAAGCACCAACTCAACAACGCGAATCCGTAGTAATCCTTGGTACCAGGAACGTGAAATTTGGCAAGAAGAGTCCTTTAGTTACGTGGCGAAGTGCTAGGAAAATAGTTTTCAAAGTTTCACCCCTAAAGGGAAGGAAAAAGGTGGCCCTCCCAAAAGTTTGACTTCAAGTGCAAAATCAGCATTCTTTTGCAATGTAGGTTTAAAAATGTTGTAGAGTCTTGATTTTGACCCCCCCCCCCAAATGATGCCCCAAGTTACGCTAATGCCTTTTGTATCTGCTGTGCTTACTGAATCAGACCAAAAAATGGTTTAGTTTTTATTCTAAATTTTATTGCAAAAGGTATAAAAATGGGGTAGCAGTAAAAAGAAGTTAAAAAGAGGTTAAAGTTATTGATTTTTTCCAAGTATCCAGTTTAGAATTAGAAAGATTTCCGAAATTCCACCTCCAAGTGGTGGAAACTGGTATGTTGCTACAATTTATGAATACAACATTTAATAAGTACATTTATTATTTTTATTCTTATTGCTATACTAAACCTATAGAGGGTGTCCAAAAAATGGCGGATTAACTCTACGGTGCGTTACTGAGGGATGCCTAATGAACCCTGGAAAAATATGAAAAAAAAAAATCCCTGGGCCGTATTTTTCAAAATATTTCGAAATCAATAAAAATAAATCTGGCAACATTGATACTGCAACAATTTCTCAATCAAAAATGTATCCATAGTAAGTTGTTAATATGTTGGTGACACTGTAAGTCTATGTCAAATTTGAGGTTAGTAGGTTAGGTTTTGCGTCAGTCTGTGTCAAAACTGACACAAAACCTAACCTACTAACCTCGAATTTGACATAGACTTACAGTGCCACCAACATATTATTCATACAACAAATATTTCAATGCCAAGCTTGATTTCGTATATTATTATTGTACAAAGCCTGTTTGCCATATTTAGTAATTGACAAACTCAACAGGAAATCAGTTTTTTAAAATACTTAAGTATTGAAAACAATTTAGTTAAATCCCAAGAATATTAAAAAAACAGATATTTTAATAAGTCCCAGATATATTTGACACTATAATTATACACTAGTTATTTAAATAAATGGATTTCAATAGCCACCTTTGACCAGAAATATTTCGAAAAATACGGCCCAGAGAATTTTTTTCATATTTTTCCAGGGTTCATTAGGCATCCCCAAGTAACGCACTGTACAGTTAATTCGCCATTTTTTGGACACCCTGTAGTTTTATCAATCTATATAAGGAGAACGACAATTACATACACATTTCCAGGGAATACGTGAAGCATAAAAGGGTTATGAAGCACTTTTTTCAGAAGAATATTGTTTCCTTTTTACCTACAATATTGTTTTGCAGCGTTTGTTAGTTTAGCGTATTGAGTGAGAGAGGAGGGGAGCACTCTAAAATTCGTTTAAGATTTAGAAGAAAAAAAATTTGTAGTCTGTACGAAGAACGGGTATCTTGCTAGTAAAAACATAAAATCGTTTTCCTTTTACAAAAAAAAGATAGCAAATTGCATTTTTGGTAATATGAATTATATCCGTGGTTGTAATTTGTCCTTGAAAAGTACTACAAGTTCAATTAAATTTCTTCAAATCTAATATTATTCATAATTTAAAAGCCAGTGTCTGCATCTGACTCTTGAAGAGTAAAGACTGCTCAGATAAGTTATCAAGTGAAATGTGATAAGTGGAAGGCCAGCAGGCCAAGTGTTAAGGTGAAACTGACTATAACAATAAAATTTAAACATTAGGACTTAAACCAATAAATTACTAAATCTGCCCCAGTTTTGATAACTAGCTTTTTAAGAGATAGTGTTGCAAAAACAAAACTGGTAAGAGGCGTAAATAAAATAAAATATGTTCCCTTCGGGGAACTTGGTTGGTTTTGATACCAATGGACTGCCAATACATCAACAACAAAATTACATACAGGGTGTCCCAATACTTAATAACCAATTCTCCCAAAATAATGCACTTGCATTACAACCCATTCTAACCCAGCACTACACAGCACCAAATACTCAAATGTCACAAATACAAGAACAGTACAAGCAAACACAACAACACCAAAATCAGCAACAAGACGAAATCATGACAGTTATAACCGATCAAGAGCCCGAGGATATAAATAAAGAGAATTCTTGGCAAAAAGTAACAAGAAGTGTTAAACGAAAGAAACTCTCCCCCACTGAAGCTATCAACACAAGCAACAAGTACAGTGTACTGATAAATAGTGAACCAGAAAACACTACAAACACAAGCAACAGCGTAGAAAAAGCTGTGAAACCCCCACCAATTTTTGTACATGGAGTACAAAACTATTCACAAATGGTTGCTAAAATAAATGAAGTATTAACACCTGATCACTATGTCACCAAAACCCTAGCAAACAACAGTATTCGAATAACCACCGACAGCCCAGATAATTACAGAACACTGGCTAAATTTATGAGAGAACAAAACATTATACATCACACCTATCAGCCCAAAGAGGAAAGAGCGCACAGAATAGTCATCAAACATCTACACCACAGCCTAGATCCTAAAGATATCAAAGAAGAATTGCAAGGAAAAGACCACAAAGTCAGAAATATAATTAACATAAGAAATAGAAAAACCAAAGAACCACTAAATATGTACTTTGTGGACTTAGAGCCAGCAGATAATAACAAGGACGTATATCAAATAAAAGGTTTGCAGAATAGAATTGTAGAAATCGAACCCCCCAGAAAAGAAAATAAAATTGTACAATGCACACGCTGCCAAATGTTTGGCCATACAAAAACATATTGTTTCCGACCCTATGCGTGCGTTAAATGTGGTGGATCGCACGATACTAAATCCTGCAAAAAAAGTAGAGAAACACCTGCAACTTGCGTACTGTGCGGAGGCTCACACCCCGCAAGTTATAGGGGATGTGAATACTATCACAATTTATACAAAAATAACAGATCCAAAACAAACATGCCACAGCCATCAGCAATACAACTTACACTAATATCTTTTCAGCCAAATCAACCAGCACTTCCACACCGTTATTCTAGCTACGCCCAGGCAATCCAAAACTTAAATCAAAATGAAAAAAATGTCAGCACAGAATTCAGCAAATTCCTCGAAGAATTCAAAGCCATGTTCAACCAGATTATCCAACAAAATAGCATGGTCCTAAACCTGCTAACCACGCTGATAACCAAACTAAAGTAATGGCCCAATCCCTAAGAATAGCACAATGGAATGCCAACGGCCTAATACAACATAGAGACGAAATACGTGTATTTGTTCAACAAAACTTAATAGATATTTTATTAATAAGTGAAACCCACTTTACACATCAGTCATTCTTCACACTTTCCTACTTTACGCTTTATTATACCAACCACCCAGATAATACTGCCCATGCCGGCACTGCTATATTAATAAAATCCACTATCAAACATTACGAACTACCTAAGTATGAAAAAAATCATCTGCAAGCTACATCAATCAAAGTGCAAACAATGCCATATGAACTAACAGTATCCGCAGTATACTGCCCACCAAGGCACAACCTAAAAAAGGAGGATTTTCAAAACTTCTTTCAAACACTGGGACCAAAATTTATAGCAGGGGGAGATTACAATAGTAAACATACCCTCTGGGGCTCCAGAATTATTACCACCAAGGGCAGAGAGTTATCACAACTACTACATGAAAGGAATTACTCTTATTTATCTACTGGAACACCAACCTACTGGCCGAGCGATCCCCATAAACTCCCAGACTTATTGGACTTCTTTGTAGTTTGCGGCATAACAACAACGTACACAGACATAGTACCCAGTTATGATCTGTCCTCAGATCATTCGCCGATTATTGCAACTATCAGCACTTCTATAATAAATGTCAATAAGCCTCCTCGTTTGCACAACGCAAAAACTAACTGGGAAATATTCAAAGCTGAAATTACTAATAAAGTACAACTCAAAACTAGTCTTAAAACTCTAGAAGAAGTAGAAGAAACAACAAGCACATTTATCAAAGTTATGCAAGAAGCCGCCAAACTTGCTACTCCTCACCTAACAGCTCCGCAACTTGCAATCAACATTCCAATGGAAATTAAGAAGCTCATTGCAGAAAAAAGACGAGCACGAGCAAAGTGGCAACGATCACACATTCCTAGCGACAAAACAGCCTATAATCGAATTACTAAGAATTTAAAAACAGAGTTAAAAGAAATGAGGGACAACTCCTTTACAAACTATGTTACAACCATCAACCGATACGACAATTCCATATGGCGACCAATCAAATCTCTACATAAACCTAAAACAACATCCCCACCAATACGAGTGGCAAATAACACAAGTCAGTGGGCCAGAAGCAGTCAGGAAAAAGCAGACTTATTTGCACACTACCTAACAACAGTATTTACCCACTTTAACGATGACCCACAACAAACTCAAGACAACAGTAACGATTTAACCACGCAACAGACATATATAAAATTAGCCAGTCCCAAAGAGATTCGGGATCAAATCTCAATACTAAACAATAGAAAAGCGCCAGGTGTAGATATGATAACATCTAAACTACTGAAGGAATTACCAAAAAAAGGATTAGTAATGCTAACGTATATTTTTAACGCTATTATTAGGCTACAATACTGGCCTAACTGTTTGAAGATATCTGAAATAATCCTCATACCAAAACCTGGAAAGCCGCTAACAGAAGTATCTTCATATAGACCAATAAGCTTACTGTCCTCCTTATCAAAACTATTTGAGAGACTAATACTAAAACGTATCATTCCCATCATTAAAACCATTCCTGATCATCAATTTGGGTTTCGCCATGGCCACTCTACAATACAGCAGTGTCATCGAATAGCTCATGTAATCAATGAAGTGATAGAGGATAGCAAGTACTGCTCTGCAGTTCTACTAGATGTGAGACAAGCTTTCGATAAGGTGTGGCACGAAGGCCTATGCCACAAACTTAAACAATCCCTACCAGAATCCTTTTATCACCAGCTAAAATCTTACTTAACGGATAGATTCTTTAGAGTAAAAATTAATGATGCAGTTTCTCACCTCCAACCTATAAAATCCGGAGTCCCACAAGGAAGTGTGCTAGGCCCACTCCTATATTTAATGTATACTTCGGATCTACCAACATCAGACGCCACCACAACTGGTATATTTGCCGATGATACCATCATATTAGCTGTTCACGAAGACCCTGTAACAGCATCTGCAAACCTTCAGGACTATCTCTTCCACATAGAAAACTGGCTTAAAAGATGGAATATAAAAATCAACGAGAACAAGTCACAGCATATAACTTTTACGATTAAAAAAGAAACCTGCCCCCCAGTGATTATAAACAACATAGTAATACCTACAACAACAAGTGCCAAATATCTAGGAATGCACCTCGATTCAAAATTGAACTGGAGAGAACATATACGCAAAAAAAGAAAACACATAGATCAAAAAATGAAAGAACTTTATTGGTTGATTGGCAGAAAATCTAAAATGTCACTAGAAAATAAGATATTAATCTATAAAACAATAATTGTTCCAATATGGACCTATGGCATCGAGCTGTGGGGCTGTGCTAGCAATACAAACATAAAAATAATTCAACGAGCACAGTCAAAGATTCTCAGGGCCATACCCGATGCACCATGGTACATCTCCAATCACATGCTCCATCAAGATCTCCATATCCCAACAGTTAATGAAATAATTCAACAACGAAGCCAGAAACACCAACAGAACCTTGAAAACCATCACAATACCACATTACAACCACTTGTGCAAGACAGACCCAACAGAAGACTCAAAAGAAAATGGCCAGCAGACTTGACCTGAAGTGAAGACGAGGCCCTCGCATTGGGGATGATCCACCAGGCCCTTTGAGGGATATATATTCAATTGTTCCTCCATCCAGCACAATAGCTCATAGAATGTATTATTCTGATTGCTGTTAAATAAACTAAAAAAAAAAAAAAAATCTAATATTGAAATCGTTATCCTTCTTCATCTGTTCATTTGTGTCATAATTCAATTTAAAAGTTTTATAAAGTGAAATATTGTAGATATATTATGTAGAAATTTTATGCTCAGTTTGTCAGCACATACAAATAGTATACTCATCGTGCTCTAATTATTTCAAGTGTTATATATTTTCATTATTATTATTTTACTACCATTATCCATTTACTTGACATCCGCACTGTCAAACTGACAGTATGTTGGCACCACTGCTGTATTTCACATTTTAATAATTAAATTAATGTTGAGTCTAAAGGTGGCATTACACGGCCTGTGGAGCGACGCACCTCGCATGCGGAGTGCATGCCTGGAACGATGGCAATCTCACGGCCTGTAGATTGACACTTATTACATCGTTTGACCACGACATGTTGCCACTTTAAAAGGTAAATCAAGCTTAAACCTCAGGTTACATTACCCTGGAGACGGTACATACTGAGATGGATTGCTTTGAAAGCTCCACTTTAAGTTAGCTATTTAATTGATATGGTTTTTAAAATTTAAAGTAAGGCTTAGACTGGTTAAAATAATTGGTGTTTTGTATTTTTATCTAGTTGACCTAAAAAAATAGGATTATGCCCTTTTTATATTTTATTTATCTGCAATTTATTAACGTAACGCTAGCTCGGCAGAACAATCAACTCTATTCCCAGGAGTGAATTCCTAATAATTTGTAAATTTTTACCTAAACTGGTGCGCCACTGTGCACCCGAATTAGTTCCAAATACGCAGTCGCTATCGTATGCAATGCTGTCAAAACTACAAAATGGTTCGTATTATGCAGCAAGCGTTGTTGACTTTAAAATCAAAATTTGTAAACATTCGAAGAGGTATTTGTTTAAATTGTAGCGCTTTGGCGGTTATTATTATCATTTATTTCAAGCATTAATTTGTATGTGATGTCAGAAGGGACGCCGTCTGAATTTCGCAACAGTTTTATCTCCGCCTAACCTCAAACTTGGGAAAATGCTTCTAATTTGAATTGCACATTCGTTGGATGCTAGGATATGCTTGTATCTTGATAAGCAAGGTTTGGTCTCGCTTGCACACAAATTTCTGAATGCTCACACTAATATTTTTAGGTTAAAGAGTACCTTAAAATTTGATGTCTTTGTTTCAATGTTCGGAAAGGGGCCCCAGCTGATATCTTCCTCTGGAACGGTTTCCCCCCGGTGTTTTTGCGGTTGGTTGGTGTCCTGCACTCCTGCCTGATGCGTCGCAGTAGAAAGCCCTGGCTCTGGACCCTATTTTCGGCTGGAATTCAAATTCGGAATCCTCATGTGACGGCTACCGGAAACCTCGGAGGTGCTCTCAATGGAAATTAATTTTATGTTGCGAAATATGCCACAAACGTTCTCATATAAACTTTAACACTTGGTGAACACAATGATACACTTTTTAGCTCGAAATATTTAATTTTATTGTATAAAAATTTCCGTTGAAGTGGAGCACAAAATTACATGTTAAGCTTCTAAATTAATTCATTTGGTCTCTGTCTATATCCGTTATAAACTAAAACTAATCTATTACTATGGTTACCAATACAAACGAAAATTAGCCATGTTCAAATTAAATACATTTTGAAATAAGTTTACTTACAAATTATTAAATTTACAAATTTCTTAGACCTAAAATATTGTCCACATTTTTAATTGTTAAAATGCCTCTGTGCCACAACAAGTTTTACTATTTGCTATGCTCTGATTCACTCGCGTAATTACACTGATCATTTTAAAGAGTTCACTTCCTTCATAAATGCTTTTCGATGTCCATCTGTCTGCTTTTCACTTGCTTTTTCATGTCTTGCTGTCTGCTTTTCCCTTGCTTTATTATGTCTTGCTGCATGATTTTCCAATTGCTATTTCCTGACTTTGTGCCAGCCTTTTAATTTGCTCGTTGCGACATTATTATTTTATTCTGGCTTCTTATACCTTTTTAGATTGCTCACAACTTTACCTATTTGCTATATTGAAATCTACGCTTCATTGTCCTGCACATAGCAAACCTTTCTGTAACTATTCATTACTTCGACACGAAGTGTACGAAGTATTGAAATTCCCTCATATCGAAAACCACTCTGAGTCAAATATCTCTAAAATTCGAGCCAACCGACTATTGAACCCACTATATCAAATCTCCGTCTCGGCGGTGTGGATCTTTTGGTGAAGATCCCAGCCCACTAGATCAATCCCCCGTATTGGGGGGTGCCTAAACGTGCTGTGCGGGGGATGTATGTTCGTATGTGTATACGATTCCGGTCGCCAGGAACCTTTCTGAAGTCTTGGATCGTTTTATACGATAGGTCCTCCGAAAATGAAGGCAACATCAACTTTTGAGCTATGGTCGTCGGCAAAAACAATTTTTTTTAAATAAATAACTGTTTCATAGCATTTCATTGTATTAGCGAAACGGAGTGATGCTGAGTATCGAAGTATTCTTGGAAAGCACGGAAGGGCGCTTTTCTTGGGCGGGGGGTACCGTATATTTTCTTTTGGTTTGGCTATTCATTCTGCACAAACCTAATATTTAATTAATTTGAACTTCGACTTCAACCCTGTGAAAAACAAGCTTTGCCCTTTGCGTTCCTTACTCAATTCATTTATTAATACAGGCATCTCTTTTCAAATGCATTTACTGATTGAAATTTAAGCTTAGTATTGCAGTTACATAAAACACCTCAACTCTGTGCTTATTGACTTGTTTCTTAAACGCAAGCAGAGTCGATTCTTGGGGCTTAAGACCATTACAATACGTGATAATGCACAGTAATTATCTTTCGTGAACAATTATAACATGTTTATTGAAGAAAGACAAGAACTTAAATGAATATAGAAAATACATATATAAAAACGAATATTTTTTAGCAGATCCATTTCTGCCTATTACATTATTCAATCTTCTTGGCATTGATGCTACTAAAACTTCAGTATAGTTTAAAGTTAATTCGTTCCACTCTTCTTGAATTCTTTCCTATAACTGTTCGGCATTCTGCAGAGGAAAGTTATTATCTCTCTTCATTTTATTTACCATGAAACCCCACACATTTTCGATAGGGTTCAAATCTGAACTACGGGAAGGCCAAGGCAGAACTCGTATGATTAGGACAATTGCCTTGCTGATACATAAAATGATTTTGAGGGAAGACAGCATTCACTGGGCACCATGATATTCAAGGGTAATACCGAAACAAAATCATATAAAAAATGTCACGAGCTGAAGGTGAGTGACATTTAAACGCAATAATTTACATGGAAACGGTAAAATATTTGTCAAAAATATATCCACTTCGAGTGGTATTTGGGATGACTATTCAACACTATAACATATAAGCCAATCACATTGCAGACATTTGCTTTTTTCAACCAATAACAGCAGTATATCACTGAATATTGGGCACCATGCAAAATATTCACAAAACAATGTACGTACTCAAAAACTAAATAGCCTTGTTGAAAAATATCGCTTAGCAACGATGTTCTGTCCTTAGTGATATCGCCAGGTTACGTAAAACTAAACACCAACAAACTGTGTGAACAAAGTTTGGCTTGCATTAAAAATTTTAAGATGTTGTGTTTTGGAAGTATTCCGCTGAATTTAATTGAGGATGAATATTAATTGTTGGATTATTATTCAATAAAGTTAATCGTTATATATTAATATTGTTAAATAGTCTGCAATATACCACGGCAGACCTCTGCATTATTTCTACCTATTATACATGTTAAAACTTCAAGTTCTTGGGCGTTAATCCAGCCACAGACATTTACAGAAAACCGACCGTTTGCTGCTACTTTTTGAGCATAACGTTCATCAAAACGAGAGTTTGGGGTCACAACCGTTACAAAACGATTGAAAAATGTTCTCGTCTGTGAAAATAACATTCTGCCAGAAATCTAATGGTTCTAAGCAGTATTCCAAAGCAAATCATACTCTGTTCTTTGTTTGGTTGAGTCAAAAATCGTTTCTTAGCTGGAAGATTTCGCAGATCACATCCTTCCTTGATACGATGTTGGAAGAGAACCCAGAAAATTTATTTCAGCGTGTGCCACTGTAGCAGAAAAGAACGGGTTTTCTCGTTGAACTTGAATAAAATTAACATATTCCACTTCTGTAGAAACTCTGGGCCTGCCACTACCCACTTGCCTTTCAAACGATTGACGTTCATTCCATACCTTCTTTATGTTGTGCACAGTGCTCTTGGCTATGTGAAACCTTACTGCTACTCTTCTTTCTGACCAACCCTCTTCCAGCAATGTTACAACCCTCAATTTTTGTGCCAAAGATAAATATGGCATTATTTTTTATTGTTGACGTTTACGTCAAGTCGAGTCACGTCACGTCAAGTCACACGCCAAATGCATCACTCCGCACGCCGTGTAATGCTAGCTTAATAAAAAACACATGTTTTTGGAAATATAGTCAAGACATTTTTAAAAAATTCGGCACTGACACTGCGGATGACAAGTAAATGGATAATATTGGGTGCGTTCGGTAATGTACCTCTACCAACTCCTTTTGCTAGCAGAAAGAGATCGATAATAACCATCGGCGCGACTGGAAGTGAGATGCTAATAATTGCAAAACTGTCAGAGGTGTTTACCGAATGCAGCTATTGCTGAATTATATTTTGTATTACAGCAACTATTTTATAGCATCTTCTAATTAGAAACTTTGAAATTATGATGTGAAATAAATGATTATTATTATTATTCTCACCTCATATAAAATGGAACTTTACGAGGAAATTCAAACCATGGAATAACGTTGACAGTTACGTTATTAACCTCAGTGATTGGTTGACGATTTTTGGCAAGTTTTCCTAACTAAAAATCATCGTTAAAAAATGTTTTTGAGTAGTGCTAGAAGTAATGTTACCTCAATCCCAAAAATGTATGGAACAACGTTCGACTCGTAACTAATGATCATAATTGGGCAATCAACGTCTGAGATATATTTGCTTGTGTTAAATCCAAGTCCATTTCTTTCCAAGGAATCTAACATAGTTATTTTGTATCATGGTAACCATGAAAATGCCTAAAGGAAGTATGTTAAAAAGACGATCAGTAAAAGGCATCTTTCAACATTACCTTACTCCGAGCCTTACTCCAAGGCCAGTAGTAGACTAACTGGTCTGCTAATTCAGTGAATGGATTTTGTAGCACTAGACCCTTGGGAGAAATGCCCTCCTTTCGTAATCTAGAGATTGTGTGAGTTGCAATAGCGGCTCCAAGGGTATCCCCCCAAACATATATATCAGAGGACGTTTGCGATTGCAACCATTTATAGAGTCCAACTGAATCCTGAACCATTCCTTCTTCTGTAAGTTCTGCCTTGGACGAATCACCATAGCCTTAAACCAGTACAGTTTTTATTAATGTAACTTAGTGAAACCAACATCCTTACTGCGGTAATCAAAGGCAATAACATGAAAGAATAGTCTTAATATTCTATATGCATCCATATAATTTCCTCGATTATAGTTTTCCCTATGAAAAAATAGAATAACTGGATGCCCATCCAACGATATGTTTACATTTCGATTTCTGTATTCGTTTACGGACCAATGAGAAATGTACCATACACCAAGCGTTATATTATTCATTTCGTTCACTGTGACATATAAATTTCTTTTTTGTACAACGCTGTTATAGTTGTTCGAAAGATATGTCACTTCATAAGAGACTGCAAGAATATCATTACTTTGTTATATACATTACTATCATTACGGCTTATTACAGGGATGAAAAATAATACTCCTCTGCCACTTGGTCGAGTTCATAAACGTTAATGGTATGCCAACAAATATCACTAAGAAAGCCAGTAGTAGAAGAAGAATGCTAAAATAATTTCTAATTAAATTTAAACTATAGAGCTTGAGGTAAAAGCTTTTGTATTTGTGCCTACACTGCCAACAGTACTTAACGTTCCCATAGTGTAAACACACTTCTATTACAGTGAGTATGATACTTGCAATATTATCAGCGTTATTTTGCGGCACCTGCGGGCACGTCTGTGTATCCAAACTTTACATATCCAGCGCCACAGTCTACACAGTCGAACATACGCCTGTGGAGGCGTGGGCACTGACCACCGGAGCCTTTTGCCTTCCTTGCCACTTTCATACTTGATGAGCGGTTCATAAGCAACATTGTCGTGTCTATCGTCTTCCCCTACAAAAATGTTACACTGTATTTTTCAGTGAGTATAACACGATTCAGAAGTATTTTATTTGCATCCCCAGAAGTAGGCCGTTAAAGGTTAAAGTTATTTCAGTATTTTATTGGATTTTGCCGACATGGGGGTGTGCAGGTTCATATTTTACGATAGCTTAAGTGCCATACAATGACGACCTGCCTTATAATTACTATTTTAAGAAATAATAGTTTAGAAGAAAATATAACCTCACTATTTGAGAATAATATTATGAATACTCACTTGGAAATAACACACATTCTAAATAGCAACAAGTCATACCTGTTCTATATTTCTAATTAATAAAACCTAAATAATGTATATTAAATTACTGTTTTATTGTAGGTTGTCAAATTGTATGTACTTATGCACGTTGTTCAGGGTCACAGCATTGGAAATAACAAAGAGGATCCTTTTTCTGAAATACCAGGTGACCAGGTAGAACCCCTCTGTATGTATCTGTATACATTAGTTTTATTATCACTTTTATACCCAGTGGGTGTCTTTTTAGATCAAACGTAGGGAATCTGTATGGAAGACCATGTTTATGCATGTTGTATAGTATCAATCGAAAGAGAGAACTATTGTACGTAGGACCACTAAAAATTAAAAATATCTCACTACTTTTGAATGTAGCATAGATTATCATCACAACCTACTAAAACTGTGTACGAAATACCTATATTAAAAGCATAATGTGTACGTGATGATCAGATAATTTTAACCATCGAGTGGTCGCGCTTTATTTGTAACTAGGGTTGCCAGAAATTAAAATGTCAAATATAGGAGAATTAACTTGAAAATATAGAAGTTTCAAAAAATATATAGAAGATTCAAATAAATTATTTATTACTATCATTACATTAGGTATAATTACTAATGGCATAAAAAAAAACACATAATAAAAAAAATCTGGTGTGATACACGCACACAACTTCCTTTTACAGTGATCTTATAATTAGCCAAAAATTTGATTTTACATTTTTAAGCATTTGTCAAACATTTTCAAAAATTACAAATTCTACAGAAACCGTACAAAATAGAGCGTTAGTTCAAGGGACAAATTTTCTCTAAAATTTTAAGCTGAATTCAAAAATGTAATAATATACTGGGTGTTCTATTTAAAACATGAGTTAATAAAAAAATTGAAAAAAAATAAGAAAGAGAAACCCATCTTAGAGGTATTCAACCGGAAAATCACCCATCTCACACCAATACACATTAAAAATTTAACAGAAATGTAAAGTTTGAAAAAAATCGTTAGAGCCGTTTTTGAAAACATCGAAAAAACTGAAAAATCACCAGAGTAAACACCATACTTCCGGTTATGCGATTTTCTTCAAAAGCTTGCTGTCGCATCTAGATAGTACACAAAACTTATATATGAAGTTTCAACGCCATACCTCTTTTCGTTTTTGAGATATTCTGTTCACAGACAAAAACATGTATTTTGGGTTCATGGGACTCTAAAACGTGAAGATCTGTTGAAAACTCAATTTAGAATTTTTGGGGTGAATCCAATACTTCCTTGATCGTAAAAGGAAGTAATATTTAGATAAATGTAAATAAAAAAGACTAAGATAATAACGATTGAACATTATTTTAAATCCAACTCAACAAATAAAACATAAAACATCGCTTTAAGCAGAACATAGCAACCCTATCCTTTTCCTATACCTCTTAACTATAAAAAACTCGAAAAATATGTTCCCATTCTTTTTTGTATGAAGAAATGTATTTACAATTTGCTCGTTTTAGTTTTTTTGTGTTTTTGTCTGTGTCGGTGTCAGCACCACCACCATCACTACTATTTATATTGTTATTGTAATTATTGTAATCGTAATCATCATCATCACCATCACCACCACCATCACCGCTAATGTGCATGTCAGAATCAGCCATATTATTGTTATTAATATAATTTACTACATACGTATGATATGAGCACAGTGTTGCAAAATTATTTATTATTATAATATTATTTTGAAACGCAGAAATATAGAAGATTTTGCTTCTATATCTTAGGAACATAGAAGATAGAAGATTTTCGTTGAATATAGAAGACTTCTATTAAATATAGAAGGTCTGGCAACCCTATTTGATTTGTAACACCAGTGGTCGCACAAGTGGTCACGCGGAGGACAAAAGTCATTCAAAGTAATTTGCTGTTTTATATTGAAAAATAGTGAATTTTTACGAATTTTTGTGTTGAGTATTGAAGAACTACTATGTATTTAGTATTTAGCGACAAACTGTATTTTTACTTATTCTGAAACTCTGGGTAATAATTAAGTACCTATTCTTGCTTTAAACTGCTATTTTTCATAGAAAATAACACAAATTTCTACTAACATAAAATGCAGTCATAAAATTAAATTAAATTCATGTAAATGTATGCACGTGATCGGAAATGAACATATAACAAATGAAAAATGATAAAATAGCATACTACTTTACAAGGAATGTAGGTAAGATTTACACTACCGAGGACCGTTTGATGCCTGAGTGAGCAAGGTGCGAGGTGGTGTACATCTTACCTACATCCTGTGTAAAGTACATAATTTTTTTTCAACTACCAATATTTCCTTATGTAAAATAAATCGTAATAGCATAAATTATTACATTTCCTAAATATAGTTACCTTTTTCGGGAGCTTGGGGCGTTGTTTCAGTGCTGTGACGTTTTGTTTGACAGTTATAAACGCACTGTGAAAAATGCGTGAATACGATTGCGAGTGCTGTTTTGTGTGCTTTGTGCTTGTATTCTGATAAAAAATGGATAATCGTACAAGCGATAATGGTTTTCTTCATGTTAACCAAATAGCAAACATGGCATCTCGTCAGTTATAGTAAATGCGGGATGTAAGTAATTCACTTCTCTAGGGAAGTAAGTACTTACATTGTCATGGAAACCGTAACAATTTTTGTAAATGTTTCCTACATCCCTCAAATCAGACAGTGTAAGGATCACTTGCAAGGAAGGTAGTGGAAAAAACAATTTTTTGTATACAGATTGGTGGCGGAAAATGTGAACATAGGTAGTTCAGTGTGCTAGAATACAGTTCATGGGCTTTGTATGCGGTAGCCAGAAATAGACATATATATGATTTAAAATTTAGTATCCTAGGATTCAGTGTTTTTTAAAAACAAAACAGCTTGATTCTGTGGATACTAGATGTTAATCGCATGTAGGTCTATTTCTGTCTAACGCGCACAAAGCCCATATACCTCATTCTAACACATTGGACTACCTATGTTTACATTTTTCGCCACCAATCTGTAAATGCGCATGGCATGCGACGTACGACAATAGTCATCCAAACCAAAGTAAGCTGTTTTTTTGGAAAAAGTAAGCAGGCAATTTCGTTCATCGCATGAAATGTTGAAGTTTAGAAAGTTTTAAGAAAGTACTACGAGTCGCAGCAATACAACTTATGCTTAAAAAAATTTGCGGCATTTTTAAAACCTGTGGAGCACAATGGTCCTCCGCGTGACCACTGGAGGGTTAACAGATAAAGTAATTGTATCGTGTGTTCCAAAAAAAAAAACGCATTTAGGGTAGGCCTTGGAAAGAACGATAAAAAATCTAGTCATGTCTTAAGTCTGTAGGTGAATGTCAGATTGCATTTTGTTTATGAAAACACTTGTCACTGTGACAGGAAAAAGTTTACATTGCATTAAGTTTACTTGTATCAAGCAAAAATGAAAATGAGATGGCATTTACACAACGAGTGTATGAATCATAACAGTCAATAAAAATTGTTTTTATTCAATTTAGTTCTCTCTGACATGATAGTTCATTTGCTTCAATGGGTATGTATCAAGCGAGGTATCAAGTTATGCAAACTTCAATTTGATCATGGCATAAGTACTGCGAATGAGTTTTTTTTACTTCCTTTTACAATAAAAGAAGTATTGGATTCACCCCAACAATTCTAAATTGAGTTTTCAACAGATCGACACGTTTTAGAGTTCCCTGAACCCAAAAAACATATTTTTTTCGTTGGTCTGTCTGTGTGTCTGTCTGTGAACAGAATATCTCAAAAACGAAAAGAGGTATGGCGTTGAAACTTCATATATAAGTTTTGTATACTATGTAGATGCGACAGCAAGCTTTTGAAGAAAATCGCACAACCGAAAGTAGATGTTTACTCCTGTAATTTGTCAGTTTTTTTAGATTTTTTCAAAAACGGCTCTAACGATTTTATTCAAACTTCACATTTTTATTACATTTTTAATGTGTATTGTTGTGAGATAGGTGATTTTCCAGTTCAGTACTTCTAAAATGGGTTTCTTTTGTTTTTTTTCTATTTTCTTTATTAACTCCTATTTGAAATAGAACACGCGGTATATTATTACATTTTTTAATTCA
This sequence comes from Agriotes lineatus, assembly GCA_940337035.1. Lineage (NCBI taxonomy): Eukaryota > Metazoa > Arthropoda > Insecta > Coleoptera > Elateridae > Agriotes > Agriotes lineatus. The sequence continues at coordinate 384,728 of CALNHX010000198.1, forward strand.
GCTTAAAATTCTAGAGAAAATTTGTCTCTTTACCTAACCCTCTATTTTGTACCGTTTTTGTAGAATTTGTAATTTTTGACAAATGCTTAAAAATTTAAAATCAAATTTTTGGCTAATTATAAGATCACTGTAAAAGGAAGTTGTGTGCGTGTATCACACTAGATTTTTTTAAACACGATACCATTTACTGACCACGTACCAAATACCGACTAGATTGGCACATTTTTACTTTAAATAAGGTGGTCTGGTATTATAGCTTCAATAGTATATTACAGTACGAGTGAAGAAACAAAGTTTCACTCACGCGTGTGTCGAAATTACACACGAGGCGAAGCCGAGTGTGGAACGATACACAAGTGAGTGATTTAGTTTCCCACGAGTGCTGTATAGTATTTTGTACAATCCTGCTATTAAAAACTCAGTAAAATAAATTTTAATTTTTATAATTGCAAAAAAATTTTGGAAGCAGTTTTCGTTAGTATGGTTCTCATCAAACAAACAATTAATTTGCCTTTTCCCTAGAGAAAATGGAGGAAGAAAACGATGTATTTGTACCCGCTGACATTCTGCAAGAAGCTAATGCAGCCACATTTAATCTACTCCCGCAAAAATCTAAAAACAGGTACGTTAAGGACTGGGAAAAATTTCGGTCGTGGATGGAGAACAGAAACGTAAATGTTGCGATTGAAGAAGTAGCGGTTGCTTATTTTAATGGATTAATAGAAAAATAGCTGCCCCTTCCTTATGGTCTACATTTTCGATGCTTAAATCCACCCTATTTGTTTTTGAAAAAATAGACATAAGCAAATAAGTTTATAGTTAGTAATTAATTTACTGGTTGTAATCGTATATGTAATTTGGTAGGTTTAAGACCTTGTTCGCAATTTTAAAAAGTAATTCGAAAGGCTATCAACCTAAGAAAGCGAAGATATTTGACCAGAAAGAAGTGAAAAAGTTTCTAAATCAAGCTCCCGACGAGATTTACTTGCTAATGAAAATGATTGTGATGGGAGTTATGGGCGCCTGTAGGTGTGACGAGTTAGTGAACCTTAAAACCACTGATATTGAAGATAAAGAATCTATATTGGTTGTCAATATTACGAGTATTAAGACGAAAAATTATAAACTAGGTTCTTTTGTTGTGACTGGTGCTGAAGGAAATAATTTTAATTGTTTAGCGATATAACGAAAATATGCAGCGTTGTGTCGTAAAACACTAAAACTCTTGGCGATGGAAGATTTTTCTTGAATTATCGATCAGGGAAATGTACTGTTCAACCAGTGGGTATAAATACTTTATCCAAAATATCAAGATTAGTAGCAAGCTACCTGCAAATCAAGGATGTCGACCTATATACAGGACATTGCTTTCGGCGGACATCGGCAACATTATTGCCGAATGCTTCTGCTGATATCCTGACCCTTAAAAGACACCGAGGTTGGCGTTTCTCATCTATTGCTGAGAGCTATGCAGAAGAGTCGGTGACCAATAAAATCAAGATTGCGAAACAAATTATTACCCATTATCCCATACAAGAATACCATACAAAATCATCTTTTTTATTACTTCCTTTTACGATAAAGGAAGTATTGGATTCACCCCAAAAATTCGAAATTGAATTTTCAACAGATCTTCACGTTTTAGAGTCCCCTGATTCCAAAAAACCTATTTTTTTTCATTGGTCTGTCTGTCTGTGTGTCTGTGTGTCTGTCTGTGTGTCTGTCTGTCTGTGAACGGAATATCTCAAAAACGAAAAGAGGTATGGCGTTGAAACTTCATATATAAGTTTTGTGTACTATGTAGATGAGACAGCAAGCTTTTGAAGAAAATCGCATAACCGGAAGTAGGTGTTTACTCTTGTGATTTTTCAGTTTTTTTCGATTTTTTCAAAAATGGCTCTCACGATTTTTTTTAAACTTTACATTTTTCTTACATTTTTAATGTGTATTGATGTGAGATAGGTGATTTTTCAGTTGAATACTTCTAAAGTGGGTTTCTTTTGTTTTTTTTCTATGTTTTTTATTAACTCCTATTTTAAATAAAACACCCGGTATATTATTACATTTTTGAATTCACCTTAAAATTCTAGAGAAAATTTGTCTCTTCAACTAACACTCGATTTTGTACCGTTTTTGTAGAATTTGTAATTTTTGAAAATTTTTTACAAATGGTTAAAAATTAAAAATGAAATTTTTGACTAATTATAAGATCACTGTAAAAGGAAGTTGTGTGAGTGTATCACACCAGATTTTTTTCCGAATTTTCCGACTTTTCCGGTGGATTTTCCCAATTTTTCTTTTCATACAAACCTTGTCTGACAATTACGAACACAACTACAAAAAATCTGGTGTGATACACGCACACAACTTCCTTTTACAGTGATCTTATAATTAGCCAAAAATTTTATTTTAAATTTTTAAGCGTTTGTCAAAAATTTTCAAAAATTACAAATTTTACAAAAACGGTACAAAATAGAGTGTTAGTTCAAGAGACAAATTTTTTCTAGAATTTTAAGCTGAATTCAAAAATGTAATAATATACCGGGCGTTCTATTTAAAATAGGAGTTAATAAAAAAAATAGAAAAAAAACAAAAGAAACCCATTTTAGAAGTATTCAACTGGAAAATTACCTATCTCACATCAATACACATCAATACCTATTTTAAATAGAACACCTGGTATATTATTACATTTTTGAATTCAGATTAAAATTTTAGAGACTATTCAACTCACCCCCTTCAAGTTAACTATTCACCAATCATAATTTAGTATTTATGTCATTTGCCACCAATCAGCGTAAAATTGTGCAACAATTCCGCTAGCGGAGTTTTAATGACAATTTTTTTCTCTTCCTGTGACATTTATTTAACTTCCTGTAAAATTAATCAAATATGATATTAGAAATGTCAAATTTGACAAACAATTTATTTTACGTCAACAGCTTTTTATTTTCAAAGAGGACGTGATAAAATTGATTAATTACTAAGAAATGTCAATTTTGTTCGTTGAATAGTCCTTCAAATGCCGCTTGCAGCCGACGAATTGCATGAATTTTTGTCAAAGTGTTTATTCGTGTTTATTGCTTCAAAATTGGTCTCGTGCTGTCGCACTCGACCAATTTATATCGAAGCAATAAACACTCATACACTTTGACAAAAATTTTCGGCAATTCGTCGACCGCTCGCGGTATTGTATATGACTATTCAACTCACTTGTCATCTACCAAAAACTGACCAATAAAAATACAAGATTTGACGTCTTTGAGCCAATAAAAAAGAACTATATTGACAATTTTCACTAGTGAAAATAATCGACAATTTTCACTAGTGGTATAGTGAATATTTTAAACAAATTTGATTTTTATTAGAAAAGTCAATATTAGTGTTCTGTTAGTATAGAAACTGTGTAGTTTCGTGCTAGATTTACTGAAAACTAATTTGAAAAAGTAGTTTGGTTCATTGAATAGTCTCTCGAATACCATTCTTATTCAAAATTAAGTAGAATATGTTTGCGATGGTATCACTACTCATGTCCATTGCGCTTAGGATTAGTACTCGTGCTAGCGCACTCGTCCTAATCGATACTAAGCGCAATGGACATTCGTGATACCACGGCAAAAATATTCGACATAACTTTGACTACTCATGGTATTATAAGTGAAAATTTGTCTCTTGAACTAACGCTCTATTTTGTACCGTTTTTGTAGAATTTATAATTTTTGAAATTTTTTGACATATGCTTAAAAACTAAAAATCAGTTTTTGGTTAATTATAAGATCACTGTAAAAGGAAGCTGTGTGCGTGTATCACACCAGATTTCTTTAATTACGCTAAGCTAATTTTTGAGTATAGGCTACGTGACTAAAACTTAAGAAAAAAAAAATTGCAAAGTACTAAATTTAATTGCAATTATCACTTCAAAAACAACTAAATTTAATGTTTAAATTGTGCACCGTTGTCTTCCTGACAGTATCCAAGACGACCGACATTTTTTTTATTGATTGCTGTCATTGATAAAAACGGAAAATCTAAAATTAAATTTAATATTTTGCAATTTTAAAATTGTTTTTCTTAATTTTTGGTCATGTGGCCTATACTCAAACATCAACTTGGCGTAAATAAAAAATGCGTTCTTTCATATTCCGTAATAAAAAAAGGGAGTTGCCATTAAAAAAAACATCCATGACGTCATGTCTTCTACGCGGGCCACCCTGTATATATAGATTTTATTTGAAAAAATGCGCAAATAAAAATAAAAATCGACGGGTCTCAGCATTTTTTCCAAAAGTTATTCCTTGAATTTTTAACGAATTTATCCACATCCACTACTTCACTAAAACACTGTATAAACCTCCTGCTAAGAAATAAGCTAGGTAGAGTCTGAAGAAATTTTTGACTACACAGGTCGTAAAAAGAGCCTGGTTTCGACATTGAACTATTCATATAAGTAGAAATTTTAGGATCGACTAACGTCTTTTTAGTGTGTGTGGAAACTATCGTACATTTTAAGGGTATAGTACACGAGGTATCGTACATCGTACTGAGATCCGAATTATCGTACGCCCCCATAACTATCGTACGGGTTGGCAACACTGATAATATTCCACCAGGATCCCTGATGCATTCATGTTGCAACTGCAACAAGGAGACCTAGATTAACACACACACACAAACAGGGCTACATAAAGAATTCATAACGGGCGATCAAAAATGATTGTAGGGTTCGCAATTTTGCTATGGACGCATTGTTATCAATAATGTATTCCAGGACCCACGAGAATATGTTGTTTATCAAAACTTTTATCCCCCACGACCATATGCGAGCTCATAAAAATTTTGGATCTGTCATTCCTGTTGCAACTAGTAAATTATTGAATTTATTTCTATAGTTCACATAAACTCAGTCTTTATCAAGACTAAAACTGTGTATTTGATTGCTTTATCTGGTAAATAGACAATTTACAGAGCTGTTTTGAATAATAACAAATGTGAATAATCTTAGGTTAGAATCATGTTTTCTGATAAAAACAATATATTTATTTTGGAGGCTTATTTTCGGTCTGGACAACGTGACCAAAATGGTGTGTGGCAGTATTCACAAGCTTCTTGCTTCGCCGAGTTCCAGCAGCAATTCGCAAACAATGACGTTAGCTACAAAACTTCCACACAACATGTTCGTCGCATTATCAACCGATTTCGGAATACTGGCAGTGTTTCCAAGGGTAAGTCTCCCTTTATATTAAATGTTAGGCTTTCGTATGGGACATACTGGATGGCTTGCCGATAAAAGCTGCATATGTAACCGGGTGGTGTAGCTTAAACAAGCGTCTACGTTCGATCAGCAGAGTTAAGCAACACTCTCTATGGTCATAACTTGGATGGGAGTTCCACGGTTGTATCTCTCGGCGCCTCGTGATACGGCTGTCACGGAAATAGTTGGTCCCGGCGGTCATAACAACATCATGACTGTCGTTAGTGGGGTTGGAAGTCCCCATAAATGCACAGCGACGCCTATAATTGGCCTAACGGCTGTTGGCTGAGTGCGAAATAAATAAATAAATAAATAAATACAAAGTGTCTGTTGTACAAGAATTTCTGCCAGCCGATTTTGTAAAGAGGCAAACTTACTGCACCTGGTTTAACAAAAACTTGAATGACAACGATGTTTTGGACTTAACATTCTTTAGTGATGAGACTTGGTTTCATCTAAGTGGGTATGTGAATTCCCAAAATTATCGAACCTAGTCTACTGAAAATCCCCATGTTTTTCGTGAAACTACCTTACATCCAATTAAAATTGGAGTTTGGATTGCCATGTCGAGAAGACGAATAACTGGACCAATTTTTTTTAACGATAATATAAATGCGATAAACCACCAAAAGTAACTTTTTAGACCTTTTATTGAACAGCTTCATGACGATGAGCTTCAGAATGGGTATTTCCAGCAAGACGGTGCAACAGCTCACACAGCTCGGACAATGATCGAATATTTATCACAATATTTCTAGGATAGACTAATAATCACAGGTAGATGGTCACCGCGATCGCCTGATTTGACACCGTTCGACTCCTTTATGTTTGGTCATCTTAAAAATGTTGTGTATGCAAATCGTTTGCATACGGTTGAGGAGTTACAAGATGCCATAGTGGACGCAGTTAATGCAATCACACCGCAACAGTTAGAAGCTGTTTTTGACAACGTAAAGAGACGAGTAAATTTGTGTATAGAAAATAATGGACATTTTTAACATCTATTATAAAAAAAGTGATTCTTATTTCTGTTTCTAGATTGTAAGTTTTGAAGACACTGTATTAATGTCATTGTATTTTCTTATTGAATTGTATTTTTTGCTCATTTTGTCTCATATTTGTTGTTATATTGTGCGTTTTTAATATAAAAAACATTCTTGTCTTTATGTGATTTCAATTTTATAATTAAAATTGGTTATATGTTATTTTAGTTCTTGTATTCATGTTCAATATTATTAAGTTTTTGTGTAACAAAACGTGCACTAGTATGTATAATTTAAAACGTTGCAATAATATATTTATTTTAATATACCACCAGCTTTTAAATTTCCCGCCCAATCTGAAATACCCGCCTGTACGCCATTGGAAATAGCTGGGATCACTGTTTGTGCTAAGTGGACAATAGCTTTATTTGAAGGAGGCGGCACATTCAATCATTTTTGATCGCCCGGTATATAAATTGAAAGGAAAAACTCCTGTTAATTTTTAAATAAGTAACTATACGAATAAAAAGTCAATAAAGATACAGCCCTCCTCACAATCCCCAGCCGCGAGTAGCTGTCGATTTCGGTCTTCTGTTCATTGTCGACACCCCTCACCACCTCTTCGTGACCTTGAAAGACATGACAAGGTCACGCTTCGGATGGACGGGCCATCCAGTTCCATAAGTGAGGTTATGTTTTGTTCCAGAACCCGCTCTTCTTATCTACTATGCTGGTTCGCCAAAACTATTCACTAGTCCTTACGAATTCAAAAATATTAGAGCAGTATTGCGTCGATTGTAAAGAAAAATATTTATTCAATTAATTCGGTTAAAGTTAAACAAAATATTGTGCTGTCACTTTTTCTACAGTGTTACCTACTAAAGAGTGTAACACCTTAACCTACGTCTTTTTTTAGTTTTTATCCTACTTGAACCATATCTTCCTCAAACATAGAACACATTATCGTCTAATTGTGGCAAAAAAACCATCCGCCTCTTTTAAATACAAAGCCACTTACGATACCAAAACATTTTAAAAATCATAAGCATTATTTTATCGGAAATGTTTGCTAATAGATGTTGTCCATAATTGCCCAAAAAGCTGAAATACAAAGGTTTATAAAAATTAAAAAAGATGGAAATTTAGTTAGAAAACAAGTCCGAAAAGACGCCTGTAATTTTAATGGGTTAGAAATAGTATATTTCAAACCAAGGTAAAAAAGTACAGTCTTGCCTACCTAGCGTAAAGTTTATAAACCGCGCCGAGCTCGTCTCACAAATTCTCTGGCTCGGCAGTAAAGGCCCTAACGGACGTGTATTGTACAATAGTTTTTGTAATACCTACATACAATTCGGTCATATCTATATTTTTCTAATTTATTTTCATCAAAACGCTAGGTTTGTGTAATGACGTTTTAGAATGATTGAGAGTGCGTAGAACGTTGCAACTGTTGTTTATAAATGTCAGTTACTTCCAATTTCGTGTATGGTTGTAAGCAGTTTTAAGTTGTAACCAGCTCGTAACTTATGACATGAAGAAAATGATGAAGATATTCCTAAAGACGTTAAGATTGAGAATGAGCAAGTTATTTTAGCGTATGTTCAGGAGTTATAGCAGTCTTTTGCGCCTTCTTCTATGTGAAGTTGAAGGCTTGCTTGGTGCTGGATTTGTGTGACAAACGCCACTTTGACGTTCGGTATACAATTTAGCAGGCCGTGGTCTTTACGGACACTTTTTACGGCCGGGCCGTAAAGAGGTTGCTTACGCAGTAGTAAACAGTCCTTAATAGTTATTTATTTCATACTGTATCGTAAAACCCATGTTTAAGTTAATGATTTTAGTCCGGAAAATGAGGCTTTACGGTACCAGGTCCGGTAAAACATTTTACCGGACTCAAATGAAATAAACAGGTCCGGTAAAACATTTTACCGGACTCAAATGAAATAAACAGGTCCGGTAAAACATTTTACCGGACTCAAATGAAATAAATCAATAATCAAACTATTTATTATTTTCAATTCAAAAAATTATTGCAGTATGAAATAAAACGCATTACGACATACGTCCGGTAAACTTTTACAGTAGCTCGTCTCAACATTCCAGACTCTGCTCCTACGTCGCCTCGTCCCGAAACGTTTGGACTCGCTACTGTAAACTTGCGTTTACCGGACTTATAACGTAAATTACTATTACAAGGCCGTGAACTAGGACTTTTTTTTATGAGAATGAACATTTTTTGGCGAGGCGCAGGCCGAGCCAAATAATCATTCGAATAAAAAAAAGATAGTTCACGGCCATGTGGCATACACAATTTTGTGTGCCTGTGAAAAATTACCAAAATTAAAGTTTCGATCGAATCTTTACATAAAATTACATTTAGCAGTGTGTTTTGGTATGGTAACTAGGGCTTGCGTAGTTGCTCACATATTAATAAATAACATTCGAATTATCTAATAAAAGCTAATTTCATTCAAGATCATGACCCGTAAAAAAAGTCTTTGTCGGCCGGTAAAAAAAAGTCTTTTTTTTACGTTGTCAAGGCTTTATTTTACTATAAACAAATGTGCTATTTCACGACTCAAAATCAAGCAAAAAAGTGACCTTTTTTTGACAGTTGCACACAAAGAAATATTTAACAAGTAGGTATTACAAAAAAAAATTTACTGGCTAGCCAGTTATATTTTACAAGCGTGCTCATAGATAAATGATAGCATGCAAAGCCAGAGTTGTCTTCCTTAGTATGTGTCATATTGATGAATTTAGTTGCTTGTCAGTTTGACATTTTGAATAAATGGTAAATTTCTAGTTATTTACAAGTGAGAAACAAATAAAATATTCAACAACACACACCAGGTAACCATTTTTACTGGCTCAAGGATATGACAGGCTCGCCTAACGGCTCGCCAGTCATACCAATCCTATCGCCAGTAAAAACTGTTTTACCTGGCTTGTAATGTTAAATACTATAAAAACGGGAATTACCATTCAAAGTTGTACAAATTGTTCCTTTACTTTCAGTTTCAATGCAGAGTCATAAATTTATAATTATTATTAAATTACATTACATAAATACAATTTTTCACTGTTCATTATTCGTTTAATTTCGAAATAAATACATAATAATGTTTTTGTCGTTAAAAAATCGCTTTACTATTTATACTTTTTGAGGTTATGTCCACTGAGGTCAAACTGTCAAAGCAGTTTTGGATGGATTAAAAAATAAAGCGCGGGCGCGCACGGTGATTTTTAGCCTCTCCTGTCGTGAGTACGCATGCGCGAGATGTTAATTTAATTCTTTCGAATGAAGGGCCACTCACAGAGCCACTTAAGGTTTCGTACTTACCTGCATCAAAAGGATGTGAACACTCACAGAATGCATTCCCAATTCCTCGTATAAACAGACTCTAACACAAGTCATAAAGTCAATTATCCGTCAACTATCAATATGTCAGCTATCAGAATCAGCAAGCGTCAGCAGTCAGCTAACATGCGGTACAGTTTCTTCATAAAAATTGCAGGATTTACTAGTAAGTAAGTAAGTAAGTAAGTAAGTTTATTTAGTATAATATACTAGTACATAGAATCATTATTATTATATATTTTAACTTATTTATCATTAATAACATTAAAATTAATAGTATTGTTTAACAAAGCTGCTTAAATATTTTTTAAAACTATAAATATTTGTCATTTGTTTTACATCTTGTGGAAGCGAATTATAGACTTTTAGTCCCTTGTAATACAGAGAATTTTGTGTACTCGCTTTATTTAATTTAGGCAACCTAAAATCAAATCGATTCCTTGTTTTATATTGATGAACGTCAGCATTTAGTATCAAGTGATTCGACATATAATTTGGTAATAAATTATTAACAGCTTTGTAAATCAAAACCAACGTATTAAAATAAATACGTTGTTTGATACTTAGCCACTGTAACGTATTTAGCATTAACTTAATATTCGTATATTTAGAACATCGTAAAATATTTCGCATCGCTCTGTTTTGTCGTTTTTGCAACCTTTGTAAATCCGATTCATAACAAAGAAAGAGGATACTTGCACAGTAATCAAAGTGTGGCGCAATAATGGTTTTATAGACTAGAATTCTAGCATTAATACTTAGTTTACTGGCTATTCTCCCCAAAAATCTATTATCTATAATAACTCCCAGATATTTAATTTCAGGCACTTGTTCTATTTCTAGACCGTCTATTTTTACTTTAACAGTTATATTTTCACTATTAATTTTATTTGATACGATTATGCACTTCGTTTTGGCAATATTTAATTTTAGTTTATTTATTTGTAACCACTTTGATATCATCTCAAGATCTGTATTTATTTTGTTGACGGCATCAGTAGTATTTTCCGCAGTTACCTAAACTAATGTGTCGTCAGCAAAAAAATTTAGCGAGCAGTGTTTGATATTTATTTCCAGATCATTGATGTACAGTAGAAATAGCAATGGACCTAATACGGATCCCTGAGGAACCCCCAATGTGTTAAGAATTTCCGTCGATTCCTCTTCATTATACACAGTTGTTTGGGTTCGCGAAAATAGATAACTCTCGAACCATTGTTTCTCGATTCCCTGTATTCCATATTTGTCTAATTTTGTAATTAATTTTTCCCTATCGATTGTTTCAAAAGCACGCTTATAATCTAGAAACACTCCCACTACACTTTTCTGTTGATCAAGTTCACTTTTCCAATTTGCTAGGACTAGATTTAATGCCGTTTCACACGAATGTTTGCTTCTGAATCCGGATTGTTTGCCACTTATAATCTTATTTGCTTCGATAAACTCCTGCAATTGGTCTTTGACAATTTTTTCTAAAATTTGTTCGTACACCGGCAACGTATTAATTGGTCTAAATTCTTCACATTTCTTTGTACCCACAATTTTTCTGATAGGAATTACTTTAGATTTCTTCCAGGAATCTGGAAAAATTCCACTCTTTAACGACTCATTTATTAGTTTTACCAGAGGATTTCCTATAATTGGCAATGCATCTCTTAGAACCTGAACAGAAATGCCGTCTGTGCTACCCTTTCTTTTTATGCTCGTAATTGTTTTCTCAAGATCGATTACAGAAATCTCCTAAATTTAAAGATGTTAACAGGATCAGGTATGAATGCCTCTTCAAAATCGGTGTTTAGTATATCACGATTTATGTCGACAATACTATTTATGAAGTATTGGTTAAAATTTTCAGCTATCTCTTTGGAATCGGTTACTTCTACTCCTTGGAATACAATGTTTTTCGGTGTACACTCTGCTTCCGGCTTTTTAACGATATGTTTAATAACTTTCCACATACTTTTTGAGTCGCCTTGACTTTCTTTAATTTTATTTTCATAGTAGCAATTTTTTTGTCTTTAATCAAGTTGCTATATTTGTTTCTAATTTCTTTATAATGTTTCCAATCATTTGCATTTGCAGATAATCTAGCCGTTTTGTATAACGTGTCCCGATATTTCTGTAATTGATGCAACTCTGCGGAAAACCATGGGCAAGAGTTTTTTACCTTGCTAATGCGGTATGTAATGAGGTCAGTTAAGCAATTATGCAAAGACTGCACAATGCCTGCCGCTGCAATATGTACATTTTTACTCATATCGTAATTATACTTAGCCAATTTATTTAATAAACCATTTTGTGAATAGTCATCAAAGAATTTCCTACGCACCGTTTTGAACTCACTGGTTATGCATTGTTTGCGAAACCTGACCTCTATACAGGAATGGTCAGTGATTTTCGGTGTATTTAGGACATCAACATTTAAATTCGAAATGTTAGATATTACCAAATCTATTAATGTGTTCGAAGTTGCAGTCACCCGTGTACAATCGCGAACTAATTGTTTCATACCTAGATGTTGAATTCACCTAAAATTAAATGTTTGCTGCGGTCTGCTACATGTTCGTCGCACCATTCTTCAAATTTCATTAAAAATTCACCATCGCTTGAGCTCGGAGAGTGGTACACTACCGTGTACATACCTTGATGAAACCCTTTTGATATATAGATTGAAAGTAGCCATAAGTTCTTGTTATATGTGATATTCGATATTACCCTAAATTCGATATTGTTTTTCAACACTATAACTACGGCCCCGGTCTTTCGACTTGTAGAATTACACCTTATTGTACTATACCCTGGAAACTGTATTTCACAATCCTCTATTTCATCTGTAATGCGAGCTTCACTTAAGAATAGCAACGCTGGGCGTCTCCATAAGATTAAAATTTCCAATTCTTCTATATGTTTTAACATACTTTGGGAATTAAAATATATGATTTCAGAACTTCTTTCGCCTACTCTAAAAAATCAATTTTGCTTCTGGCTTGTTCCAATTTACGTTTATAAACTGCACAGTCGGTACTCCACGTTGGATGATTTGTGTCTAATTTCATTCTCAATTTTTCCACAGCATGTGCACAGTTTACACATTTTAGGTCATTATCTGTCGCTCGACATTCACTCAATAGATGTGACCCTGAACATTTTGGGCAAGCTTTATTTGACTTACATTCGCTGGCTTTGTGATTAAATCCACTGCACGAAAAACACCTGGTAACCTCTACAGCATCGTAAATTCTGCATCTATCCCAACTAATATTTAATTTCTCTTCTCTCATCATTAACCTGTACGCCATTGCATTAACTTCTGCATACACCGTATAATATTTTCTTCCAGCTTTACTTTTATTTTCTTTAATATGTACTACTTTAAAGTCAGCTTCTTGCACATCTAAATAATTATTTTGACTTCTTATTTTATCTTCTATGGCTTCAAATAACAATTTTTCGCTTAGTCTAACTATTTTGATCCTGGGTAATCTTTTTTTCGGAATGGTTACTTCATAATTTTCTCCGAGTTTGTTTGCTACCTTTTCCTGTACTTCGTTCATTGCCTCTTTATTTTTACACTCTATTACAATACCACCTTTGCTAACATGTCGAAGTCCTGAGAATTCTAAGTCAGTAGGATCAATGGATTTTTTTATTTCCTTTTTCGTGTCCGTACTTGTCTGTTCCTGATTCTTCGGCTTTATTAAGACAACTGGATCGTGTTTCTTAATTTTAAGTTTTTCAGCATAACTCATTTCCGCCGTATCTTGTTTTTCGATTACCTGTTGAATGCTGGTTTGTAATTGTTCGTTGCGCGAATTTATAATTCCCTGTAACTCAACTAATTTTTGTGATTGATCCTTCAGTTTCTCGTTCTGTTCACTTAATCTTCCAGATACGCTGTTCCAAGCTTCCTTCAATTTCTCTAATACACTTCGTATATTCTGATTTTTCTTATCGGCGCACTGCTCACAAAACCAACGGATCCACTTTTTGCTCGTAGTGTACGCATAATCGTCACTGCCAATGTTCACACATTTTGAATGGTAATTTTTGTCGCACATGCCAATATTTTGTCCGTTCTTTTTAGTTCAGAAAAACACTTTCCACAATTTTCCGCCATCGTTTTTTTTCCATTTCCCAATGGGCAATACTTGCCCAGAGATTAACACTGTGAATTTGGACGAGTACTCACACACGTCCGCACCCGGCAAGGTTCACACTACAACTGCTTCTTCCGTTCTTCGGAACTGGCTTCTGTTAGAAGATCATCTACGTAGAAGTCTCTCATGGTTATCTGAGACCCCCTTCGGAAGAGGTGTTGTTCATCTTTGGCTAACTGCTGCAGAGTTCGGACTGCTAGGTACGGAGCAGCGGCTGTGCCATAACTCACCGTGATTAGTAAATATTCTTAGAGTGGTTCTGTTTTGGAGAACCTCCACACAATATTCTGGTAGTGCTGATCATTCTCAGCTATATGTAGCTGCCTATACATTTCCTCGATGTCTCCAGTTAATGCAAATTTGTACTTCCTCCATCGTAAAAGGATGTCCGTCAAATTTTGTTGTAGCCTTAGCCTTGTGTGCATTATTTGGTTCAGACTTTTCCCACTGGATGACTTGGACGAGGCATCAAAGACTACCCTCAATTTGGTTGAGTCGCTGTCTTCTTTTATGACAGCTTGGTGAGGAATGTAATATCCTCTTCCCGGATCACTATCTTGATTCATCTTCTTCATGTGTTCTAAGGAAAGGTATTCCTTTATGAAGTTTTTGTATTCGGACTCCAATTCCTTGTCAGCCTCGAATCGTTTTTCCATTTGCTGCATCCTGGCAACTGCTCTTCGCTTCGATTCTCCCAACTGATTTGGGTCTTTTTTGAACGGTATGTTCACCACATAGGTTTCATCTTGATTCCGACAATGGGTTGCTTCGAGCTGTGGTTCACATTCTTATTCTTCCTGTGAGATTGGTTTCTCCATAAGGACCTTTTCCATTTTCCAAAATTTGCTGAGTTAGTGATCCTCTTCCAGGTTAGGCACCATACTGACCACTCTCATGTTGGATTGTTTTGTTGCTTCTACTGCTCCCGATATGATCCATCCTAACTCCGTCTTCTGTGCCATCATTCCTTGTTTCGTCTTCTTAATTCCTGCATCTCCTCTGCCTTTCCTAATGTGGCATTGTTATGGATAAGTCACCCAAAAGTGCCGTGGAAGGTTGTCCAATTTTCCTAACTTCCTTCAAAGATTGGCATGGTAATTTTTGGCAATGGGATGACCAACTCTTCTCGTGGTCGTGGCTGCTCGTTTGTCGGGCTGCTACTTATTTTATTAAATATTTGAGCTATTACCTAGTTATAACGTTCTCGCATCTGATTGTAAATTTCGTCAGTGAAGTAGTCCTCAGCAAATTCTTGTTCACATCTGAGAATCTCCTCATGAAGGTTTCTGATTTTTTCCCACTGCTCGCATATTTTGCTGGCCTTATGCTAGTAGACCATTTTCGTCTGGGCTTGTTCTAATGCTGACACTGCCTCGACCAGCACCTCGCTAAATAACGCATTTTATTTCTTGTTTCTTGAGTCTGCCTACTTGTTCGATGGGGTTTTCCATTTTCTAGGTTTCTAGGCCGTTATTCTCCTCGCTGGCTGGGTTTAATTTCTCCTGCCATTCGTGTATGTAATCTGCAATCACTTAATATCTTTCCTTTACCTGGCTGTAGAAATCCTTCTTAATGTACTCGTGATCTGCTGGAAGTCGCTTTCGATGTCACCGTTTTCGAATGCCTTTCAGAATCCTTTCAATGCAACTAACCTGGTTTAATAAGTAGTATCTTACCACTTTCTGATTTTCCAATTTCTTAGAAGGACGTGTCACTGAAGATTCTTCTCGATGAACGGCAGAAGCCCTTGAAATCGTATTTCTTAGCAGGACGTATGCTGCTAACACTTATTCTCACCCCTGTGGCGGGAATCCTTTTGTACTGAGTCGTACAATGCTTTTCCTTGACGACGGCTCTATCTGCACTCCTCCCCAATCTATTCACAGAAAAGTACATACCAATCTTGTTGCAAGTCCAGTTGCTTAATTTTCCCAGAGTTTGGGTCCGTTCCGCGTGTTCCAGGACTCTTGATTGATGCACTAACTTCTGTTCTTCGGTTTCCAGTTCGGAAGGACCTAAGGGTCCGAGATGTTATCTTGATTTGAGGATGTTCCTCCAAAATCCAGCTTCTTCTTGACTGGGGAGTTGTTGGCTCGAAGGACCAATGTAAATTTCCCAAGTTCCAGTTTAAAACTTAGAATTTTATAGTATTGTAGAACCAGATTATTTCTTGACAGGAGATGGAACTTGTTGGTTGCTTTAATATGTAACGGGGGTTGGCCAGGCCTAACCAACCCTTTACAGACAATCTTGGCCTTCGTCTATCGTTACAAATGAATACACTTTTATTGTTTAAAGTATATTGATTTTCTAACCTACTATTAAAAAACACGATCGTATGCACTTAGTGTAGCGCAATTGTATATATTGTTTGCAATTCCACCTAATACACTTCGCGTAATGCAAATCTTGTCAAAATGCTCGCTGTAGTAATTTGTAATATGATCTAGTGCGTTGATAAAACTGCCGAGTCTTTGTTTACAAACACTTAACTGGCACGCTTCAAATTAGTTCTTGTAACCTAATTACATGTACTGATGAATTTACACAATATCAGTTCATTTTACACTTGTTGCTAAATCCATGGTCAAACAAAAGTCGAACACTCGCCATAAAGCCAATGCGAAGAACAGGTCAAAACCTCACCATCGAGAATAATAATTTTGAAATAGTAAGCGAATTTAAATATCTGGGGTCACAACTAAATGAGAGTAATGAAATTAAACAGGATATCCAACAACACATTATAGCAGGCAACAAAGCATACTACTCGTTAAAACATCTATTTAATATGTCCGTAATTAACCGCCACACAAAAATAAAAATATACCAAACCATGATTCGCCCAGTAGTAACATACGGAAACCAATGCTGGACAATTACTAAAGAAAACGAAGAAACGCTGCTAAAATTTAAAGGAAAAATACTACGGAAGATCTTCGGCCCAATAAAAGAAAAATATGTTTGGAGAATGTAGCATTACAAAGTTTAGCTACTAAAAGATTATACATTTAAATAATCACAAAAACCTGATATTTAGGCAACTTAAAGCACTTAAGAGGAATACAGGTTGCAGATTCATCATATAGTCCTTTTTTAATTAAATTAGGTGGCTAGTTAGAATATTTTGATATTAATAATAAAAGAGAAACCACTTCCTGTTTTGAATAAAAACAGAGTGAGGCTTCATAGCGTCAGCAAAGAAAATAAAATTAAGAACTGAATCCCAGCATAAACGGATAAACTTTGCAATTGTAAGGCTATAATTGGTATAATTCTACAGTATATTAAGAAATAATGATTTTCAGGCAAATAGGATTGATTCATTGGCCAGTTTCTCACTAGAAAAGCGGTTATTAGTTACCTGGTGTGTAAATAAATACGGTAATTCATACATATCTTAATAGAGAGTGCCTTTGGTTTAGATGTTTGGCCTCCCCTCTGATCCTTGCTATTTAAAAGCAACGAGACATTACGATAGGGTGGAATAGAATCACCCAGGGTCGTAGTGAAACCTTTCTGAAGGACATAACCGAAAAAGGAGAACCATGTTAGACATGCGTTAATTCTTATTAGAAAAATCTCACCAGAAAACCACTTTATTGGTTTGTCGATGGGGGTCGTTCCAGTTACATAAAGTTCAACTCCATGGGTAACGCAACAATTGCTGGCATCAAGGATTCTTTTTTTGTATAACTAGGTTAGTCCTAAAACTTTAGGAAGATATTGTAATGATACATGATGTAGTATAATAAATCATAAGAAAGAAATATTCAAAACTAATAAATTTGGAAGGTTACAATATTTAGATCTTGATGGGTGTACAATTTCGAATATGAATAATGAAAGTAAATGATACAATGAAAGAAGCCATTTGATAGTGCGATATTAATTGAAATAATTAAACTGAATGGTTGTATTAAATGCTAATAAAGAACAAACCAAGGTAACATTAGACAAATGTATTTGTTAATAATAATCAGAATGAATATCATGTAATTGTATTAGTTTAAAATATAGGAAATGTGCACTAAGAATTGTATCTAATAGGGATAGACATTTGTTTAGCTAGTTACTGAAAAACAACTCATAAAAAACAGACATGTATTTTAAAAATTAACAAATTTGGTGCATAAAAAATATGGAATTTAAGACTTATTTTAGATAATTATTGGTAAATACAAATTAAAAAGGAGCTAATTACAAATCGGAGTGGTGTAACAGGTGAAATATAAAAATGGAATTTATTGAGACATCAAGTGGATGAAGAGATTATACAGGTACAGTTAATTGGAGATATAGAATACAGAATGTTATATTAGTTGAAGAGATTTGGATTTATTTATACGTACAAGTTATTAGTAAAGGTTTTTGACAAGTTGAATATTCTGGGAGTATAACAAAAGACATCGGACTATCTGCAAAAAGGGAACAAAGTTAGATTTGGGGAACATCATAATATAGCAACTTACCAGGAGCTAGTTCGTGTGACAGTGACATTCAGGAGAAACCAGGACTGGATTTTGGGAGCAAAGAAGTTGGTTTGACAGGACGGATACAGTTGAAAGGATTCGCAGACCATCACAGGTGTTGCTGTTTGTGAAGTGGACAGTAGGTGTTGCAGTCTGTCAACGTCAGAATCCGGTGTTTGTTGGATGCTGCAGTGAAAGCTAGAGTAGTTACAGAGGTTTGTGTAAATAAGTTAAGAAAGCATTTTGAATAACTGTCAATAAAAGAAAGTGATAATATACAGTTGATAGTACTTACGTTGGTGAATTGAATGATAAATGTATTAATGTAAGATACAATTGTCAATTACCTGGTTTGATGAATTTTAAAAGTCGGGTTTGGCGTTATATGTCATCGATAGTCAAAGATTTTGATAATACAATTTTAAAACTTCAATTAATAGAGAACTAGATTTTGGCGATCCAACTCGGAAAATAAGAGCTCTCGATTTAAAAGCAATTATTGTTTAACATTTATGACATTGCATTAATTGAGGTTTAGTTCAACTATAGAGCTATTGCACAAGTTTTGGCTAGCACAACGTAGAGCTTATATAGCTATTACATAAAATATTAGTCGCCAAACGTGGTGCATTACAATTAATATAAACTGTTCAATTAATTCATAACATAAAATATGTCAAGTTACTATCAAATAATGGGCATATGCCATAT
The DNA here is from genome assembly GCA_940337035.1 of Agriotes lineatus. Classification (NCBI taxonomy): domain Eukaryota; kingdom Metazoa; phylum Arthropoda; class Insecta; order Coleoptera; family Elateridae; genus Agriotes; species Agriotes lineatus. The sequence continues at coordinate 403,663 of CALNHX010000198.1, forward strand.
TATCAACAGTCAATGACTTCATATTAACATAATAAGAAATTTAATTACCTTCTTGGTGGCCAGACTAAAAAACCAGGTTATAATTATGTAAACGTCAAATCAAAAGGGGTTTAATGTTATAATGTAGACATCTATCAAATAATCGGCATTTCTTATACTTTAGAAAGGTGAATTGAGCTAAACGTGAAATCAATTAACAGCATTAATTAAAGATATAAATAGGTTAAGAGGGTATGAAGAGCTCTTTAGATTTATCTTACCTGAAAATGTTGAATTTCCGTGAAAGATAGAAAACTTTCAATAAAGCTATAAGTGAATTAATCAATATAAATCAAGTAACTAAACTTTAATTCAATCTCTCTCTCTCTCTTCATCAGCCCATTAGTGTACGCCATTGTTGGATATAGGCCTCTCCCATTATTTTCCAGTTTTCTCGGTCGTATGTCTGTTGTGTCCAGTTTCTGCCTGCTACTTTTACAATATCATCTTTCCACCTTGTTTTGGGTCTTCCAACGCTTCTACGTCCTACACGGGGTCTCCATTCTATTATCTTTTTGGTCCATCGGTTGTCTCGTCGTCGCATTACATGACCCGCCCATTGCCACTTTAATTTTAAGATTTTTTGCACGACATCTTGTACTTTCGTTTTGTTTCTTATGTAGTCATTTCTCTTTTTGTCCCTGCGAGTTATACCTAACATTGCCCTTTCCATGGACCTTTGGGCAACTTGCAGTTTGTAAAGTTGTGATTTTGTTAATGACCACGTTTCTGAGGCATATGTCATTACGGGCAGAACGCATTCGTTGTATACTTTAGTTTTTAATACTTGGGGTAGTTTTGATTTTAAGACTTCCTTTAGTTTACCGAATGCTGCCCAACTCATCCTGATTCGTCTATCCACCTCGTCGTTTTGTCCGTCTTTGCTAGGTGTTATCAGCTGTCCCAAATAAACTGCTCCACATAAGTTAAGGATATATCTGAAAATCTGCTCAATTTTTTAATTTTCAAATTTTTGTCATGTTTGACACTTTATTAAAGTTGCTAGTTATCATACCTATGCCATACGGATAAATGTAGCATTATATTGCAAGTAGAGGGCTGTGGAGAGTTCTTCTCTTTCAAACCCGTTCTAACGAATCAATTGTTTGTTTGGTTTACTTGTCAATTTGTTGACTTATTGTGCAAATTTGCTATCAAAATTTTGTTGGTTGCTAATTCCCAATGCCTAGACGTAAATTAACATCTGACGAAGCAAATAGAGCAATTGGTTTGCTACAGGGTGGTCAACGACAAAGTGACGTAGCAACTTTTTTTCAAGTTAGCCAAAGTGTCATTTCTAGACTTTTTAACCGTTTTCAAGAAACTGGATCTGTTGAAGAAAGACCTAGAATTGGGCGCCCATCAATAACTACCCCTGCTGAAGACCGATATATCACCATTTCTGCACGCCGAGAACCTTTGAGCACATGTCGAATGTTGTGTAGGAGGCTCGCCGAAGCCACAGGAACAGCAATATCAGCTGAAACTGTCAGAAGACGTTTATGGGATGTCAATTTACGTTCTAGACAACTTTTTAGAGGTGTACCATTGACTCGCCAACATAGGCGACAAAGATTAGAATGGGCAAGAGAGCGTGTCAATTGGACAGAAGAGTGCAAGTTGGTACTGTTCACTGATGAATCGAGATATGGTCGTTTTTCGGATAGTCGTCGAACGCGTGTCTGAACACAACCTTTGGTGCCAAGACACCGGCGATCAGTACAAGAAGTTCACCCTTTCAGAGGAGGCACTGTTTGTGTATGGGGAGGCATTTGTTATGATGGCCGTACCGACTTGCTAGTTATTCCGGGAAACATGAATTCAGAAGTATACTTGAATCAGGTGATCAACAACATTGTGCCAGAGTTTCATGCTGCTGTGGGTCCTGGTTTCCTTTTTTTGAACGATAACGCTCGTCCACATCGATCCATGGCTGTTATGGATGCAATTGAAACCAATGGAATTCCTCATTTAGCTTTACCTGCTCTATCGCCTGATTTAAATCCGATAGAGCATGCTTGGGATCAGTTGCAGAGACCTTTGGATCATCATAATCCCCAACCACAAACAATGGAACAATTGAGAAATTTGCTTCCACAACTCTGGCAACAGATTCCGCAAGAAAACTTTAATAATCTCGTAACCAGCATGCAAAGACGTTGCCAAGCTGCCATTGAAGCCCACGGAGGACATACTCGTTATTGCTGAAAGGGAAATTAAGAAGAAATTTGTGTTCATTTTCTTTTTTTTTTTATTAATTTGAAATTAAGTTATTAGTCACTTTCACCTAATTTTCATTTTTTCTTGTCTTTTTGTTTAAAATGTTTTTTAAAATTTGTATACCTTTTTATAATAAAAACCAAGCATTTAAAAACTAAATAGCTTAAAATCGTCTTTGAAAAAAAATTTTCTCGTTTGAAAAATCAAATTTTCCATAATATCCCTAACTTATGTGGAGCAGTTTATATGTATTCCTGAACGTTCTCTACTACAAGGTTGTCTATCATCACTGATCGATTTCCCAAATCAAAGTTTGCCATAACTTTGGTTTTATTTATGTTAATCTTTAGTCCGACTGTTTTTGATACTTCATTTAGTTCTGTTATCATGTTTTGTAGTTCGTCTAGGTCATTAGCAAACACTACTATGTCATCTGCGTATCGGAGGTGCGATAACTTCTCTCCGTCGATGTTTAGACCTCTTTGATCCCACATTAATGTTTTGAAGATATCTTCAAGTGCTGCTGTGAAAAGTTTAGGTGAGAGAGTGTCACCTTGTCTGACTCCTCTCTTTATGTCAATTGAATCCGTGCAGTCGTGGAGTTGTACTCGGAAGCTACTTGACTTATAAAGATCTTCAATTAAAGATATGTAACGCTGATCTATCCTTACTCTTCGCAATGCGTCTATTACGGCCCAGTGTTCTATACTGTCAAAAGCTTTTTCGTAGTCCACAAACGCCATTGCTATTTCGATGTTATATTCTCTAGTTTTTTGCATAATTTCTCTGACCGATTGGATGTGATCTACAGTCCCGAATCCTTTTCTAAATCCCGCTTGTTCAGGAGGTTGGGATTGGTCTAATTTGTTTTCGATTCGATTTGTTAATACAGTAAAGAATAATTTGTGGATATGTGACAATAATGATATGGGTCTATAATTCTGAAGTTCTGTACGATCGCCTTTTTTATATATGATAACAACTTTTGCTGTTTTCCATGCTTGGGGGAGATTACCTTCAATTAAACATTTATTGAACAAGTTTTGTAGTGTTGTTAGGGTTTCTGTTTTACTGTTCTTTAATAGTTCAATAACTACTCCGTCTTCACCTGGTGATTTATTATTTTTCATTTTTCGCAACGCTAATTTTATTTCGTATTTACTAATGTCGGGAAGGTCTTCAGTAAAATGTTTAGTTAATCTCGCACGTGGGTCTTGATTCAGCTTTGGTTTTTGCTTTGTTGAGTTGTACAGTTTCTGGTAAAATTCTTGCACTACTTTTAGCAGCATGTTTCTATCGGATATTACCTGTCCGTTCGCGTCCTTAATTTTATTTATTTGACTAATAGTATTGGACGTTCTTGACCTGAATACTTTGCTACCTCTGTTCTGTTCTATGGTCTCTTCTATAATTTTAGTGTTGTATTGTCTTATGTCATTACGTATTCTCTTTTTAATGATTTTATTTAATACAATTCTTTCTAATCTTAACCCAAAGTCATCTGTGTTGGCAATTTGTCTTTGTATTTCTTTTCTTCTCGCTATAAGGTTTTTTGTATCCTTTGATAACTTATTTTTATCTTGCTTCTTCTTCTTTCCCAATATTTCCTCTGCTGTGGTTATTATATTTTTGGTAAATTCTTGTTGGAGTTGATCTACCGTCTTGTTGTCATTGTTTATTTTAGCCATTTTTCTGTCTAGTTTATCTTTAAATGTCTCACTTATTTCACTATCTTGTAGTTTGTCAATATTAAATCTGGTTCTTCCTTTTGAAATTAGTTTGAATCTGTCTAATTTTGTTTGAATGCGCACTCTCGCGCGTACCATACGGTGGTCACTGCCTGTGTTAAACTGGTTTAAGACTGTTACATCTTGCACAATATTCTTATGGTTTGTCATAATAAAATCTATTTCATTGTGTGTATTGCCATTTGGGCTTTGCCACGTCCATCTTCTATGGTATTTTTTACAAAAATAAGTATTCATACAGAACAGTTTTTCTTTTTCAAGGTAGTTGATCAGCATTTGTCCTCTGGGATTTCTTTGCCCATAGCCATAATATCCGATGTAGTTTTCATCCTGTTGTCTTTGACCTAGTTTAGCATTAAAGTCTCCCATTAGAATTATGTATTGTGTCGGGTCTGTTTGTAATGCCTTGTCAATATCTTCGTACATTTCTTCTACTTCCTCGTCTTCTTGTACAGTTGTTGGGGCGTATATTTGTATAATTTTTATGCTATATTTTTTATTAATTTTTAGTATCATATAGATAACTCTTGGTGATACGGAGTCAACTTTTATCAAGTTGGATTTTAATTTCTTGTTGATTATAAAGCCGACTCCATGTAGACTGTTATCTTCATTACCTTTGTAGTATAGCAGGTGCCCTGTTTTCAATATTAGTAAATTCTCTCCTTTTCTTCTCGTTTCACTAATTCCTATAATGTCCCATTTTATGGCGTCTAGGGCATTCTCCAGTTCAATTAGTCTATCTTCGTTGCTTAGAGATTGAGCATTATATGTAGCTATGTAAAAGTTGCTTGTGAAGCCTGTTGTTGTATAGGTTGCACTTTGTTGTTTGTTTTGTCCATGATTTCGGTTATGCGTAATCGAATTTTTGCCCCCCCCCCAGAATCCGAATTGGGGCGGACTGCTGAGTTAGCAGTGTGAGGTTCTGTACTCACCTGGGGTATATAATTTTGTAAATTCGAGCACATATTATTTAGGTTTTGGGAGGTAATTGGCATTTAAAACGCCACGCTTGCCGAGCGTGTTGGCGAGTATGATATTCAGCCGCCCCTAACATGGAGACAGACGCTATTTGCAGCCGCCCACTCTGGGTCAGACGCTGCCTTTCACCATATCTGGTTACCCTCACTTGGTTTAGCCTGTAGGTCAATACAGTGTACCAGGGTGTGGCGCTTGGAGCCATCAAGTAAGAGTTGGGTGCCTCGTGAGGACCAGCTATCTGGACCTCCGCCCGTCTATGACGCTTGGAGTGACCGTCCATGATAGAGGGTGCTACCTCTCCGATGCAACCCCTACACCCCTTTAATTCAATATTTCAGTATAAAGTAAACTATAGAAACTGCCATCCTAAATAACCCTTTATTATATTAAACTCCCAATGGACATGAATATGAATCATGAATTATATGATTTAATGTACATAAATATCATAGAAAAAAATAACAATTTAAATAAAATTGTTGGGGCCCAATACTTCTTGTTTAATGAACTAAGACCTTTATGTGAAAGTGAAGTAAACAAAAAACCCACACTTATCATACCAATATCGCAGCCGTGGATTGAGCTAGTCGGAGTTATGTAAGCCTTCTAAGGTAGGTTGCAATAGTTGGTACAAGAATTAGATACAATTTTGAGCTAGCAAATCTATACAAAACAGCAGATATAGTCAACTTTATTAAAATACTTCGACTAAAATGAGCAGGAAGTGTAGTACGGATGGAGGAAAACAGAATACCACTTAAGATCTACAAAACACACCTGAAAGGAAAGAGAACAAGAGGACGACCCCGACAACGATGAAAGGACAACATAAGAAAAGACGCTGGAGAACACCTACGAATGAGAAACTGGAAAGGCGTGGCAAAAGAGAGAGAAGAATGGAGGCGTAAAATAAGGGAAGCCCAGGTCCACATGGGACTGTAGCGCCATGGATGGATGGTTGGCGTCGTACCTCAGCGACTGCGTTGGTAAATGCAGGTGCGGATAGTACAACATAAAAAAGACATGGAGAGTGGAAGTCTTCTCAAGTAGCAGAAGGATACATAGAAAATTCTTTGCAAAACCGAATAAATGTAGCAAATCAATTAGTTTCTTCAATTACTGGACCTAATTCGTCAGTAAACTTTCCCTCAAACTCCAATTCTTCCTGCTACACCACTGTTTAGTCTGCCTCTATAAATCAATCTGTTTTGAAAAATATTACGGAAAATATTTCCAATGCACCAGTTTTTTATTTCAGTAATTGTAGAAACACTATAAATATAAATATATAACAATATAATATAATTGTTCTAATAAATAACCTGTTTTGTTCAGATTTAATTGTTTTTGATTCATACTTTCTGGTCGTGGAGAAAATACAGTCTGTTACTCGGTTACAGAATATACTATTATTATTATCTTGTAGTGGAGTGCTCCGAAAGTAGATCTAACCTAACCTAACTTTCAACATTTATATCGCAGCTAATTTAAAGAATTTGGCATATTCCATAAAATTTTTCAAGTGTGCAAATAAGTGACTGTTTAATCTCGAATTAAACAAACTAAATTTTAGTTCCAAAATTTACGAAATCCAGTTCATAGGTTTAAAATACAATTTCATAAGCACCAAGTTTAAATGCCGCAACTGCAAGTAAGCATATTGCGTTAATGCACGACCTACTAGTCAGAGTTCAGTGTAACATACTTGCAGATATAGCGGAAATAAACTCGCTCAATGCTGACACATATATCGTCACTGTAAATATACTTTTTTGCATAGTGATCGTGAAAGTCGTTTTTTTAACGAAAAATCGTATTGAAAGTTCCACTTTTTTTAACGCAAAAATCGTGAAAAAGGTACACTTTTTTAACTATTTTATTGAAATGTGAATTTTACAGTTGTTAATTCCGAAGTCCTTTTTGACTAAATTTCGACCAAGAGATCACTATGCAAAAAAAACTACTTGTACAACAGGTTTTGAAAGTCCTTTTTTTCGTTCATTTGCTTGATTAACTCGGGCTTCGCCCTCGTTATCAAACTGCAAATTCATGAAAAAAGTATGACTTTCAAAACTAGTTGTACAAATTACTATTGCACTTTGAAATCGTATTAACTAAGCAATTATGTTTGTATAAATAGAACCTTTATTTTTGTAATAAATCAATCGACATTTTATTTTTGGTTTATTTACATCGGTGCTACCCTTCCAAGCCCAAACGTATGAAACGTGAGGCTGCGCTTCAGGGTAGACACAAATAATTATCGTCCCTGAGTGACGTGACTACATTGTCTTAAAACAGGGGTGCAGTGTCACCCCTGTGCTCAAAAACGTTGGGGACAAGAACCAGTGCAAGTAACGGAATCCTGATTCAGCCTCCAGGCAATTCTGTTTATGGTCCTTCGAGCCGGATCCATCTCCAATTAAGAACAATTACATCCCCGGAGTTACCAACATCCGAAGAGGAAAACAACGTCTGCCAACCCACCCAGGTCCCAGAAAATGGCTAATAATATGGAGGAATTTAACCAATTAGCTGTCGCCCAAGAAGAAGTCGCCCAGAAAATAACACAGGTACTTTCTAACAGCAAAAAGGACCCTGCCAGCCGGAAAACAGTAACTTACATCATCAGTCTTAATAAGACGCTAGATGAACTCTGGAACGCCGCGACCAACAATCACGCAAAAATGGTGCAGCTAAGTATTCCTACCCACAATTATTTTACGAAGGGGTATTACGACCAAATTAAAGCCATCTACGGCGAAGCTAAAAATTATTTGCAGAGCTGTTCAAAAGCAACTGAAATTCCCAACCCTTCCGGAATTAGGAGGCAAGAAGTTATAGTCGAAAATCCTGAACAAAAGGTTCGTATCCGAAAATTGCATATTCGAATCCAAAATTTCAAGCAAGCCATGTTCGATGCCGAACTAGCACAAGAATCAGGAAAGCACGCCATCCCGCAGAGGGAACTGAAAGAAAAATGGGATCGTGTGACAGAGATGGACGAAGAAGTCATGTTTAACGAAATGGATTCAGAACAAGCACTCTTCAGTCCTGAATATATTATGTTGAAAGACTGGTATAGAAATTTAATTAATTTATTACAAAACACCAACAAGAAGCGAGCAAGCAACAGCCATTTCGGTTCCTTCAAATTAGAATCAACCTATACGAGAAAAATTATGAAGAATGGGCCACTTTCAAGGACCTATTCACCAAATTAGTGGATAACAACCAGCAGATTGACGATGTCATCAAAATGCAGTATTTAAAAACGCATGTCAAGGAAGAGCCCAGCCGATTGATCCAGTCCAGCATCTAGCCAACTACAACACCGCTTGGTATTTGCTGCAACAAAGATACTAAAACAACCGCCTTATTTTAATAAAATTGCTAGACACCATCTTCGATCTGTCGGTCCTTTCTAAAGAATTAGCCCAAGGGTTGAAGAGATTGCATGACTCCATCAAGGACTGTATAGAAGCAATCAAGAACCTAGGCATCTCCACCCACAGTTGGGGTCCATGGATCAACAGGGCGATCGCTCGAAAATGAGATCCTGAAACTAATGAATTATACCAGCAGTCGCTTCAATGTCCCAATGAAGTTCAGGATCACCAACAATTAATGGCTTATCTGCAAATGCGGTTCCAGTCCCTGGAAGCCATTGATGGAGCTCAAAAATCAAAGGATGGTATCCTGGAACAAAACACAGAGCTGGGGTGAATTTTGTCTGGAACCATCAGTCAACATCGGGACAACAACATGAAAGTCAATACCGCGATTGGTAAATCGTGGCAAATAGAAGAAGTACTTGTCTAACGAAAATTTCTTACAAAAGATCAGGTAGGTGAAGAAAAAATTACTGAGACAATCAAAGAGACCCATTCTGCATCCAATGGATCAATCCAAAGAGTAACAATTCACCAGGTGAAACAACTATCAACAACCGATTCTACAGCGGAACATCGAGCGATAGCAGCTGCCAAGATAAACAATGCGGTAGTTGAACGTCCGAGTAGTCATCAAACGTGAAAAAATAGCACCTTCTCATCCATAAGAAAACCACCAAGTGCATGGAGTTTCCAAAGTCCTCATTCACGAAGTTGGTGGACATAAAGAAAAGGGAATTGCAGGACACGAACAAATGTTGGGATTTCTCTAAATGCTTCTACCGCAGCTCCTAGCGGTAGATAAATCCCAGAAAAGGCAGCAAGAACTGCAGAAAACGAGTAACCCTCCGAGTTCCCTAAAAATTTGTCACCCGGTGGAGGGTGGAACCAAGAAATGGCAGCCAACAAATCAGAAAATAAAAATTCCGGTACCAAGCACTTCTCGCCCAATGGAGGGTAGAGACAAGAAATGGCAGCAAGAAGTTCAGAAAACGATAAACACAATGCTAAGCACCTAGCCCCTAGTAGAGGATGGAATCAAGAAGACGGCTTATCAAAGTCTGCGAGGGAATTGACCGAAGACACGCAATGTGGAACACCGATGCGGCACCTTCTAAAACAGCTAACCTCGGCAAGAATGATATTAATTGTCGTATTCGCCCCAGTGGCGTAACTATGATATGTGCAGGGGGTGCGAAGAACCTCGGCGCTGAATCTATATAGGCGCCGCGGTAACGGAGTTTTTAGTGAAAATAAAAGTTTTCCTAGAATAGTGGTTCAAAGCGGCAACAGACTATGATACGTGAGCGCCACTGGGCTCTTTTGAGTGCGCAGTTTTTTCTCCTTTTGAGTAGATTAGAAGTTCCAACTCTAGTGTGTGTTTGTGATTCTTAGATTTCATAGTGCATAGTGCATACTCTAAATTCAAAGTTTAAACCGCAAATTTCTGACGATTGCCTCAGGATACATCTTTTCTAAATTAAAAATTATAAACATGTTTTTGCTAAGTAAGATGAGCCAAATACGCCTAAAGAGTTTTGCATTACTGAGTATCGAGAAAGTAAGAGCCAGTACTCTTGGTTTTAATTTACTGATAGATATGTTAGCTTTAGCAAAGTCTCACCAAAGAGAGTTTAATTAAAGTGCTATACCTACATATTTATATATCTATAAATTTTATTTTTCTTGTGAATTATTAAAATTTGTATTCCTTTTACGTGGTTTTTGTTTTTGTATTTTATATGTATTTTTATGTTTCATGTTATATTTTGCGAGTGTTTGATTTAATGGTAAAACCTGTTCTACTGTATGGGTCGGAAACGTGGTCGGTTACAAAACTGGTAAAGCAGAAATTGCAGGTGTAAGTAAATAGGTGTTTGGTGGCAAGTCATTATTTCCTACAAAGATATTTGAGACCGAACAAATCAGGTGGACATAAATATAGAAATTAGGAGAAAAAAATATGGATGGTTAGGGCATACTTTGCGAAAAAATGAAACTAAAATTTGCAGAAAAGTTTTGATTGGGACTCTCAGTTATTCAGAAACAGAGGACGTGCAGGAGAATTGTAAAACAACAGACAGAAAAGACTATAGGACAACTGAGCCAAATAGCAAAGGAAAATGACAATTGGAGAGAATATACCCTATGTCCCAATAGGGAATAATGGGATTATTATTATTATGTTATATTTAATAAAAGATTGAAACATCTAAATGTGTTTTATTTTGCAGTAAGTAACCTTTCATGTTAAGAAAAGAGCTTATTGATTTTCTTCTAAATTGAAAGTGTTGTATGACTAAAAATTACCCCCTCCCTCTTTTTTCTGAAACTTCTTGTCTACAGCGGCTATCATTTATTCTTGCACACCGGCGCCAAACCGTCTTGTTACGCCACTGATTCGCCCTTATAAGGCGGGAGTACGCGGCGTCAACTCAGCTGTTTGTCTCCAAAGGACGAGGCAGCAGATGGAGCTGGTGTTGCAGCAATCGAACCACTTCGAGGATTTGCAAACTTCTCGGTTGGACTTCCAGCAGCATCTAAAAGACATGACATGGAAAACTATCCGACATCATTCTTATTTATCCAGCGGGATAACCAGCAGCATATTAGGAGCCGCTGTTATAATAGGAGTTCTCTATTGTATCCGGAGAAAAATACTCCGAAGCAAGCTTCCACCCAAACAACGACAGCAAGCAGTAGAAGAATCTCCCCTAAAGACAATTAATGTGGTGGAAACAGTGTACTGTATTTATAAGTAGATTATTTGTGGAGATCTGCTTTCTTTTGTAGTTCCTAATTTAAAGTTTGGAAATATGTGTAATCCCGAATTAAACAGACTAAATTTTAGTTCCAAAATTTACGAAATCCAGTTCATAGGTTTAAAATACAATTTCATAAGCACCAAGTTTAAATGCCGCAACTGCAAGTAAGCATATTGCGTTAATGCACGACCGACTAATCAGAGTTCAGCGTAACATACTTGCAGATATAGCGGAAATAAACTCGCTTAATGCTGACACATATTATGAAATGTTATATCGTCACTGTAAATATACTTTGCACTTTGAAATCGTAGTAACTAAGCAATTATGTTTGTATAAATAGAATCTTTATTTTTGTAATAAATCATTCAACATTTAATGTTTGGTTCATCTACATCGGTGCTACCCTTCCAAGCCTAAACTTATGAAGCGTGAGGCTGCGCTTCAGTGTAGACACAAATAATTATCGTCCCTTTGAGTGACCTGACTACATTGTCTTAAAACAGGGTGCAGTCTCACCCCTGTGCTCAAAAACTTTAGGGACAAGAACCAGTGCTAGTAACGGAATCCTGATTCAGCCTCCAGGAAATTCGGTTCAGTGACGCTTTAGATACTCGTATAAATAACTATTACCGTTGGCACAATAAGCGTGTAAGAAGATTAAACTTAATTGTTAGTAGTTACAAAAAAATTCTATGATGTTACCTTAGTAACAAATGATTGTTTATTATTAACATGACTATCAAATTTTTAAATAAGTAGTACTATATAGAAGGTAATCGGAAGGTGTTTGGTCGGGACTGTATGAGGGATGACTTAGCAATTTTAACCTGGAAGCCTCTAAAAATTCTTTCGTTTGATTTGCGGTATGACTTGGCGCATTGTCATGGCGCAGAACGATCTCACTTTTTGGGCACCGTAAATGAGCTTTTTGTATTACGCTTGGCAGGCATACTGTTATGCACCATTCTGGGTTAACCGTACGTTTATTTTCATGCACGATAGTTGTGATAGGCCCTGATTTTGAAAAGAAGCAAGCAATCATTTTCTTACCAACACTTCGAGATCGCTTCACTTTTTTACTTTTTTACAACATTCCACACGCTGATGTTTTTGTGCTCCTGTTAAACTGTGTGCTATCCACCTACAACAGACTCTTTTTACACCCAAATAATTATGAAAAATCTTGTTTATTGCAGCCATGCCAATGCCCAAAGTGCTCCTAATAATTCTATATGAGACTCGATTGTCCTGAATCATTCTTCGCACGGCCTCTATGTTTCGGTAACTGCTGATTTTGGTCTTCCTTCCTGAAAATCTTCGCTGAGCGAAACTAGTTCAAATTTAAATTCATTAAACCCGCTATAAACAGTCCTCTGTGAAGGGGATTGGTCACCAGATGCAGCACGAAGTCGCCCAAAGGTTTATTTCGGAGATAAGGAACTTTCAATGTCATAATAAATCATGGCTCTCAAATTTTCTCTTATTAAATTTATTTTGCTTCAAAATTTACTTGTATAATAACTGTTGCTAATATCAAAACTAAATTTGAACTGTCAAACTAGAAAACAACAAACATTTTTTTCGTGGCAACTTGATTTCCGTCGTGCACTTGATCTATTAGTTTGCAGAAATTATGGGTGCTATCCTCGTACGACAATTAAATAACCAAAAAATGTACTTTTTTATCTGTTTATTTTCAAGACTTTTTTACAAAAGCGATTTGTATTAAAGAACTTTAAATAATCATTGCCAATTCAACTCGGGGTTCCTTTCAAATTTTGAAAGTTAGATTTGGTTAGATCTACTTTTGCTGTACTTCTTTCCAAGCTAATATCGTCTTTAGTAAATGGCGAAAGATTTATTCGCTCTGAAGGGAAACCAGAGCATATATTACCGAGTGCCCGTTTTTCGATCTTAATCACGGGAATGTCCTGTTATAGACCCTAACGGTAATGAATACACGCAACTGCCCTCAGCCCCTCAGATGTGCATCCATTGATTATATGAATAAACACTTGAATAATAAGCCCCTCAAGTGAGTGCCAGATCTTACGTCTGATTATTTTTGATGATAAAATCCCCAACTAATTAATGTTTATCCCTACACAAATTCACCCCGGCTAGGGTCTATCGGGGCATAAAGTAGAATTCGTTTAATGATGAGTTTGGGGCTACATAGAAGCTCAGAAAATCATTGCCTTAGTGCCATCAATTCTTTGACTTTGATTTACAATCGCTCCCCCAGAACTAGAGACAGGAAACAATCGCTAATTTGGGAAATGTGTGCGACGTCACTCTCCACTGCTCACTCACCTTTAGTGAATATCTGCACGTTGTCTGCCAGTTGGTTTACAATTTGACAGAACGCAAATAACACAATGAAACAAATAAAAGATCTTAATAAACATATATATTGCATGAATAAAGTATACTTAGTCTACTTCTACATACAAATTAATAAAATGCACCCTTAGATACGTCGCCAGAAAAAGCTAACTTTATAAATTAAAGCAGTCAATGCTGGATTAATTAGTCAATATGTAATTGCCTTAAGGGCTAACGGTTTAACTAAATGTTTAGAACATGAAGCTCAACGGGTATCGTTAACTATTAAGTGAGCCCCAATCATTTATGAATGCCTTGGTTTCGAATACACAATACGCATGCAGTAAACAATATTACACTAATTTAACAGCTGGCAGAGCGTGATGGTGATGCGGGAACGTATTCCCTAGTCGCAAAGCTCAGGAGAAAAATGAAGCTGCCGCTTGGGAGATGGGGTCTAGATTTAAGCTGCTAACGATGGGCGGCCAGACGTAATAACAATTTGCTTCGGGTGGCGTATGCGGGTGGGGGGAGGGGTAGCCGTATAATATCTACTTATTGTCAGGGAACCTCTGTGTAAATCCGGTTTTAGCCGTTATAGAATTAGTCTACTTAATTCGACGCTACTGAATTTCCTACATTATGCGTCTAACAATTCTTCTGCACAACACACTGCAACTCACTCGAACAACAGTCCCGGTTTAATCTTTGTTGGGGCGACTTCACCATAGCGTAGCACGGAGGCTCGCTCCGACGAGTGACGTGCTAGCCCTGAGACCAAAAATCGCCATATTGAATCTTTCAATCTTTCAACGCAATATCCTTTTTTAAAATTTGGAAACGTATTTTTAACACTGCTGTAAATATGATATCCAAATGCTTTTAATGGTAAAAACGGACACTCTGTATATAAAATGTGTTCTAAAAAATGGGGACACTGTGTAGCTCTAAAGAAATACTAGGTATTTTTATCAAAATAGGCATCCAGAGTCATATAACTCGTCAAAAATTCACCCCTAAAAAGTTACTCGCTCTAAAAATTTTATTTTAATGTTTAGATTTTCTTCACAAGTTCAAATTTAACATGACATAACGTAGCTTCATAAATTTTCTCAAATTCGTGTAACTGAAATTACATCTGTGTAGGGAGAGGTAGCTACACGACTTTTCACTTGATATAGGTGATATTTTTGGTGTCTTTAAATATTTAGTATCAAACGTACGATATTTCAATAGATATTTTAATTTTACGTAAGGCGTACTTGAATTGTGTAGAAAAATGTAGTAGTTTCGGAGATAAAGATAAATATTTAATTTTTTTAGAAATTATATAAAACAATCCATTTCAATAAATTAGAAACCGATTAAATATATATCATATTATTGTTTTCAATATTTATTAAAAATATGCGATATAGTATGTTAGTTTCTCTCTTACCTTTAGGTCAGCCTTTTATATTTGACTGCAAAAATCATACGCTATAAAAGTGTATTTGGGGGCCCGTCACTAGCTTCAGTGAGACGTTGTGTATTCTTTAATGACGGAAAGTCCTAATTATCTGGGCGCCAACAAGTTTTATTACTCCCAAGTACACTTATATAGGTGAAAGAAAACTTATAATATATATATAGGACATTACAATCTTTGAAACTTGAACGATTAAATGAAAGCAGCAATTCTTTATATAGATTTATTAATACTTCTTGTTTTGGTTATTATTTTTGCATAAAATGGAAAAAATGTCAGCTTCAATTTCCTATCTAATCATATTTCGAATTATCAAAAGCGGCACCCCATTTGAGGTTACTCCAATTAACTTTTTTTTTTACTACTTTGTCTGACTAATACTAACACACAGTTATTCATTAGCTAGTGGACAATTATGGGGTTATAAACTGTTCCCACTTTGAACATATGCGAAATATCACAGTTTTAAACCTTAATTCACTTATCTGTAATCGTTAACGCTTGCGGAATTGACAACTAGTCTCTCAGAAGCTTAACCAGCATGCATCACTGACCAAGAGGCTGATCTGCTCTCCTAAACGCTTACGCTGTCAGCCGCTAAACGTCAGCTGTCAGTTGGCAGCAATCAACCGCACGACTCTCTCCCCGTAGTGAAGTCTGTTGGAAGATATTTTCAAACTAATGCGATTACATCGCCCTAAACTTGTCCCTATAATTTCCAATAACGAAAATAGAATAATATAGTTCCAAAATAATTATACATACCCTGTACTAACAAGCAAAAACTATGCAACGCTTTTCGTGGTTCCTTAATCAGTCAACATGACTTGGAGCTAATTCCTTTGTAAAGTGGTACCCGCTCTCAAAATCTGCCTCAAGCATGTTTCGTTAGTATCAACATATCATTTACGAAGAACGTCAAATACCGGGTTCACCATATTTTTACCACGAAACCCTTAATGCACAGCAATGTTTTTCTCATGTCACCGATTCTTTTCTTTTTTAAAAGACCCTTGCAACTCGGATATAAATTTTTATACTCTTCGACTGCGTTTTTCCAATTAATCGTCTATTCATGGCCATATATACCGTAAACTAATAACTCTAATACAATAGGCTTTTAACACGTAACAAGTATATCATCTGATAGTAGTAGGATTGAACCTGTTTCTTATCTGGCTGCGATTATTAATTCCTAGTTATAGCTTCTTAATTACAGTTCTTATTCATTTACATTTTTTTAGTTGTGATATTCTTCAATGATTTGTTTAGTTTTTCTTATATTAGTTAAATAATTTTATTTGATGCTCTTGAGGATTAAAGGAGATTTCGCCTTTAAATTCACAAACCTTTACAAATAAAAACGGCTGATGATAATGTAACGTTTCTAAAGGGCGCTCTGGGTTTCTATCACGGGTAACTCTAATCGGAGAAATAGGTTCTATCAACTCCAATATATATACAAAATCAGGAAAAACACCTTGTAATTACCATACATATGTTGTTCTTAACTATAGTTACAAAATAAGACGAAATTCGTAAATAAGTGATTTGTACATTAATGAAAATCTATCAGTTTCTCTGGGAAATACGTTTTGTTGTTTCTGGTCCTTCCGCAACCCAATTAACACGCACTAGTCGAGTGTTGTGGTCGGGGTCTGGCTGGAGCTTGGCGTTGGCGCTGCACCTCTTGCGCCGGCCGGCGACGTCACTCAAGGCGATATGAAATGACCAAAATGTCGAAGTTTGTTTACGTTTCTGGCTTTAACAAAATATGTGCAAAGGACAGAAGTTACGCATTACCTGGGTTTTCTAGGTGGTGCATTTACAGGAGTAAGTGGTGACGGTGCTTTATGGTGTAAATCCAGGCCTCCAGTTATAACGCAAAAATGAATTCTTACGTTTTTAATTAGTCCGAGAATGGCCGGAAAATTTCTTGGGACCGGCGGGCAAACATGAGCTTCGGCCGCGATGATGGACCTTCAAAGAGGATATTCCAGGAAGTATCTGTCGGCTTTTACCTGGTTAATTACAGGTATGTTAGTATATTTATGATTCGGATTGAACCACCTCGGTGAAGCGGTTCTAAACGCTGGGAATCGTGCTCAGGAGCGGAGCGACGATGATCGCTTTAAGCAATTAGTCCTACAAGACAGGTTTAGTTGTCAAGCTAAGATTTAGGCCTAGAGGATCCTAATTTCAAGAGATAGGTCTATCTGCCAAGTAAAATCGAATACTTCGAGCTCTGCTTTTTGGGATGCGTTCGTAACTAATAATTTAGCTTAAGAGTTGACAAATCTGTCTGCACTTTCCTTAAAGCCTGGACTGGTAAATTTGATCTGCCCCGGTTGACAGGTCTATCTGCCAGTTGGAGGACCCGGATAGGAAAGGAGGAGGACAGGATTAGGGCTGGTGGACTCAAGGGGGAATAATCTCAAGTGTCTTGAACTGGCCCTGTAATCTTCTTTTATACCTTGTCTGCCGAGTTATCGTGGTACTTGTCCTAGCTGTCACTGGAAAGGGAAACCGACGTGATCAATCATTCAGGGCAACTTTGCTCATAGCGGGAGCCTTTGTGTTATCCTAAAATCTAACGCTGGATAGATGTAACGCTTGATTAGGCGATGCATAAATTTAAATACAATTTTAATGTTTAATAAAATTTATGCGGAATCTAACGTTACAATAATAGTAAGACCAATTAATCTTGGTTTTTTTTCTCATTTTAATATTTATAGAGCAAGTCAACGGACATGTACCAAATACTTACAGAAAGAAAACAATTTCTAGAACTTAGAAACGAAAACAAGTTGCAAAGTTATATAACTCTAAATTCTATTGTATACTAACTACTCTTAAGAAATTTCAATATGCTTTATCAGTGCAAGCTACTGTTCAGTAAGTGCTGTAGGGAGGTCTTCCAAATGTGTTAAATAGATTAACCCAAAATTGAAACATATCCCAGTCCGGATTGGTAAGAGGCAATAAATTGGGCCCGATATCTAGATAAGCCAAATTGTTGGGTCCTGCTGAATTCGACAACGGCCAAATGACATTTTGAAGCAGAGCATCAGTTGCTGTAGGTGTGGGGTTACTGGAACGACATCGATAAACAAAACGTCTAGCTTAGAACATGTTTATGCATACCCAGTTTTGGCAAAATTCGTCCACATCCTAACTGATCTATATCTCGTCTGTAGATCAGAAGGTGCGATGTTTGTTGGATTGGCGGCTTTTCTAAACATATAGTTAAGTTCGTCGGCGTGGGCAACCCCTGTTGCAAAATTGAAGTTATAGAACACGTTGAAAAGTGTCAGTAAATGATTTAATAGTAAATAATATTGTACCTGGTTTAGTTCTGTTCCTAGATCCCAAAGGACCATCGTAAGAAAATCGGTAAAAGTACACAGGTGCGTTTTGTGAATACAATCGAGTTGCTTCACGTATTGGCCGCACGAACAGATCATCACTGTATAGCTAAGAGCATTAGATTTAAGATTATATTTGCCATAACTACCAAAACTGTAACCACCTACCTGAATGACTTGATCGTCAGTGCGCAGTAGGCCTGGGCCGTACCGACTTTTAATTCGTGCGTTTACTAAACCTCGAGTAAATATAGCATATCCGGGTATATTTAGACTTACCGGAACATAAAAAATTACATAGAGCCGCACAAGAGCCAGGGCTAAAAGCATATCATCAATCACATATTTATCTAAAGATTAATTTTTAATGCTTATTAAGAATAAAACATAAAATCCAACATAAGTACACTTGGTAGAACACAAGAAGGTAGCGTAGACTGTCGACTGTATTCGACTATATCTTATCAAACCAGCATATACACCCTTCACAAATATTAATTGCAAAGACACTAAACTCGTCAGATATAGGGTCACATCACAGCTTATTGTTACGCAAGCTCAGAACAAAAGTGCAAACTACAAAAAAGAAAGAACTTATATATGTAGAACAATTAAATAAGTGTTGTGTATTATGTATCGCTCTTAAGGAATAGAGATTGCACTTTGTAACAGTTGATAACAGATGCCCCCACCACGGGGGAACGAAATGGAGGAAGCGCATATAAGTATAGGCATACGAACGGTAAATGTTGACTAAAGAAGAAGAAAAAGAATAAAATCGCAAGATACCACCGACATAAGGGCAAAAGAAGTCCGTAGCGGTTCTGCAATAGTTGGAAAGATAATCTGGGCATACAGGCTGATAGCAAAGTCAACTTATCAAAAGATCCGAGGTTCGGTTGGACTAAACACATGGAATAGTTCTATTCTGTACGAATACAGACTAGTAAATTAATAGTTGTTTATATACTTACCATCGATGATTCCTACTCCTTCTAGCGAAGTGTGTCCGATCATATAAGGTATGCGATGATACAGCCCTCTTCTTAGCTGTTCATGACTCTTATTAACTATAATTGCCCCAGGATGATCGATTTCTATGGTAGGGCCAAAAACAAGGCCTTCCGTGAGGCCGTGGATTAGGATGATCTACAAGAAGTGCATTTTGGAGATATTGACTTATTCTACATATATCTCAGTTTTACCCCATCTTCTGCTGTTGTAGCCACGCTCTGTAAAATTCTATAATCTGTTCGTCGCATTACATCCACCAAGGCTTGAGAAGTTGAAAAAGTCAAATTTAAAGCTGCAAGCGTCGCATTGACGCCCAGCATTGGATTCCTAGTCAAAGCCCAAGAATTTACACTGGTTCCACTTTGGAGAATGGCAGATCGAAAGAGGCCTGTAAAGAATCATGCATTAAAAGTTTAGGCTGTGCAAGTGCTAGCCACAGACAACCTTCTGCTAAGGGCGACTGACAGAGGTAGGACACGCTGGCAGCTCCCGCACTTTGTCCGAAAACTGTAACCTGTTGCGGATCGCCTCCAAAGCTTTGAATGTTCTCCTGGACCCATTTCAGGGCTGCCAACTGGTCCTTTAGGCCCTGATTTCCTGTAGATGCAGCATCGCCTGTGCTGAAAAATCCTGAAGACAAGTGGTGATTGTAAAATAAAGCGAAATAACTTTGAAATACTAACCGAATATTCCTAGTCGATAGTTTAGTGTTACCATTATCACGTTTTCGTTAAGGAAGTAGTCAGGGCCGTATATGTCATAATTTCCACTTTCAGTTCGAAAGCCGCCACCATGAATCCATACCATGATGGGAAGTAAAGAGCTGTTATTGGGAACCTAAAGATTCAAAATTATATGAACAGTACCTAGCTCAGAATTAGATAAAGCGCCAAATAGATGACAGCTATTTCCTATCTGAAACTACCCACGCTTTAAAAAAATACATTCGACTAGTAGTACACATGTTACTCTAAATACGATCAATTTTGACTCGCAAAAGCCAAAGAACAATCATCCGATGCCTGTTTGGTACGAATACTAGTTAATATTGCTCACATAATACTTAGCTCCGGATAAAGATGAATACTTTGACGGCGACCACCGTGAAAAAATTGTAAGTGAACTGTAGAATAACAGAAAAAATAAACGACAGGGAAAAAATCATCAGAAAATTGGATAAATAAAAAATTTCACATCTATTTACTCTCAAATATCAAAATAATACAGACGACGTTCCTAAGAAAAAATATTCTTCTATTTCAGATTTTTCGGTGGAGGATGAACCAAGTGCACGCGCACTTAGCCCTAAAGTAAGCCCGTTATTCTATCCCCAAGTTTACGTGTGTATAGATTTTTTTTGTATAGCCTTGTTATTCCTATTGCTCAAAGAAGCGAGACGTTCATTGTCATCCCGTTAAATACTGACCTAGTGGACTGCAAAAAAAGTTCCGCCGATTCACGGTTTCAAACTGAGGACTTGTTGATTGCAACCCAAGCACTCTACTCACTGTGCCACAGAGGTGGTGTTAAGACAACATGATAAAAGCTATTATAGAATATTTTTCAAAAGCTCGTACTAAAAGTGATACAACCATTTAATAAATAGACACAAACTCCAAGTTCAACTATTACATTTCCTCAATAATATTGTTACGATCCTGAGGGCCGAGGGATGAATGAGTCAGCAGCCTTGGCGATTAATACGCGAGCGTTCCAGAGCTTCTCGAGGCGGCTGCAGAAATATGAGTCACAGCGGTCGAATGCTCGGGAAGCGCCCTAGAACCAGGTGTACTGAATGACTCACGCTCGCTTACGAGAACAACACCTGCGAATGCCGGAGTGCATTCGCGAGGATTCTGGAATCTCCCCAGTGAAATATAAATGCGCGGCTTTCAGACCTGTAGGGCAGTTCGTATTCAACATCAGAGCGGCGAGCTCCCAGATAAATAAAACGCGTGAAATAAATAAATCCGGATGTAGTAGAAATACATCGTTAGTGTTTAAGAGTGATATAAATAGTTGTTAGAAATAGTGCCGTAGTTTAAAAGTAATTTGTAATCTGCTTGATAGTTTGTTAGTGCTTGTAAATAACAATAATCGTAATAATTAATCCAATAGTGTGTAAATAAATATTTGAACCCATGTTTGTCGTATAATTTTGAATAGCCCGAACGTTAAGAACGTAACAGTGGTGTCGGTGTGAGGTTTTGTACCGGGGGCTATAAGAAAATTATTGAACAAACATTAAATAAATAAATTGTTAACAAGTGCCGATAAAACGACGGTCAGATAAATAAATTTAAGTGGATAGTGTGGATGCCTTTGACGAGATCTCAAAGCAGCAAAATGGAAGCCCAATTAAGCCAACTTTTGCAACTGATGCAAGTTAGCCAGGACAAGGCGGAAAAAGCACAAGAGGATCTTAGGAAAGAGATCCAAGCTGGGCAGGAGAAGGCAGAAAAAGCGCAAGAGGAACTTAAGAAAGAGATCCAAGTTGGCCAGGAAGAATTGAAAGCCGGCCAAAATAAGGCAGAAGAGAATGCAGAAAGGGCACAGGAAGTACTGAAGGAACAGTTGAGAGCCGCGCAAGAGGATCTTAGAGAAAAACTTGAGGAAAAACTGAGAGTCACTCAAGAAGACCTCAAGGATGAACTTCGGGAAGATATGGAGAGAGCGTTGGCCGGAGTTCGGAGTGACATACTGGAGCTGCAGTCACGAAGTGGCCAAGGCCAACCAGCTCTCTCTGAATCTGCTGGCAGCTCTTCTCCAATTGCAGTGAATCAGCCTACCTTATCGCGAGTTGCTGCCCCTCAGGTTGCTCTGTCCCAAGATACTGCCCCAGTGAGGCCCGCAACATCTGGCTTGCACATGAAACTGCCCTCTTACGATGGGAAAACGCCATGGTCAACATACCTGAAGCAATTTGAAGCCGCAGCCGTTGCTAATGGTTGGGGAATGGCAGACAAAGCGACCGCATTGATCCTGACATTGCGAGGGGATGCTCTGAATGTTTTGCAAATGATTCCAGAAAATCAGCAGAGGGACTTCCAGCAATTGGTGAATCGTCTGGAACGGCGTTATGGCAACGGTCATCTTCAGCATGTGCATTGTGCCCAGTTGAAGAACAGAATTCAGAAGTCGGGGGAGACTCTGCAAGAACTGGAGGCCGATGTTGCTCGATTGGTTCGGCTCGCGTATCCATCGGCGCCGGAGGACTTCCTGGAGCAGCTAGCCGTCCAAACATTCGTAGATGGAGTTAAAGACGCCGATACTCAGCAAGCGGTACGTCTGGGGCGCCATAGGACACTGGGAGAGGCCTTAGCCCATGCATTGGAATTTGAAGCGGCAAGGAGTGCTTCCAGAGGACATGGTCGTGTCCGCGGTGTCGCCACGACGGAGATGGCCCCTGAATCCATGGAGGACATGTTGCGACGACTTATAAGGCAGGAGACGAGGGAGAAGGGGCCCCGTTGCTGGAGCTGCGGAGAGATGGGTCATCTTAGGGCTCGCTGTCCGAAGAAAGGAGCCCGAGTGTCTGACGAGCCGTCGGAAAACTAATGCGGGTCGACAAGAAGGGGCGAGAGTCGACTCGTGATTGCCATGCCCCGGAGATTCCCATACATGTGTCGTCCGTGCAACACCAGCCTGATAGCCTCTTCATTGATGGGAAAATAAATGGAAGAGTTCGGTCTCTGCTGTTGGATACTGGAGCGACGAAGTCCATCGCCAGGTCTGACGTAATACGAGACGAGGGTGAGCTGCTGCCCACCAGGACACGCCTTCGCACTGCCACGGGAGGCGCGGTGACCACGCATGGGGAGATGGATATGAAATTGAAGATTGGGAATCAAACCCTCAAGCATCGGGTCCTGATTGCTGACATTGCGGACGAGTTCATCCTAGGAATGGATGTCATGAATAAGTGTGGGTTCACTTTGGACCTGGGACGCGGCGTGTTGCACGTGGGTGGGGAGGAGCTTTCCCTACACCCAAGAGAAGAGATCGCAGTACAAGTGGTATTGGCGGAAGATGTTACTCTGCCTGGACGAACCGAGAGAGTCGTGGATGCATACCTGGATGGCGATCTCCGGGGCAACGTAGTGCGCATGATTGAACCCGATTATGACAAGGAGCTCACTCATGGTATCCTGGTTGGGAAGACGTTGGTAAAGACTGGGCTTAAGGTCCCAGTAAGGATGATGAACGTCAACAGGGAACCAGCAACCGTCAGGAGAGACACAATCCTGGGAAGGTGCACACCGGTCTCCGCCGTTGTGAGAACGATTACTAGTGGCGGCGGCCGCAAGGCGAAGGACTGCCCAGAGTAATTAATTAACACCGTGATGTCTACGTGCAAGGGCGTGAGCCAGCAAGAACGGAAGAAGATCGAAGATCTGGTGGCCCGGTACCAAGACGTCTTCGAGTGCGGAGATCATCCCAGCGGCCGTACGGACGTAGTTAAACATAAAATCAATACGGGGGATGCTCAACCGATACGCCAACATCCAAGAAGGTTGCCCCTCGCCAAACGGGAAGAAGATGAGAAGATTGTCCAAGATATGCGAAACCAAGGGATCATCGAACCGTCCAGCAGCCCGTGGGCCTCTCCTGTGGTGCTTGTCAAGAAGAAGGATGGCTCAACGAGGTTCTGTGTTGACTACCGACAGCTGAACCATGTGACCAAGAAAGACAGCTACCCTCTGCCACGAATTGATGATACCCTGGATACACTCTCCGGTTCTCGATGGTTCTCGACGCTAGACTTGAAGAGCGGTTATTGGCAAGTCGGAATGGAACCCGCGGACAGGGAGAAGACTGCATTTACTATCGGAACTGGGCTCTGGCAGTTCTCCGTCATGCCGTTCGGTTTGTGCAATGCCCCCGCCACGTTTGAGAGGCTGATGGACACCGTCCTGAAGGGTCTATCTTGGCAGACCTGCCTGATTTACTTGGACGACATCATAGTGGTGGGCAAATCCTTCAACGAGCATCTGAAAAACCTGGAGGAAGTGTTCGGTAGATTGCGAGGTGCCAACCTGCGATTGAGTCCAAAGAAGTGCCACATCTTCCAGAAGGAGGTACAGTACCTGGGGCACGTCGTATCCCGCCAGGGAGTAGCAGTAGACCCGAGTAAGGTGAAGGCAGTGCAAGATTGGCCAATCCCGAAGGATAAGCATGAACTGCGAAGCTTCCTGGGCCTCTGTACTTACTACCGACGGTTTGTGCTGGGCTTCGCGAACATCGCAAAACCGTTAACCCGTCTAACGGAAGAGGGACGACAGTTCGAATGGAGTGCTGAGTGCGCGGAGGCCTTCGAGACGCTCAAGACTGCCTTAACCAGTTCACCTGTACTTTGCTATCCACATCAGGAAGGCCAGTTTATCCTCGACACTGACGCTAGCAATGTCGGAATAGGTGGTGTTCTGTCCCAGGTCCAAGATGGGCAAGAGAAAGTCCTGGCATATTTCAGCAAGGTCCTGTCCAAACCAGAGCGTAACTATTGCGTAACCAGGAGGGAGCTTCTGGCAGTAGTCAAGTCCGTGGAGCATTTTTATAAATACCTGTATGGCAGAAGATTCTTACTGAGGACCGACCATGCTGCTCTAAGATGGCTGCTGCAGTTCAAGAACCCTGAAGGGCAGGTGGCTAGGTGGATCGAGCGCCTACAAGAGTACGACTTTGAAATAAATCATCGACCTGGCACAGCCCACCGCAACGCCGATGCGTTGTCCAGGAGGCCCTGCCCTGCGGACTGCAGCCACTGTTCGAGACTGGAGAGTCGTGCGGTACCCATCAATCGTACCACTGTAGTCGACGACTCGTGGGAGCTAGACGAGTTGCAGAACAGCCAGGAGAACGACCCCGACTTAGGCACAGTTATAGCCTGGAAGCGAGATGGCCGTCGACATACCTGGCAGAAGGTCTCCGCCACCAACCCAACGGTGAAGACCTATTGGGCGCAATGGGACTCCTTGCAGCTCGAGAACAACGTCCTGACTAGAATCTTGGAAGACGAGGACGGTAGGGCAACGAGATCACAATTGATGGTTCCAAGGAGTAGAGTGGCCGAGGTTCTGCGTCACCTGCATGATGGCTCCTCTGGGGGACACTTTGGATTGAAGAAGACGTTGCAGAAGGTCCGAGACCGGTTCTACTGGGCGAGTTGCAAAGATGATGTCCGAGAGTGGTGCCGGAGGTGCGAAGCCTGCGCTACAGGAAACGGACCGGTTGGTAGACGTAGAGCTCCGATGCGGCAGTACAACGTCGGTAGTCCGTTCGAGAGGATAGCCATCGACATCGCTGGACCATTCCCCGAAACCGAAGCGGGAAATAAATACATCTTGGTGTGCATGGACTACTTCACCAAGTGGCCTGAAGCATATGCCCTTCCGAATCAAGAGGCCGGTACTGTAGCTGATGTTCTGGTGAAGGAGTGCTTCAGCCGTTTTGGAGTCCCCCTGGAATTACATTCCGACCAGGGCCGGAATTTCGAGTCTGGACTGTTCCAGAACGTTTGCAAGCTGCTGGGGATACACAAGACCCGGACCACTGCCCTCCATCCTCAATCGGACGGCATGGTGGAAAGGATGAACCGAACCATGGGGAAGCATCTGTCCAAGGTGGTTTCCGAACATCAGCGTGACTGGGACCAGTACATTCACCTATTCCTAATGGCCTACCGATCGGCAGTACAAGAGACAACCAACCACACCCCAGCTACGGTACTCTTTGGGCGCGAGCTGCGTTTGCCATGTGACCTCAAGTTTGGAAGAAAGCCTGGCGAAGAAACGGCCGGGGAGGACTACGTGGGGAACCTGAAGAAGAGGATGGAAGAGATCCACGACGCCGTACGCCGAAACATTCAGGGTGCCAGCGACCGAATGAAGGACCGATATGATGCCCGCGCTGAGGCCGGTGGTTTCCAGCCTGGCGATTTGGTATGGCTTCATAACCCCCAGAGGCGTCGTGGCCTCTCCCCCAAGCTCCAAAGAAACTGGGAAGGCCCCTACACTGTAGTTGCTCGACTGAATGACGTGGTATACCGAATCCAGAAACCTCCTCGAGGAAAGTGCAGGGTGGTGCACTTCAATCGGTTGGCCCCATATGCCGGAACGAATGAGGAAGTGGAGGCTGTCACGGAACAACCCCTGAGACGACTAGGGACCGGAGGAACCTCCTTCCAGGAGTTTATGGCCGCTTATGGGGGTACGAAGACTGCGCGATTCGGAGTTACTACAGAGGTGCAGCGTGACCTGTTCGACACCCTGCGGCAGTATTCCCTGGCACAATGCGTCGCCCAGGACCTCCGGATGTCTAGGGGGATCGCCGCTGCCTTCCGGGAGCAGTTTGGCCGGTTAAACCAGCTGCGAGAGCAGGCACCTCAGGTTGGCAGAACCTTGCAGCTGAAGGAAGGCAACAGCTCCATTTATTACCTGGTGACGAAAAGGTTGTCTCACGAAAAACCTAGTTACCAGGAGCTCTGGTCTGCTCTTTTGGACCTTAAGGAGCAGATGGTGAAGAACGGCGAAACCCGGCTAGCGATGCCGAAATTAGCATGCGGCCTGGATTCGTTGGACTGGAGGGTCGTACGCAGCATGCTGGAAGTAGTCTTCGACCAGACCGGCATCCAGATCGAGGTCTGCTGTTGCAGCCCGGCGCGAAGCATTGAGCCCACGGTGGACTGCTACTTCTTCAACCAGTCAGTGTGCAAGAAAGGCACCGCCTGTAAGTACCGTCATCGAATCCCCACAAGAGCGAGTGACAGGCACCCGACGCAACTCGTTCTGGGACAGAACGACCTAAGGCGGGGGCAGTGTTACGATCCTGAGGGCCGAGGGATGAATGAGTCAGCAGCCTTGGCGATTAATACGCGAGCGTTCCAGAGCTTCTCGAGGCGGCTGCAGAAATATGAGTCACAGCGGTCGAATGCTCGGGAAGCGCCCTAGAACCAGGTGTACTGAATGACTCACGCTCGCTTACGAGAACAACACCTGCGAATGCCGGAGTGCATTCGCGAGGATTCTGGAATCTCCCCAGTGAAATATAAATGCGCGGCTTTCAGACCTGTAGGGCAGTTCGTATTCAACATCAGAGCGGCGAGCTCCCAGATAAATAAAACGCGTGAAATAAATAAATCCGGATGTAGTAGAAATACATCGTTAGTGTTTAAGAGTGATATAAATAGTTGTTAGAAATAGTGCCGTAGTTTAAAAGTAATTTGTAATCTGCTTGATAGTTTGTTAGTGCTTGTAAATAACAATAATCGTAATAATTAATCCAATAGTGTGTAAATAAATATTTGAACCCATGTTTGTCGTATAATTTTGAATAGCCCGAACGTTAAGAACGTAACAATATCATTATATCTAGGAGGTGTATACGTGTAACTATTCTTCGTGTTCTTGTTTTTCTTGAAGTAACTATTGGAAAAATATACTGAAAGATACAAATATACCATTGAAAATCTAATTATTAACGCAAACTTTTAAGCCATCATACAACTTAATCAGTCCAGTATCTTCGGAAGAGATAGCGAACAAACATACAAAGAGACCACCGATTTTATGTTATAGATGTTGAGAAAAAGGAAGAAATGTCTATTTACTAGCTGCAACCAGAACATCCAGCAATTATACGAATAGTAAAAGTTGCAAGTACTGGCCATACAAAGAAGATATTACTAGATGAATTATTTAAAGAAATAAGAACATTTCTTCTTAGGGCTGCAGAAGTTACACATACGAGTATGGCGAACAATCTACAATTATCAGATCAGAGAACTGTATACACTGGAACACAAAGAATTATAAATCAGTAGAAAAGACCAACACAAAATTGGTGAGATAGAAAGAAAGAAATATGTAATACTGCACCTAACGTCCACATAATAAACAGAAATTAGCTAATAAACGAAAAATGTACGAGCATAGGAAGAAGTATCGATACCTAAGCTAATAGAATATACAGGGTGATTGGGGAGAAAACCCAATTATTTGGACAATGTGTCCGATAGACATACAATCTTTATGAAGTTATTAGAGGGGGGTTTAAGTTAGGTTTTTGCCACTACTGAAAACTAAAAAAATATTAAAATAAAAATTGGTAGACCTTTTTTACTAATAGAAAATGTAAGTTTTTATTATTTATCACGAACTCTATAAAACGAAGTCATATCTGAATTCGTTAATTGTTTCGACGTATGTGTCCAGCCAGCAGAGCAAGCAGGCCTTAAAAAGAGATTTAGTACCCTAGACCATATTCAGACCATCAGAACACTTATTGAAAAAAATACTGAATTAAACACTCCCATCACTTGGCATTCGTGGACTATCGGAAGGCTTTTGACTCCATCGAAGTAAACGCTGTCATAAAAGCACTGAATAACGCGAGAATCGACTCCAGGTATTCGCAGTTAATCAAAAATGTGTATGAAGATGCTACGTCACATATAAAGCTAAATAAAGACCTTCAGACAAATAAAATAAGAATTGAGAAAGGAGTCCGCCAGGGAGACAAATTGTATCCCAAATTGTTCACATTGGTGCTGGAAGATGTCTTCAAACAAATGAACTGGGAGGATAAAGGCATCAATGTTGATAGATGCTTCTTAAACCACCTGAGATTCGCGAATAATGTAGTGTTAATTGCCAAAGATGCTGGAGAACTAGAAACTATGCTACAGCAGCTGGATAAGGCGTCCAAGGAGGTAGGCTTAAAGATGAATATAAACAAAATTAAGGTAATGACAAACCGCGATATAATCATTATGATCAACAACCAACCTATAGAGAAAGTAGAGGAGTATATTTATCTGGGCCATACAATTACGGTTAGTAAAGAAAATCAAACGGTCGAAATTAGAAAAAGAGTAGAGATCTTTATAGCATTTGGAAAATTGCAGCATATACTGAAAAACATAGACATCCCCATCATCTAAAAGGAAAGTATACGAAACGTGCATGCTGCCTGTGGCTACCTATGGGCTAGAAACAGCGACAACCACACAGTGAAGTGCAGAAAAGTTAAGGGTATATCAGAGAGCCATAGAACGCGAGATGTTAGGAGTAAGCTTAAGAGATAAAATACGAAATGAAGCTATAAGGCGCAGAACCAAAGTTCCAGATATAATGCAAAGAGTGACCAAGGCAAAATGACAATGGGCGGGGCATATAGCGCGACACGAATCGACTCGCTGAACCTCAAAACTGCTGAGATGGAGACCTCGACTGACAAAGAGTAGGAAGTGTAGGAAGACCACCAAAGAGATGGAGTGATGATATTCGTACAGTCGCCGGTGGAAACTGGATACAGAAGGCATAGGATAAAAATACATGGAGACAAATGAGAGGGACCTATGTTCAACAGTGGACAAATCTGGGTTGATGATGTGTCCAATGTAGGTTCGCTTTTTCGGAATTTTTAAATTTTGACTTTAGATTCAGATAGAACATGCATAGCAACCAACCTCCTATCTCGTAAGAAACATAGACAAAATCGAGGGTAAACTTCGATATGTATATATTGTATATGTATATTTTTGCCTATTTGGGCATTTTTTCGGAATTTTTAAATTTTAACTTCAAATTTGGATAGCATATGAAAAAGATGGATAAGAATGTCTGAAGAACCACCCTCCTATCTCGTAAGAAGCAAAGACAAAATGGCGGATATATTAAAAAACAAATTAAGCAAAATTTTAAGTGATGTCCAAGAGTTCGTCTGGCAACGCCAGGCTTAACATTTTCAAATGTTTTTATTTTATTTTTACCTATGGCTTTAAGTGGTCGATATTATTAACACCTTATATATTTTACGTTTTTACACAAAGACTAGTGGTTCTCAGAAAAGAAACCTAAAACGAACTAACAAGTTTTTAACTAAATCAGACTGTTCGTTAAAAGCTCTAACAAAAACATTTCGCCCTCTTAAAGCCATACTTAAAATTTAAAATAATGTATATGCAAGCCTTCTATTGGCAGAAATAATTGTTAATTTTCACTTTGATACCTTTTCCCAGTTTTCAGTAAAATCACAGAAATCCTTTAATATCTCTGTAAGAGTTGAGAATGAACTTATATTTATCGGTCTTTTTTATGTATTTTTTCCCCTAAAAACATTATCCAAATATTGGGGTTTCTTCACTATATACTCTGAAAAGGTACTGGCTGATAAGGGACAATTCTAGACTGACCTGACAATATCTAAGAATTGCAACATCTGCTTCAAAACGTTTTCAATGGCGGATATTAAAGATAACCAGCGACATTTGTAAGGATCTAATGCATAAGACGATTTTGACTTACCTGAGGTATGTAGACATTGAGATACAAGCAATCTTCTGATCCAATGAAGCCCGTAGGCAAAATCGATCCCGGTTGCACACAAACAGAACGCTCTTGAACTGCATAAATGATTGTTTGGGAAAAGTCGCCCGTTAGAGGCTGTGGAGGCTATATAATTTAAGTAAGAAAATCGATCGTTAATATTATTAATATCAATGTGATTATGATTATTTGCTATTTATACAACTACAAACGTATATAACGAGCCAAATGCCAATGAAATTTAGAAAGTACACAGTTTTGACTTAATAGAATAGCGTTTTTTACTTCAACGGAGGTGTTTATTTGATGTAACACACTCGGCATCATTAGGCGATTGGTTGTTAAATCTATTTGTTAAAAATTTTCACTTATAATACCATGAGTAGTCAAAGTTATGTCGACTATTTTTGTGGTGGTGTCACGAATGTCCATTGCGCTTGGTACGATTAGGACGAGTGCGACAGCACGAGTCCTAATCCCAAGCGCAATGGACATGAGTAGTGATACCACCGCAAAAATAATCTACTTAACTTTGACTAAGAATGGTATTCGAGGGACTATTTAATAAACCAAACTACCTTTTCAAATTAGTTTTCAGTAAATCTAGCAACAAACTACGCAATTTCTATAGTAACAGAACACTAATATTGACTTTTTCTAATAAAAATCGCATTTGTTAAAAATAGTCACTTGAATACCTTCTAGGAAGATATATCCACTGATATTTTTTTGATTGGTCAAGAAACGTCAGAATTCTGGATTTTCATTGGTCACTTTTTGACAGATGACAGGTGAATTGAATAGTCAACAATATTTTTTCGAGATGCGAATGCTTAAAGATTTACAGTTTAACAATTTACCAATGAAAAGGAACAGATCAGTAAACCGCGATTTTGAATACGAAACGAAAGTTCTGAAATGATTTCAAATCGAATTTTTTAAACATAAATAAATATAAGATTAAAATATCTAAAATAAAATAATCGTCTTAAAATCTCTGTAAATGTAACCTAAGCAATTTCCAGTTCTATGCTAAAGTAAAAGTATCATTATAAAATACGTACTCGTAAAAACGAAGTACATGTTAGACCTATTCTACTTCTAAGATGGTATCAGTAAACGCCAGAAATTTTAAAATATTTAAATTAATTGTTAGTGAGCAAATAATTTAAATAGTTTTTATCCACAACTCACTTATTATAGAGGCACAGTTACATTGATCAGCTGTATTATGTAGGCCCTAAATCCCTAGAGTAGTATAACCATAAAACCCTAGGGTTTTATTTTATTTAAAACTCTGTTAGGCTATGTCAAATGCGAGATTTACAGGTTAAGTTTTGCATCAGCCTGTGTCAAATAAGAAACAAATCTTAACCTGCTAACCTCGAATTTGACATAGACTGACAATGCACTTCAGTACTGCCAAACGTATAACACGAATTACAGGTGACTAATTATAAATTAATTTTTTCGAAAACTGATAAAAAATGTTGACATTTATATATCTTTAATTAAAGAAGAGGCCACAATGTAGACAAAATTTTCTTTGAGTTTCCACTAATGTGGAGCTGTGCAGTTTTCGAAAAAACGTTGCTTGATACTCGATTGCGAAATTCTTTTACATTCTCGAATGTTTTTTTGCTCGCGATGCTTGCAAAAAAACTCATTCTCGAATGCAAAAGTAGCATTTCGCAATCTAGAATCAAAAATAACTATTTTCGCATTTTGTATAATAATGTGCTGCTTTACTACATTCAAAATCGATTAATAAAGTGGCACTCT